>CM077448.1:2111501-2609001 GCA_039654765.1 Mylopharyngodon piceus | reverse complement strand
AAAAAAGCAAAAGATTTCACTAAGTAGTTCTACCTCCTACCTGTACAAATTAGAATCAGTTGGGTTAGTGCATGTTGTTAGGTTAGAAAAAGGTTTACCCACCTGTGAATGCAAGTATTGGACATCTCATGATGGGTATAGAGGCAAAGAGCTCTCCCAAGACTTTCACAACAAGATTTTTGCTGTACATAACAACGGTACTGGTTACAGAAGGATTTTCCAACTCCTAAATGTTCCTGTAAGCACCATTGAGGCCATTTTCAAACTGAAAAAGAACATCATTCCACTATCAACTGTCCATGCAATGGAGCTCCTCACAAGATTTCTGATCAGGGAGTCAGAAGGTTAGTCAGAAGAGTAGTCCAAAGAACCAAGGACCACTCGGAAAAAGGTCCAGAAAGAACTGGAGGCAGCAGGTACAGTTGTCACAGAGAAAACAATAGGAAATGCACTCCAGCCTCCATGCACGGTTACCACAGAAAGCTCCATTATTGAAGAAAAGGCATGTTGAAGCTCATTTGAATTTTTCTACACAACATTTGGAAAGGTCTGAACTACTGGAAGAATTTAGTGTGGTCAGATGAGACAAACGTTGAACTTTTGGCAACAATACCACATGCCATGTTTGGAGAAGAAATGGCTTTGCATATGACCCTAAAAATACCATACCAACAGTGATGTTTTCAAGGTGGAAGCATCATGGTATGGCGTCGTTTCTCTTCTCATGGCAGTATCAATATTATTGAAGGGAAGATGAATAGAGCCATGTACTGGGAATTCTTGAGATGAATTTGACTTTGGTGGACCTTCCACCAGGACAACAATCCAAAACACACTGCAAAGAAGAGTTTGAATTGGTTCCAGAAGAAGAAAATAAAGTTGTTAGAATGTTCCAGTAAATCACCAGACCTAAACCCAACAGAGCATTTGTGGAAGGAACTGAAGATCAAAATTCACAAGAGAGACCCCCAGAATATTCAAGATTTAAAGTCTGGTCATACAGGATGCGCCTTGAAGAGTCATTTCCCTTTATTACAGATAGCTTTTTTATGGATTGTAACATTATGATTTCTTTGACTGTGTAGAAGTTAATATCAATGTCTGTTCAAAATTTTATGTGAATTGCTGCATTGGAACCATGTTTAATGAAAAAAAAATGTTGACGTATTCAATACTTATTTTACCCGCTGTATAGCCTACACTTGAGTCGGCATTCAGTATTGTGTTTATATTGTTTCATGTGTTCAAGTTAAAGCTGCTGTCTGTAAGATTTGCCTCTTTGTCGCCATCTCTGTTTGAAACCTGCAATTGCAGTTATATGTGGAATTATTATCTTTACGTGCATTGTGCATCGGCACAGCTCCTCAGCGCGGATGAATCTAATGTTTGTGTGGATACTGTACTTCGGAATCACAGATTGTAGTCTTGAAGTATGACCAAAGTAGGAATTTTACCGGAAAGTGTCATCTGAACAAGTAAGTAACATGTCTGCCACTTTTGTTCTGAACAACTGAGGGGAAAAAGCATTAGGCCTACAATAAATCGCGCTGCCAGTAGTGATTAAATCTAACGATCGCTTAGCTCATATCGCATCAAACCGTGCAAATTATTATTGTTGTTATACTTTGTTCTCAAATTGTTAATGTTAGCAACATTAGCATTGCGTGACTGTGTATTTAGTGTGTATTAGCATTACCTGTAGATTTCAATTTCTGTAGCCACTCCGCAGTCCGAAGTCTTTTGCATTTTGACTACGGGTTAATCTCCAGTTGTCACTGATGATTGTCATTTGGACCTTTCTGGATTACAATCCGCCATCAAAATGATAAGTTTAATTATTGCAGCTGCTGTGAGAAAAGGCTATAAATGATCCGCCACCAGCAGCATCCTATATGCATAGTCTACTAGCAGGGACTCTTTTCTTTCTGTCGACAGATGTAACGTAATGACGCAAAGACGAACGGCTGCATGCTTGAATTTCCCGCAGAAATCCACCAGTATCGATTTATTATAAAACATTATTACAAGCTTACTGTTGTGAATCGGGCTAAGGTAAGGAGATAGTTTTGAACACTGGCTGGTTATGTACTTGCTCAAAAATTGATTTTGGATAATTTTTAACCAAAAAAAAGTTACGGACTGCAGCTTTAAGAAAAACAAGAATATCCACTCAGATAAAAGTTGGCTCCTCAGTCTTATAACAATTGTCTGCAGAGAAAGAGTGCTTAAATTGCTTTTCAAATCCAACAAAGAAAAAAAATTATGAAAATTGTATCACTGTTCAAATACTTCGGGACCTACCTGTATGCACATAAGACAACATTCCTTTTAATTTCATTTAAAAAAAATGTTTTGTGCTCACAACGTCATTATGACAAAATTATTATTGTAAACATTATTTCACTTATCCATGATTACGAAATATAATAAAAAATAAGATTTTGTTTTGAGAAAATTACATTATGGACATTTTATTACATTTATATAACTACATTGCATACTGTATAATAATAATTACATGCAATTATTACATTCTGATAACACAGCAGTGGTCCATTTGTGGCAACACTGCACAAACGTGTTGCAGAAAACAATGTTTTCTTGCTGTAGTTTGAAGAGTTTACTCAAAAAAAGATGCTTAGTAATGACTATATGAATTTTGAGTCAAAGTATGTAAATGGGATTGATTATACAATATATTTATATTTAAGGTTAATTGTAAAATATTAAAGGATTAGTTCACTTCTGAATGAAAATTTCCTGATAATTTACTCACCCCCATTTCATCCAAGATGTTCATGTTTTTCTTTCTTCAGTCAAAAAGAAATTAAGGTTTCTGAGGAAAATATTCCAGGATTTTTCTCCATATAGTGGACTTCAGTGGGGTTCACTGGGTGGAAGGTCCAAATTGCAGTTTCAGCGCAGCTTCAAAGGGCTCTACGCAATCCCAAGCGAGGAATAAGGGTCTCATCTAGAGAAATGATCGGTAATATTTAAATAATTTTTAACCAATTAAAAATCTTTTTAACCACAAATGCTTGTCTTGTACTGCGTTGTGATGCGTGACGTAGGCAGAAGTACTGTGGTAGGGCGAAAAACATCCAATTTTCTCCAACTTCAAAATCGTCCAATATCATCGTTTTACTTTTTTTCTTTTTTTTTTTTTGTAAAGGCCGTTTGGCTTAATCTTTGCATGTTCGCTTTGTAGACACTGGATCGGTACTTCCGCTTACGTCACACATGACCTTTGTAACGTGATTACATCATGCGTGCAGATCACAGAGCTAGTGCATGACGAGCATTTGTGGTTAAAAAGTACACTGCCCTCCAAAAGTTTGGAAATGCCCTAGAAAAGTGGGGTTTTGGACAATATTGGCATGAATCCTTTTTAATTTGTGATAATTTTGCACTGATAAGGGACAACACAAACTACGAAAACATATTTTATTACATAAACAGTTTATACATAAAAAAAAAAAAAACTTAAATTTGATTCATCAAAATATCCACCATTAGCAGCTATTACAGCTCTGCATAATCTGAGCATCCGAGCTGTCAGTTTATTTAAACATTGACTTGATATATTACTCCAAGCCTCCTGAAGGATTGCCCAAAGATGATTCACACTGGTTGGACACTTCTTACGGACATCACGGTCCAGTTCCTCCCATAGTAGCTCAATTGGGTTGAGGTCGGGTGATTGGGGAGGCCATTCCATGACAGACATGATGCCAGCTGACTGTTTCCTCTCCAAATAGGATTTGCACAGCTTGGAAGTGTGCTTGGGGTCATTGTCTTGTTGGAAGGTGAAGCCGTGACCAATAAGGCGCTGACCAGAAGGAACAGCATGTCGTTGCAAAATGCTGTGGTATCCATGCTGGTTCAATATTCCTTGGACATGATACGGGTCACCAACTTTTCCTGCTTCAAAACAGCCCCAGACCATCACACTGCCACCTCCATGCTTCACAGTGGGTGTGATACAGGCATCTAACATCTTTTCACCAACTCTGCATCTCACGTAAAATCGTCTCTTTGAGCCAAAAACTTCAAATTTGGATTCATCCGTCCAGAGCACCTTCATCCAAACATCTGCTGTCCAGTTTCTGTGCTTCTTTGCCCACTGCAGTCTCTTTTTCTTGTTGTTTGATCTTAGCAGTGGTTTCTTAGCTGATATTTGGCCATGTAGACCTGCTTGTTGGAGTCTCAGACGGACAGTAGTACATGACACTGGTACATCACGTGCACTGTTGAGATCAGCTGTCAGCTCTGGACAAGTTAGGCGTCTGTTGCGAAGGCTGGACACTCTTACATATTTGTCCTCACTAGAAGAGGTACTTCCACTAGAAGAGGTCTTCCACTGTCTTTATTGGACCCAGACTTTGCCTTTCGTTCCAAGCAATAGTGGACACCTTTCAGTGAAGTTTTCAACTTTTTGGCTATATCTCGCATTGAATAGCCTTCATTCCTTAGAACTATTACAGACTGACGTGCTTCCAGAGGAAGCTGCTTGCACCTGGCCATGTTGTCAAGAAACACATGGAAACTCTCTATAAAATGGGCCAAACAAGTCATTTGATTGGCAAGAGCTATTTGGAAACTATCTGACCTAAATTGGGTTCTAATTGGTTCATTGTATTCTAAACTTAATTGGCAATCAATTGTTGAAGCTATTAAGGTGTGCTGACCCAAAAATCTTTTACAAACCTGGGCCAAGTTTAAACCAGTAACCAGGCATCACAGCTGGCAAAGGGGCATGTCTGACTTTGACATGTATATATTGCCATTATTATGTAATCAAAATGAATATTATTGCTGGTCTTCAATGATAATGTCAAGTTACTTGTAATGTATTTGCACCAAAAAATAAGGATTTATGCTGATATCGTCCAAAACCACACTTTGCCAGGGGTGTTTCCAAACTTTTGGAGGGCAGTGTATATAAATTTTTTTTAGAAAATGACTTATCGTTTCACTAGATAAGTCCCTTATTCCTCATCTGGGATTGCGTAGAGCCCTTTGAAGCTGCACTGAAACTGCAATTTGGACCTTCCACCCAGTGAACCCCACTGAAGTCCACTATATGGAGACAAATCTTGGAATGTTTTCCTCAAAGACCTTAATTTCTTTTCGACTGAAGAAAGAAAGACATGAACATCTTGGATGACATGGGGGCAAGTAAATTATCATGAAATTTTCATTCAGAAGTGAACTAATCCTTTAATAAAATATACAGTCACAAACCTATAAGTAGTTTGAGACTACACTTATCTTTTATATTTTGGCCTACATCAAGATTGGCTTGAAATGTCATGAAATGCAAGCAAATTGTTCTCATAGGTAACAATTACCCTCTTATTACAGGAATCAACGGAACTGTCTAATGGAAGGCATTGTCCAAAGCAGTAATAACATGGTGTATGTATGCCAGAATTATGCTCAAGTTTTTAATCTTATAGTGACTTTCTCATGATATTTATTGGTTTCTTTTTGTGCCACAGAAAACAGGAAAATTAACTGAGGATAAGGATCTCAAATCTATGCTCACTTCTGTTTTTGTAATCAGATCAACTGTGTGCATAGTTTTCCTGAATTCTAAGTATGCGAGATCATTTCAGCTGATATTGAAGGGGTTTTACTTGTTGACTGTAGAAAAGCTTAATTTTTCCTCCTGTATTTGTAGCTTTTTATTCACCATGCAATAAAGCATGGTACACAATTGATCTTGTCATGTACTGAGTTACCATAACTGACTAAATGACAGATGATTGTTGCCTACAAATTTTAAAATTGAACAATTTGTAACATTTATAAAACAAGGCCATGTTAAAATGCAATATTTTTCAAAAGTCATTCTAACAGTTTCTAGTATTTTGAGCTCAGTTTTCAGTTTATTCAAGTGCTGTTTCTATATAATATTATATAAAACTGATATTAAGCATTTCTTCCCTATGGAGCATGTCCCCACACCACCTCCAAGTTTACATATTTGTCACCTTTTTCACCCCTGATAAGTTTACATCTATGGACAGTTAGATGCTTAAGTCTTAGGTGCTTGCTAGAAATGTACATCTTGCACAGATAGATAAAATTTTTATTCCAAGTTAGACAAGTTAGCACAAACAAGACGATTTGCACACTCCAACTGCCAGTGGTTCACCTGGGCCTTATTCATTGAGACTACAAGAAAATTGACAAAAAACACATCAGCTTGCAGACAACAGAATTGAGTCAATAGGCTTGTTCGAGATGCATCGGTGCTACGCAGACTGGTCGGCGTATGACATCGAAGTACAGCGAGAGTGATTGGAGCATACGACTCTTATGCTTCTGAATCACTCTCACGTTAGCAGAGAGAGTTAGCGCAGCACCGATGCATCTCGAACAAGCCTATAGTAATCCATCATGAACATTTGAGTGACTCTTAAGGCAAGCTTACAATACATGATTGAGTTTGCAGACAGATTTCCAAGGTCTGTGACAAAACCCCCAGATCGCAGCCAAATCAGCACTTGTTGATAATGAGCAAGTCAGTGACGTGATCTCAAACAGTCAAAGATGCTACGATAATATTCAACAGGTTTTAAAATCGCCACATGATCTTTTAGTTTGTGCGATGCAACAAGGTGGAACTAATCCAGCCAATCACAGTGCAGACGGTATAAACAAATCTCGTAATCTCTAATTTCACGCATGAATTTATGTGAGAACTCTTTTTTTTTTTTTTTTTTTCCCCCCTTCCCTCCCGATGTTGGTCCACACTGCCTCTTGACCAAAGGTCTTTCAGTTTGTGTTTAGTACAGTAGTACTGTATGCGCTCTGCTATGACAAGAAACCTTGTTTAGCGTGAGCACCACAGCGATTCAGGTAGTCTTGCAGTCCAGCAGTGTGAGCTTGCCTTTAACGTATACAAATTTGGCATGACACACACCTTTCCATCAAAGCAGGTCTCTGCACAGGGTGACCCAGAGGGCATGCATACTTCAGTAGAACACATGAAGTAAATCTGTTTGCAGGGACCAAAAAAAAAAAAAAAAAAAAACACAAACAAACAAACAAACAAACACCACAGGAACCATCAGGTTGTCTTAGCAAATCATGATTCTGGTCATGTGTTTTTGTCTAGTAGTTACCTCCTCATTTAGATATTTTTTGCTGGACAAATCCATGAACTGAAAGGCTTTAATCTCAAAGCGACGCTGGTGCTGATTCTGAGGCAGATGTTTCACATAAAGGATGGAGGTATTGCCAGAGTCAAGAGGATTAGGGCATCTTCAGAAAAAAAAAAAAAAAATCCATTAATCATTCACGAATTAAAAGACATCAGAGATTAGCTAAACTTATAAATATGCATATCAAGTTCTTTGCAGCCTTTGTAACTTCAAATACAGTTTACTGAACTTAAACTCAAGGAAGTTCACAGGTAAGAATTATGGAAACTGAAGTGTTAATGAAGTTAACTAAATAAATCAAATACAAATGTCTAAGTGGCATTTTGAACAAAACTTTCAAAAATTTTTTTTTTTTTTTTTTTTTTTTTTTTTTTTTTTTTTAAAAACAGGGCTCTCACAACCATACATTCAGTGTTAATCTGTTTAAAAAAATAAAAAAATAAAAAAAATTCCACTCATTGCAGTTGTGTACTTGAATTTTAAATTCATTTAATTCAGATTGGAAATCTGCATCCTCAATTCAACTGCATCGATGTTAGCATCTTTGCTTTGAATTTAAAATTCAGGTTCTTACCCCTCAAAAAGCAGAACCAGGGCACTCTTAGCAGAGCGTGGATAGGCCACACAGTAGTGAACCAGAAGAGTAGCTGTAGGTTTTGGAGATCTCAGACGCAATTCCAGATATACAGGCTTCCCCAAAAGAACATGTAGGGGCTGATGACACTGCGGATAAAACTTGGTGAAAGTCTCATCTGCAAGGGGGGGGGGGAGGGGAGAAAAAAAAAAAGGGGGGGGGGGGGAACGTATGAAATATTCTATCGCTATTCTGTTCAACACCAGCTTCACAGCTATAGAAATTCACCCTCAGAAATTAAAAGCTGAACTCCAAACAGTCCTTCAGAGTGCAGGTATGGAGGAAGACTGGGACTCATAACCATGTACCCTGCACTGGCAAGCACAGGTCCAGAGAGCAAAGGATCACCTGAAACCTTCTGGTAGCGGCATTCAACCATCAGCCTAAGGAGCACAAAATAAAAGAAAGGAAGAAAAATGCATAGTTATTTAATTAAAGTCAGAATGAAATGGAAATTGCAATAGTGTTTTCTTTCCTATTGTGACATACACACACACACACACACACACACACACACAAGTGGGAAAAAAAAAAAAGGTAGGGCAGGACTTGATTGTCCATGGGGAATTGATTGGATAGTTGGGGTTTGAAGATATGTTGTCATTTTAAATTTAAAAGTGATGTACGTGGATAAATCATTTATAATAAATATTGCAATATTCCATAAATTATTAAAAAAAATAAAATAAAAATAAACAAATAAATAATTGTAAATATTGATTTCATGGTGACTTTAAATTTTTACCACCCATGTGACCAAGGTGAAATCAGCTGAAAAGGAAGGTTGTTTCAGAGACAGAGCAAGTTTCTACACTGTGATGAAAGATCACAAAGGCTTGGAACCATGCACTAAAAGACCAGGGCCAGTATTTATCAAGTTTCTCTTATATAGCCTAAAATCTATAGGCTATATATAGGCAGGTTAGTTAACAGCACACCGGTTTAAAATTCACAATTAAGACATGGTGGAATACATGTTTATCTTTCATTTCCAATGTGTATATCATATTGTATTCTCTTGAAAATTCTTTGTCAAATGTGTGTTGAATGTAAACTCTTAGGAATTTCACCATTCAATGTGAATTTATCCGAGAATATTGTTAAATAAGGAAATCTATTCAGTGATTGGTCCATGCCTATGTCAGCATCCAAAATCCCGTTTGTGGCACAGCAAAGTGTCATGAATCATCTCTAAGACTGACACTTAAGATTTAGTACTACACTTCACTTAAATAACGACCGAGATGCTTGATAACTAACTTTTAAATGCAGCTTTGAGCCAAGATTTTTTTTTACTCTTTAGTCAATTCTTAGCAGTGTTCTTGTGAGGAATTCTCAGAGGCTTGATAAATACGGGCCCAGGAATGTATATTAAGACAACAAAAATACAGGCTACACCACTTTCAAAGAATTCAATTTTAAAAACCTGATGGGATTATCCCTGGAGATCATGCCATACTTCAGGTTGCGAACTCTGATGATAGTCTGTACCTCAGCCAGGTAAACTGTCGTCTCGCCGATAACCTGATGTAAAATTACATCAGTTGTCCTCATTTCTTTCAACCACCCCAATGGCGCAAACCCTGGTACAAGCTGATTCTTCTATGGCAAAATACTTACAAAAGAACGTGTTCCACACTCAGTGACAGAAAATTTGAAGATGGCAAAGTCTTTGTTGGAGATAACAGGTTTGCAATTCGTCTTCCCAGCAACAGTCAAGCTCATGGGGTTCACAGGGACGTTTGTGAAATCATTGTGAACAGCAAACACAAAATTCTTATCAGCAGTGCATTCTGGGAAAACAAGAAGGTTGAGATGAATCCAACCTTGAACTTGCAGTTTATACCTTTAAACAGCACTAACAAGTATTTATATGCAAAGAACTTTAACTAAATAAAAAAAAAAAAAAAAAATTATTCCACCTAATTCACAACACTTGCGTCTGCACATGAATTTCTTCTTAACCTCGACTTAAAGACATCGTTAAAACAGTCGACGTGACTGCAGTGGTTCAACCTTCCGTGTCATTTTCATACGCTGTTTACGTTCAGTGCTTCCAGGCTCTACGTCAGAACGTTGGCAGAGGCTGTTCACGTGAGCAGCACGCCGCATTCGTGTGATGCTGATGCAGGAGCTGGCCAATGAGGAGACAGCGTCATGACGTAGAACCTGGAAGCACTGAACGTAAACCGTGTATGAGAATGACACAGAAGAGAAGATATTGTAGAATAAAGTTATGTTTTGTTTTTGGCACAAAAAGTATTCTTGTCACTTCATAAAATTAAGGCTGAACCACTGCAGTCATGTTTACCGTTTTAACGATGTCTTTAGTACCTTTCTGGACCTTAAAAGTGGTGGTTAAATTGCAGTCTATAGACGAGTCATTTACCTCTCAGATTTCATCAAAAATATCTTAATTTGTGTTCCGAAGATGAACAACGGTCTTACGGGTGTGGAATGACATGAGTATTTAATGACAATTTTCATTTTTGGGTGAACTTACCCTTTAAGACTTGTCTGTGAAACCGGAGGTTGGAGTACTCTAAATGAGCAACTGCTTGCCCAAGGTTAGAAATTTGCATAAAATACGCTCAAACCATAACATGCCCATATAAGGGCATTCCACACACTCTTTCCTTTCATCAGTCTCAGCAAACATGACATTCTCTAAAGATGAGCTCTTGCCTGAGAGCACGCGCAGCAAGATCCTTGTGCAATGCTAAGTGTTCGGTCCTCAAAACTAGTTCAAACACAAACACCTTTTATACAGACATTACAGACCACTGATTAGCCAGCTGTACACACATGAATCTGCATCTTTATAATCTTCATTTTCTTACTCTTTTACTGTTTATATAGCTGTATATAAACACATACATTTGATATTTATATATAATATATAAATAAAATTGAGATATTTAAGATGTAAATGTACAGAACCCCTAAAAGGGACCCTGGTGCGCACGCAAAAGTCTGTATATTTTTATTTTTTTATTTTTGCAAAGGTCCCTTTAGGGGCTCTGTAGAAATGAATACAGTATGTAAATCTTTGCGTAGCCCAAGTATGGTTTCAATTGTTCCTACATTTTTTGTGAATTTATAACGAAAGTTTTGAATCATGATTTGTTTGTGAAAACATTCATACGTACACACAGTTCGTAAATGAGACCTAGTATCCATTAAAAGGTAGCGTGTAATTATTTTCGTTTAAATAAAACCTTTAGGTTTCTGCCAAAACAGTTTAATATGCAAAAGCAACTAAACCTTTGGTAGGTTGTGACCAAAAGTATATAGAAATTTGACTATTCCAGTCAGGACAAATAATATTCTAGAGAATTATATGCTTTGCATTAAATTACTGCTATACCAATTACTGAACTACCCAAACCTGTTAACCAGAACATTGTGTCTCAAATTCAGGTTTTTTTTAAAAAAAAAAAAAAAAAAAAAAAGGTTGGTTGGTTGTACTTTTTTTTTTTTTTTTTTTTAATGAAAGCAAAAAGTACAACCAACCATTTTTTTTTTTATTTATTTATTTATTTTTTTTATGAAAGCAAAGTGGAAAACCCTGACCCCTGGAACATGGGTCAAATATGTATGGGTTTGTAATGCCAAGAGAGTGTAAGAGAGAGGAAACACCACCTAGAGAAGTGACCATTTAACAATTAATATGGCAGCTGTAGGAATGGAAGTCTCTCCTTTCAACTGTAAGAGGGAATTGCTTGGTAATGATAAAGGAAATTGTCTTTTCACTCAAGAACGCATACCTGTGCATTAAGTGGACCAACCTAGAAAATTGCAGGATTTGAGTTAAAGATGTGCAATTCATGGTACCATTGTTGTCACTGTAAAACTCTCTTGCCTTAAAGGGTTAGTTCACCCAAAAATGAAAACGTCATTTATTACTCACCCTCATGTCGTTCTACACCCGTAAGACCTTCGTTCATCTTCAGAACACAAAGATGTTTTTGATTAAAACCGATGGCTCAGCGAGGCCTGCATAGACAGCAATGGTACTTCCTCTCTCAAGATCCATAAAAGGTACTAAAAACATATTTAAATCAGTTGATGTGAGTTCAGTGGTTCTACCTTAATATTATAAAGCGACGAGAATATTTTTTGTGCGCCAAAAAAAACCAAAATAACAACTTTTTAACAATATCTAGTGATGGCCGATTTCAAAACACTGCTTCGGAGCATTATGAATCTTTTGAGATTGATTCGGATCGCGTATCAAACCACCAAACTACTGAAATCACGTGACTTTGGTGCTCCGAACCACTGATTTGATTCGTAAAGCTCCGAAGCTTCATGAAGCAGAGTTTTGAAATCGGCCATCACTAGATATTGTTAAAAAGTCGTTATTTTTTGGGGGGGGGGGGGGGGGTTTCGCGCACAAAAAAATATTCTTGTCGCTTTATAATATTGAGGTAGAACCACTGTACTCACATGAACTGATTTAAATACGTTTTTAGTACCTTTATGGATCTTGAGAGAAGAAGTACCATTGCTGTCTATGCAGGCCTCCCTGAGCCATTGGATTTAATAAATAAAAAAAAAAAAAAAAAAAAAAAAAAAAAAACCTTAATTTGTGTTCCGAAGATGAATGAAGGTCTTAGGGGCAGAGAACGACAAGAGGGTGAGTAATAAATTACATGATTTTCATTTTTGGGTGAACTAACCCTTTAATATACTTAAGTTTCTCATCTTACAGTTTTAGCAGTTAAGTATAAGAACATACCATCCATGGGATAGTAGCAGACTGAGGTCATCGCATCAAAACAGCATCCTTTGGTCAGGCACTCGTCTTCTGTTATACCTGAGGTGCTACACGACACTCTCTGATCGGCAGAGATGTTGCAGCCTTAAATGAAAACATGAAAAGCAGAGTTAATTTGAAGAAAGCAGAACTTCCAATTCAAGGAATTAAACCTGGAATGTAGTAATGCAAAGTTATAAATGTTTAAAAGCAATCATACGAGTTTCATGTTCACCTCCTGGTTTGCTGTTCAGCAGCAGCGAGTTTGGTGGGGATAGGGGAGGTGATGATTGAGAAGGTTGTGTAGGGGGTAGTTTTGCACATGTCTGATCTGACTGCACATTGAGCCGTTTTAGGGAAGCAGTGAGACTTTGGTTTGCATCACAAGACAATGTAGCGACATCCAACTTTCCAGCTTCATTCGGATAGAGGACCCTCAGAGTATAACGGCCGTCCTAAAGACAGAACAATCGTGAGAGAAAGCTGGGTGCAAAATTAAACTGCATTTGCAACTAATTTTTTAGGTAGGAAAGTATAGGGCAGAACTTTAGATTATTTCACAGGTGCTTGGAGGAGAGTGTAGCAAGACATTACATTTTGCTTTTTTCTTTAAAATAACATGCACTGACAGTGATCCATTTACAATAGGACCATGAATGTGTAAAGTTAAATAGATTGTTCAACCATCATGTTGTTCATACCTTTTGTAAGCTTTTATCCAAAGCCACTTATTTATAATTCACTTTGAACAATATGCAAGTGTAAATATTTCTTCTGTGGAACACATTTTAACATTCAATAGGGTTCAAACTATATTGACTTTCACTATATGTATGTATGTACAAACAACAAAACATTTTTCAAAATATCTTCTTTTGTGTTTCAAGAGAAACGCATTCAGGTTTGGAAAGACATAAGAGTGTGTAAATGACTGCTCCTTTAACAGTTGACTTGATGTTAACTTCAAGAGCAGAAATGTTTACATAACTTTAATACCTCCAAGGTGACATGACAGCCAGTGTAGTCAACAACCAAAATATTATGGCCATGGCCTTGTGTCAAAGAGTATCCACAGGCCGCCGGGGCCCTAAGCACAGATTCAATTACTGCAAAACCTGAAAATATTTATGCAAAAATTGAAATGTCAATAAAAAAAAAAAAAAAAAATTACATTTATGAAAACAAACAATTGCTATACTTACCCAAAATGTTCACCTGACTGAGAGAACCAGAGGGCAAAATCACCTTCATAGTATTATTATTACAGTAAACTGCCAACTCCGATTTCAGTTCATGTCCACTGTCTTGAGCCAGTACATCTGATTTATCAGCTTCACCATCAGAATAATCATAATCTACGACTGAAAAATTATCTAAAGTAGAGATCGGCTTTGAACTGCGTGATAGAACCAAACCGATACAGCACAAAAATAAAATTATTGTTTTAACTCCCTGCCAAGCCATGTGTGTCTAAAACGCAACAAAAGATGGGCTGGACAAAAAAGAGCAATGCTGCAAAAATTAAATCATTAAAGTGTTACTTAATTTATAACACCTGTCTCCTAATAATTGGGTCACGTGACAAGTTTCTTAACAAAAAAGGTAGGCTTGTTCGAGCCTGCCACCAGCTGGCGAGATCTGCCGGTTGCAGGCGGGGGAGGAGCAGGTCGGACACTTCGTGCTTTCCGTAGTGTGCTGATTCAGCGTCATTCATGGCAGACCACGCGATTTTTGCGTTGATTGTAGCCGAAGAAGTGGATGCGATTGAATTAAGTATATATATTTACTAGATAGCGTAATCTTAATTTTTGTTAATGTTTTGTGTGTTTTGTTTTAATATCATATATTCAATATCAAGATTGGTTAAATACAGGAACTTGTCGAAAAAAAAAAACATGCAACACACGTCGTCTTTAGGCTTGTTCGAGATGCATCGGTGCCGCGCAGACCGATTGGTGTATGACATCAAAGGCTGAATCGCAAATGGCACACTTCTATGCACTTTCGGTCTTGTGGACTTACAAATGGCTGCCGCGTGCGCGTGTCCGTAAGTCCACGAGACTGTAAGGCAGGGATGTCAAATCCAAACTCAGTAAGGGCCATGCCGAGGGTTGTGAATAAAATCAGGGGCTGGACATATATTTAAAGTATTTTTTCATTTATTGAAGAAATATAAGTGAATTAGAAACTGTGTTAAAACTCACAATTCATTAAACCACATTTATCAAAACAAAGAGGTTTTAATTTTGAGTTGTAACACATTTGTGTCACAGCAGTCTTCTTTATCTTTTATCAAAACTAAAAATAAGGTCTCTGACCAGCATAACTGCATAAAACAGTACTTTGAAACAGTAGCATAAAACAGTAGCGCAAGTACTTTAAAAACAACAATTTCAATTTCAGAAAGTAATTTTGATAAAGCAAAATAGTCAACAAATTACAGATATAAATACCACATGGTATATTGACAAATGGTATCTGAAATTGTATTATTTGGCTTATTTTGGTAGCTCTTACTTTGAAAAAACAACTTTAACTTATAAGCATTTATTATATGCACTGGGCATAATGCCAACTGTTATTTAAACAAAACTACTGAAAAACAAGTCATGGATTTCAGAAAAACTGATAATGTTTCGTTTCGAAATGCCTTCTATTATACTCTTTGACTCTTGACATATGAGACACATTGGCTTTTCTTTGTATTCACTGAATAAATATTCTGTTTACCATCTTGGTTGGAATTGTCGATATTTGTTGTCCACTTTTCTTTTTTTAGCCATTGTGCTAGCCACATTTAAAGTCCGATAGCATTTAAGTTGTTTACAGTTATTGCGAGTTGAGTGAAGCGCGACAGCACCTTCGTCTCAATGTTGTAATTGTCACAGACGTTTATTTAAAGCTGCTGTCCGTAACTTTTTTGTGTTCAAAATTTACAAAAAAAAAATATGAGTAAATACATCATGAATCCATTTTCCAAACTGTGTTTTTGTCTTATGCTGAATCACTACAGTACACCTATAATAAGTGTTTATATTCGGACTATTTTAGACTGATTCGGGCCTTACCACTGCGGAGTAACACAGTACCTTCATGACTCATCATAGAAATAAACAGAGAGAAGTAGCTCTGTCTACAATGTTTTTCCGCAAGACGCATGCAGTTTATCAACCGCTAGAGTGCCAAAAGTTACGGACTGTAGCTTTAAACAGCACTGGCCACATTAAATTAATTACCAGAATTTGTTGGCGGGCCTCATTAAAAGTTGTGGCGGGACTTTACCTGGCAGTCAAAGTGGCATTCTACGTTACGAAAGTGCGAATTCAGAGGAAGACCGTAAGGGTTTAGGGTGCCATTTGGGACCAGGCCAAAGTACCGCGAGAGCGATTCAAAAGTTCCTTGGTCAGGCGCAAGCGTGCCACACGAGTCCTCAAAAGTGAAGCC
The DNA here is from genome assembly GCA_039654765.1 of Mylopharyngodon piceus. Taxonomy (NCBI): domain Eukaryota; kingdom Metazoa; phylum Chordata; class Actinopteri; order Cypriniformes; family Xenocyprididae; genus Mylopharyngodon; species Mylopharyngodon piceus. The sequence goes on along the minus strand of CM077448.1, from coordinate 2,592,992 downwards.
AAAGCGTCTCGATCACCCCCAGGTGGCTGGAAGCAGTATAGGTCATAAACCCTGCCCTCTCCATGAAATGTATTGGGACATGAGACAAACTAAACAATCAAATTACACTTTAAACATTTTTTTTCCAAAGACGGTTTCTGTCATTTTAGGCAGTTTTTAACACGCTGGTGTTAGTTCAAGTGTTCGTTCTTTAAATAAGTTTGGTTTTAGTTAGTTACTTGATGCTATAAAAACGGGGGTGTGACGTCATGATTGACAGCTTCTCTGAGTGAGGTAGTTACTGAGGCGCCAATGGACTTTTTTCACAAAGAGATTGGAGCTTTACCTTTAATTTCTACATTTGCATAACTGTTTATTTCACACCGACATTATAGGCTTGTTCAACCTCATGCGGCACCGCAAAGATCGGCTGCCGCCTGACAAAAGCAATGCATTCTGGTTAGAAAATTTGTCCGACTTTGATCGGCGCTGCAGCCGCCTTACGATCACATGTGCCTTCAAAGTACTGCGAGAGCAAAACGAGACCAGCCGCCTAGGTCAGGCACTGCAGTTGCTCAAAATCGGCTGCGAAAGCCTTGATGACGACACACTTTATTCTCATTGGTCAGATTCTGTGATGACACGGACAACGTTTGTTGCGTGTTGCGTTCTTAGACAAGTTCTTGTATTTAACCAATCTTGATATTGAATATCTGATATTCAAAACATGGGAATTTCAATCGCATCCACTTCTTCGGCTACAATCAACTCAAAAATCGTGTGGTCTGCCATGAAATGACGTTGGTTCAGCACACTATGGAAAGCACAAAGTGTCTGACCTGATGGTTGTCTCTGTACTCCTCCCCCGCCTGCAACCGGCAGATCTCACCAGCCGGTGACAGGGTAGTGTAGTTCATCTCAAACAAGCCTAATGGGTTGTTCTGAGTGTGGGCGGGACCTTGATATCGCGGCTCCACTTCGTGCTCACTACTGCACAGACTCGGACTCCAAGTTCAGACTCGAGACTCAAGATGTCAGCGCCATATTGACACACTGGCGGCTTCAGTTACTACAATGGAAGAGAGTAAAGGTGCGTCATCCATCTTTTTTTACAGTCTATGGTCAGGCGCTGATCAAAAGCACGATGGGAAGCGACTTGCTTACGACACAGCTTAATGCTCATTGGTTTAAACAGCCGTGAATGCATTGTTCTCTTTTTAAATTTTTGATTTTAAAACTGTAATATCATGTTTTTATGTGAATAAATTGTGTGAATATTCCTAACGTCTCTGACAGTAAAATATAGGTTATATGGGAATTATGGGTCATATTTATAAAAATATATATAAAAACTGTATGGCATGTTACTTTCTGTCTGTATTAAAGTAACAATTAATAAACACGTCTTTCGAATGGTAAAAAATAACAAGTACTTTGGGTACAAGTACTTTCATTATATTTATTTTCATATAAAAGCAATAGAACTTAAATTACATAGAGTTTATCAGCAACAAAGCGCATCCAAAGCTCCCTCCATTTCTCTTGAAGCCAATACGGAAGTGACTTAAACTGCAATTCATCGACTGGCTGCTAGGGACAGGCTCCAAAAAAAAAGCAGAATTTCATTGAGAGATTTGTTAAAATGCCCAACTTTACAGCAGAAAAAAACATGTTTACAGCCTGGTGCAAATTGTGGTTTTGGTCTAATTTTTCCCTTTATGACAACTGTGAGGGGGGGTGAATTTTTTTATAACTCATCCATTTAAATTATATTAAACCTTAAAGTTCTGCATAATTAAGGGCGTGGCCACTTGAGTAACAGGTGGATTGCCGCTGCTGTCACCACTAGCCGTTTGTCTGCTGCCGTCACCTCAGCTCCACCCACGTCCCCCTCTTTGCCCATTTTCTGTTATCCAGGAGTGACGCACGGTGACACACTGCCAAGATGGCAACGGCCGGCTTTAGGTTTCAAAAATGCTCTTCAGAAACCTACGGGTGACGTCACGGACACTACCGCCATATTTTTTTACAGTCTAGGGCGCATCTCAAACGAGCCTAATCTGACCAATGAGAGTAAAGTGTGTTGTCATCAAGGCTTCCGCAGCCGCTTTTAAGCCACTGCAGTGCCTGACCTGGGCTGATACTATTGTGGGAATTTTTATGCCCTTCACTCGCTGGCTGTGTCTGAAAACTGGAAAATGCTGCCTCCGGAGGACACATTTCAAGGTAGGAATGAGGCATCAAGGCACGTTCAAATCCAATGTTAGCCTCACTTCCTGTCTCCTGAGATACCTTAATCTGATCGATTTTTTTGAAGGCAGCATAGATGTATCCTTCACTGCCTTTGATATCCCCCAATCCTGTGCTTTACATTCTGCGACAGTTGAGCTAGAAAAATAAAGATGCCGTCCGAAAGTTGCGTTTGCTGGTCAGTTTGTGTGTACATTTTTGACCAACATTTTCCACTTTTGATGTCATTTCTAGCGAGAAATTACTACTGTAATAATTAAATATTTGATTAGTTCTCACCAAAGCTCACGCTATTTTGCTATATATATATATATATATATATATATATAATTAGTATCTCACAGAAGTGAGTACACCCCTTACATTTTTGTAAATATTTTATTATATCTTTTCATGTGACAACACTAAAGAAATGACACTTTGCTACAATGTAAAGTAGTGAGTGTACAGCTTGTATAACAGTGTAAATTTGCTGTCCCCTCAAAATAACTCAACACACAGCCATTAATGTCTAAACCGCTGGCCACAAAAGTGAGTACACCCCTAAGTAAAAATGTCCAAATTGGGCCCAATTAGCCATTTTCTCTCCCCGGTGTCATGTGACTCGTTAGTGTTACAAGGTCTCAGGTGTGAATGGGGAGCAGGTGTGTTAAATTTGGTGTTATCGCTCTCACTCTCTCATACTGGTCACTGGAAGTTCAACATGGCACCTCATGGCAAAGAACTCTCTGAGGATCTGAAAAAAAGAATTGTTGCTCTACATAAAGATGGCGTAGGCTATAAGAAGATTGCCAAGACCCTGAAAGTGAGCTGCAGCACGGTGGCCAAGACCATACAGCGGTTTAACAGGACAGGTTCCACTCAGAACAGGCCTCGCCGTGGTTGACCAAAGAAGTTGAGTGCACATGCTCAGCGTCATATCCAGAGGTTGTGTTTGGGAAATAGATGTATGAATGCTGCCAGCATTGCTGCAGAGGTTGAAGGGGTGGGGGGTCAGCCTGTCAGTGCTCAGACCATACACCGCACACTGCATCAAATTGGTCTGCATGGCTGTCGTCCCAGAAGGAAGCCTCTTCTAAAGATGATGCACAAGAAAGCCCGTAAACAGTTTGCTGAAGACAAGCAGACTTAGGACATGGATTACTGGAACCATGTCCTGTGGTCTGATGAGACCAAGATAAACTTGTTTGGTTCAGATGGTGTCAAGCGTGTGTGGCGGCAACCAGGTGAGGAGTACAAAGACAAGTGTGTCTTGCCTACAGTCAAGCATGGTGGTGGGAGTGTCATGGTCTGGGGCTGCATGAGTGCTGCCGGCACTGGGGAGCTACAGTTCATTGAGGGAACCATGAATGCCAACATGTACTGTGACATACTGAAGCAGAGCATGATCCCCTCCCTTCGGAGACTAGGCCGCAGGGCAGTATTCCAACATGATGACCCCAAACACACCTCCAAGACGACCACTGCCTTGCTAAAGAAGCTGAGGGTACCTAAACCCTATTGAGCATCTGTGGGGCATCCTCAAACGGAAGGTGGAGGAGCGCAAGGTCTCTAACATCCACCAGCTCCGTGATGTCGTCATGGAGGAGTGGAAGAGGACTCCAGTGGCAACCTGTGAAGCTCTGGTGAACTCCATGCCCAAGAGGGTTAAGGCAGTGCTGGAAAATAGTGGTGGCCACACAAAATATTGACACTTTGGGCCCAATTTGGACATTTTCACTTAGGGGTATACTCACTTTTGTGGCCAGCGGTTTAGACATTAATGGCTGTGTGTTGAGTTATTTTGAGGGGACTGCAAATTTACACTGTTATACAAGCTGTACACTCACTACTTTACATTGTAGCAAAGTGTCATTTCTTTAGTGTTGTCACATGAAAAGATATAATAAAATATTTACAAAAATGTGAGGGGTGTACTCACTTCTGTGAAATACTGTATATAAACTGTATATACTGTGTGTGTGTGTGTGTGTGTATATATATATATATATATATATATATATACACACACACAGTGGTGGTCAGAATTATTGGCACCCTTGGTAAATATGATCAAAGATGACTGCATTGTTTATCCTTTTGATCTTTAATTCATAAAATTAGCAAAAATATAACCTTTCATTGAAGGAAATGAATCGAAAGTGGGGGGAAAATCACATTATGAAATAAATGTTTTTCTCCAAAACACGTTGGCCACAATTATTGGCACCCTTTTATTCAGTACTTTTTGCAACCTCCTTTTGCCAAGATAACAGCTCTGAGTCTTCACCTATAATGCCTGATGAGTTTGGAGAACACCTGACAAGAGATCAGAGACCATTCCTTCATGCAGAATCTCTACAGATCCTTCTGATTCCCAGCTCCATGTTGGTGCTTCTTCTCTTCAGTTCACTCCACTCATTTTCTTTAGGGTTCAGATCAGGGGACTGGGATGGCCATGGCAGAGGCCCTGCCCCTGCCCCTTTAATCAGTAATAGTAAAGTGCCTTTTCGGCCGTATTGCGGTGCAACTATACACACAGTCAGCAAATCCTACATATCTGTGCTAGTATCTTGTCTCTGGTATCAATCTGTCATCTCTCACATAATAAAATAATTTAAATCAAATCAATATTTTATATCCATGTAATAAGCAAAATAATGTACATTCATTATTCCAAAATAAACGTCTTGAGTTAGGCTGTACCCAAATGACTGTGCGTTGCCTAATTAAATCCTTTTTACTAAACTATTTTTGGCTTATAAGTCAAGAACAGCCTTCAGCAAATTCCTTGCATTCAGTGACATTTATTAAATATTAATGTTACGATTTGGCTGTAGTAATAACTCGCATGATGAAGGTAAATCCACAGGAACACAGTTTAATAGAAATCTCTCAGGGAACATGTAAAGAAACAACCAAACATCAAACGTAAACCTAGACAGACAGTGACTAGAAGGAAACTATTTAAACACTGGGTATTTTAACACTGGGACTAATTGGATAATTAACGAGACAACAAGTGAGAAGAATGAACTAATTAGGACACAGAAAAACAAGGTCACAGGGAAACACAAAGGAACTACAAATGTCCATACATGTGTCCGATCACCTGCCCTCTCCCAGGAAGGCGCGTCCTCACACCGAAAGACACAGAGTACAACTGAGGAGGGAGGGCGGAGAGCTCAGGAGGAGGGCGTGGAGCAAAACAAATGAACCAGTTCATAACCAATGAAATAGTCCAAGGAGGAGTAGAAGGTGGGAGGAGCCAATGGGGAGCAAGGAGCAGGAGGAGCCAGATGACATGCCATAGGCCAGCCAGGACGAGGCCCCAGGGCAGAGTCGAAGGCGGGAGGAGTCATGGTGTATCCGTCTTGATGTTATGCACCCTGGGGATGACCAGCGGAGATGCAGCCACCACTGAAGGAGACCCAGTTGTAGCTGATGCGCCTACGCGCCACTGATGGTCCTGGAGACCGAGGTGAAGCTGCGGTGACGAGCATCCAAGGTGGAACCATAAATCCAGAAGACAGAGGCTGAGCCGGTGGGACTGAGGATGAAGGTGGAGCCGGGGGGAAGACGGAGCTAGGCAGAGCCGAAGGTGCAGGCAGATCGACAGCTGACCAAGGCGGAGACAGAGGGACAAGGGAGCCTGGAGAAGCTATATGGCTGATGGTTTCTGGTGGAGCTGAGGGACGGAGGAACCCAGCAAACAGTTGATGGGTTGATGGGTTCCAAGTACCCCATGCCCACTGTTAAATATTCTGCTGGATATTTAATGTTGTGGGCCTATTTTTCTGCTGGAGGTCCTGGACATCTTGTTCAGATACATGGCATCATGGATTCCAATACCAACAGATAAAAAAAATCAAAACCTGACTGTCCCTGCTAGAAATCTTATAATGGGCCATGGTTGGATCATCCATCAGGGGATTGATCCAAAACAAACATCAAAATCAACACAAAAATGTGTCACTCAGCACAAAATGAAGCTTCTGCCATGGCCATCCCAGTCCCTTGACCTGAACCCTAAAGAAAATGAGTGGAGTGAACTGAAGAGGAGAAGCACCAACATGGAGCTGGGAATCTGAAGGATCTGGAGAGATTCTGTATGAAGGAATGGTCTCAGATATCTTGTCAGGTGTTCTCCAAATTCATCAGGCATTATAGAAGAAGACTCAGAGCTGTTATCTTGGGAAAAGGACGTTGCAATAATTGGGTGCCAATAATTGTGGCCAACGTGAACTAGAGAAAAACATTTATTTCATTATGAGTTTTTTCCCCCATTTTCAATTGTTTTACTTAAATGAAAGGTTAGAATTTTGTGATTTTTTTTAAATGAAAGATCAAAAGGATAAACAATGCAGATTTATTTTCACAGCCACCTTTGCTCATATTTACCAAGGGTGCCAATATTAGTGGAGGGCACTGTATATTTATATATAATATAAATTATATATAAATATATATATTTCTTACGTAAAGACTTTTATTTTGCACATGATTAATTGCGATTAATCGTTGTGCAGTCCTACAGTGTCCCTAATAAAGTTTTGATGGATGACGATTGTAATGAAGGTAAAGACGATTACAGTGATATACAGGAGTCGTACATTAGGCGCGAGTCCGTTATTGTTGATGCTCAAAAAAACTGTGTATGTGCGCTCGCGGCTCACTGATATTTCTGCATCTGTTGCTTGCTTTGTCTTGCTTGCGCACGCTCTCGTCTGGCGCATTCTTTCTCTTCTCCGACCCTGAAGCTCTCTCGGTTATTTTAGTGTTAGCGTGGCACCGGTCCAGGGTTTTTTTTTTTTTTTAAAGGTGGACTCAGTATTATTTCAAATACACTGTTTGGAAGTTAGTCGGGCCGATACCAACAACAAACGTGTAACCAATCAGCATTAGCGGGCGTATGACGGTCGAGGAGAGAGAACGAGCAAGAGGGAGATTTGAAAATAAGAAAACGAGAGATGGGACACAATACAAAAGAGCTCAAAAGAATATCACTGCAATGAAGGTTTATGACTGGGCAAGCGCTTTAGGACCCGCGTTTATATTAGAAAAGCTTTCCAGCGCTGGAGAGAGCTAAGCGGGAAGGCCTGAAAACAGATGCGGAGGCTGCTTTGATTCCTTATCATGCAAGTAACACTGGGTTTTGATTGTCTGCAGCTGCTGTTCTGTTGGCGATTAACAACAAACTCTTGTTTGTATTTACTCTTGTGTACTGTACGTTCATTTTTTGCGCTTCCTTGTCGTTCGTTCATCATCTGCGCTTTATTTTTCGTGAAGCATTTTGTTGCGCGTCAGCTGTGATAAACAGACATCCATTCACATTGTGTGTGTAACAGTGGCCAGATAGTGAGAGTTTTGCAGTTAAACCACTGCACACTGACGCCCGCTAAAGAATGAGGTGTTTAGCGTCATTGGTAGTGCATTCGCCTCACATGCCAGCAGCGATCGGGCCGGGGTTCGGAGCAGGGTGGTTAGTATTGGAGTGTCAGTTTTGGTGGCGGAGCAATGAAGAGAGGGGTGGGTTTGTTTGGGTTGATTTCAAATATCAACAGTGTTCAACAACGAATTTGAGAAATCGCATACAGCACCTTTAAGTGCTATTTCTATAAAGTTCCCTCAGTGCCGCACATAGATTGCAATATTGCACTTGACTATTACGTTCTTGTCCTTTTCTCCGGAAATAATTGGAGTATCTGTCCATCTCACAAATGTAGAATCCGTCTCTGCAGTCATCTCCACCATCGAATCCTTGCGGTGTTGGTAAAAAATAAAACACCATTTAATTTCGGGTTAAAATGGGTTGTTGTAATGTGCGTTACTTTTTACATTTGGCGTGCCTTACGCACTACCCTGATTACTCGCTCTTTTTTCTCTGTTTTCTACCTCACCAGCTTGAGCGAGCGATTGAAGGCAGGCCTACCAGTAGACAGCCCCAGAGAGGATTTTTTCGCATTTGTGGAGTGGGTGCTGGTGAACAATGACTCTCCGTTCACAGTCTCGCTCCACAACCAGAGACCAGCCATCCACCACTGACAGTGACCGACACCCAAGAGTTGTCTGTGCCCACTGCAGACAGTGGAGACCGGTTATCCGTGAGAGATGAGCCCATACCAAGGATAAGGACGGAGAGTGTCATCGCCCAGGAGCCCGGAAGTTCCCCTGTATCTCCAGTGCCCCCTGTATCTCTAGAGTTCCCTGTATCTCCAGCGCCCCCTGTATCTCTAGAGTTCCCTGTATCTCCAGCGCCCCCTGTATCTCCAGCATCTCCTGTATCTCCAGCGCCCCCTGTATCTCCAGCATCTCCTGTATCTCCAGCGCCCCCTGTATCTCTAGAGTTCCCTGTATCTCCAGCATCTCATGTATCTCCAATGTCCTCTGTATCTCTAGAGTTCCCTGTATCCCCAGCGCCCCCTGTATCTCCAGCATCTCCAGCGTCCCCTGTATCTCTACAGTTCCCTGTATCTCCAGCACCCCCTGTATCTCCAGCATCTCCTGTATCCCCAGCGCCCCCTGTATCTCCAGCATCTCCTGTATCTCCAGCGTCCCCTGTATCTCTACAGTTCCCTGTATCTCCAGCACCCCCTGTATCTCCAGCATCTCCTGTATCTCCAGCGCCCCCTGTATCTCTAGAGTTCCCTGTATCTCCAGCATCTCATGTATCTCCAATGTCCTCTGTATCTCTAGAGTTCCCTGTATCCCCAGCGCCCCCTGTATCTCCAGCATCTCCAGCGTCCCCTGTATCTCTACAGTTCCCTGTATCTCCAGCACCCCCTGTATCTCCAGCATCTCCTGTATCCCCAGCGCCCCCTGTATCTCCAGCATCTCCTGTATCTCCAGCGTCCCCTGTATCTCTACAGTTCCCTGTATCTCCAGCACCCCCTGTATCTCCAGCATCTCCTGTATCTCCAGCGCCCCCTGTATCTCGAGTTCCCTGTATCTCCAGCGCCCCCTGCATCTCCAGCATCTCATGTATCTCCAATGCCCTCTGTATCTCTAGAGTTCCCTGTATCCCCAGCGCCCCCTGTATCTCTACAGTTCCCTGTATCTCTACAATCTCATGTATCTCCAAAGCCCCCATCCTTCAATAACAACCGGCTTGCGAATCCCTCGTTGAACGCATTTAGGTTGAAGAAGCAGTCGTCTGTAAAATGACGGGAACACCGCACAAGGTTCGGGCTATACTGATGTGGTATCGTTGTAAAGATGAACTTTAACCACTGATTCTTCACGTATTGGCAGTGTTTGAGGGGTTTCAAGTTTTCCCTGGTGTCTGCGTGTGCAATAAGTGGGAGGGTAATATGCTAATGTTTCATCTTGACGTCACAATGAAACGGCTTGGGATTCATTTTACAAACTAATCATTTAATTGACTCAGAGTCAAACTTACTTACTTACTTTTGAGAGACAATAATTTTAAATACGGTGCACTTTCAGATTTAAAACTTTGCAGGGTGTTTTCATTCACTTAGAGCTATGTTACACACTACATGAAAGGTAATTTTCAAAAATCCATAATAGGGGCACTTTAATATATTGTGATTCTTTATTGTTCAGTCACACTTTACAATAAGGCTCCATCATTTAACATTAATTTATTAGTTAACAAACTGACAATGAAAAATACTTTTAAAGCATTTATTAATCTTAATTTCAACATTTAATAACCATTTATTAAAATCAAAAGTTGTAACTATTATTTAATGGTCCTCAGCTAACATGAACAAACAGTTGTATTTTTTACTTAACTTTAACAAAGAATAATAACTGTAACGAATGTAGCTATTTCTCATTGTTAATGTTAGTTAATGCATTAACTAACGTTAACTAATGAGACCTTATTGTAAAGTGATACCTATTGTTCTTTATAATTCTTTTGCACTTTAATCTGTTTGAAACTTTTGTTTGCTTTATATTTTTTTTTTTGTGATCAACTTTTTATTATTTTTTACATATAACACATAACAACAGAACATCAATTCAAGATAATATAATTTTTATTTGTATTGCTAAGAAAAAAAGTTATTAAACCTGTTATAGTATTACAACGGAGCCCCAGACATGACATGCAGGAAAAAAAAAAATAGTAGGCTAAATCGTGTGCACGATTTACTAATTCGTTCCCGCGATTTACTAACACGTGCACACGATTTACTATTACGTTCCCTTGATTTATTAAAACGTGCGCACGATTTACTATTTCATTCCCTCGATTTATAAATCATGCTCATGTTTTATAAATCGAGCGAACGAAATAGTAAATCGTGCGCACGATTTAGTAAATCTTTTCACTTAATTTTTTTTCTTGCATGTCATGTGCGGGGCTCCGTATATTACAAACTTTTTTTTGCAACTTATTTCAATATCGTGATAATACCATATACCGTGATAAAAGCTTCAGCAATTATCGCAACATGAAAATTTGATACCGTCACATGCCTAGTCAGTACCCAGTTTATTTGGACCAGCTTCTTCCTCCTCTGAATCACAACCTGTAAGTATGATTTATAATTGTTGCTGTTATGTTCTCTGTAGCATGCACAATACGTATTTAGTTGTGTGTGTTGTGTACGCTCTGCGCAGCTTGTAGGTCTCCAGCTAACCAGCTAACAGCAATATGTTTTCGCTCGCAATTGTCTAGAAATGTGTCAAATGTTTGTTGTTGTCCTCATTACTTGGAGTTGTGATAATGGATAGAGCAATATGTTGGTGTACAACTGCAGTGCTTAATCAATAGGTTTCTGCGTTGGGCTAACACATATACCATGACTGCTTGGGTGTTTACCACCGAGCTGTGGGCTAGGTTCGCTAACATATACATAAAACAACTTATTTCCTCTCTGAGTCTTTATTTTTAGAACAGAGTGGAGCACCATCATTATTATAATACAATATAAGTGATGCAAGCACTGTATACTGTACTCCGTGTTAACCAGCAGAAGTCATCTGACCAATCACCGCAGATTAGCGTCACGCAAAGGAGGGGCTTTAATAAAAATGAATCATTGAGCGAATCGTTTGGGAGTCTTTGAGTAAATAAGGTTAAAAAAAAAATGCAATGAAAGTATTTTTTGACCTCGCATGCATGTAAACCTGTTGTTGGGGACTCCAAAAACAAAAATAGGAACCTTTCAAATGCCATAATAGGGACACTTTAAAACAATATCTAGGGCATGTTGTAGTCCAGATTAAAATATAAAAATGTTTAAGTTTGAAAATAAATAGCCTTAAGTCTTTAAGTATTTGGTGCTGTGATGAACACGATGGCGAATACAAAAATCTGAATGGCTGTTTAAAACATTTAAATGCTGTAGTAGCTGTAGCGCAGCTGCTTTGTTTACAGGGGTTACCGGGGTAACCACTGCATTTCTGCTGTTCCATTATCTCCATCTGCTGTCAGAGAGTGAAAATGCATTTTCATTCAGCGTGTCTCCTTCACTTGTTCCGGCATGCGCTGCTCATGCACGTTGGGTTTGTTTACATCAGTGCGCGTCCCTCTTTGACGCAGCATACAGCAGTGTTGTGCATTTTAAACAGTTGATGGGTTCCAAGTACCCCATGCCCACTGTTAAATATTCTGCTGGATATTTAATGTTGTGGGCCTATTTTTCTGGCCCACAGAACTGTTCCTATTTTTGTTTTTGGAGTCCCCAACAACAGGTTTACATGCATGCGAGGTCAAAAAATACTTTCATTGCATTTTTTTTTTTAACCTTATTTACTCAAAGACTCCCAAACGATTCGCTCAATGATTCATTTTTATTAAAGCCCCTCCTTTGCGTGACGCTAATCTGCGGTGATTGGTCAGATGACTTCTGCTGGTTAACACGGAGTACAGTATACAGTGCTTGCATCACTTATATTGTATTATAATAATGATGGTGCTCCACTCTGTTCTAAAAATAAAGACTCAGAGAGGAAATAAGTTGTTTTATGTATATGTTAGCGAACCTAGCCCACAGCTCGGTGGTAAACACCCAAGCAGTCATGGTATATGTGTTAGCCCAACGCAGAAACCTATTGATTAAGCACTGCAGTTGTACACCAACATATTGCTCTATCCATTATCACAACTCCAAGTAATGAGGACAACAACAAACATTTGACACATTTCTAGACAATTGCGAGCGAAAACATATTGCTGTTAGCTGGTTAGCTGGAGACCTACAAGCTGCGCAGAGCGTACACAACACACACAACTAAATACGTATTGTGCATGCTACAGAGAACATAACAGCAACAATTATAAATCATACTTACAGGTTGTGATTCAGAGGAGGAAGAAGCTGGTCCAAATAAACTGGGTACTGACTAGGCATGTGACGGTATCAAATTTTCATGTTGCGATAATTGCTGAAGCTTTTATCACGGTATATGGTATTATCACGATATTGAAATAAGTTGCAAAAAAAAGTTTGTAATATACGGAGCCCCGCACATGACATGCAAGAAAAAAAATTAAGTGAAAAGATTTACTAAATCGTGCGCACGATTTACTATTTCGTTCGCTCGATTTATAAAACATGAGCATGATTTATAAATCGAGGGAATGAAATAGTAAATCGTGCGCACGTTTTAATAAATCAAGGGAACGTAATAGTAAATCGTGTGCACGTGTTAGTAAATCGCGGGAACGAATTAGTAAATCGTGCACACGATTTAGCCTACTATTTTTTTTTTTCCTGCATGTCATGTCTGGGGCTCCGTTGTAATACTATAACAGGTTTAATAACTTTTTTTCTTAGCAATACAAATAAAAATTATATTATCTTGAATTGATGTTCTGTTGTTATGTGTTATATGTAAAAAATAATAAAAAGTTGATCACAAAAAAAAAAATATAAAGCAAACAAAAGTTTCAAACAGATTAAAGTGCAAAAGAATTATAAAGAACAATAGGTATCACTTTACAATAAGGTCTCATTAGTTAACGTTAGTTAATGCATTAACTAACATTAACAATGAGAAATAGCTACATTCGTTACAGTTATTATTCTTTGTTAAAGTTAAGTAAAAAATACAACTGTTTGTTCATGTTAGCTGAGGACCATTAAATAATAGTTACAACTTTTGATTTTAATAAATGGTTATTAAATGTTGAAATTAAGATTAATAAATGCTTTAAAAGTATTTTTCATTGTCAGTTTGTTAACTAATAAATTAATGTTAAATAATGGAGCCTTATTGTAAAGTGTGACTGAACAATAAAGAATCACAATATATTAAAGTGCCCCTATTATGGATTTTTGAAAATTACCTTTCATGTAGTGAATGAAAACACCCTGCAAAGTTTTAAATCTGAAAGTGCACCGTATTTAAAATTATTGTCTCTCAAAAGTAAGTAAGTAAGTTTGACTCTGAGTCAATTAAATGATTCGTTTGTAAAACGAATCCCAAGCCATTTCATTGTGACGTCAAGATGAAACATTAGCATATTACCCTCCCACTTATTGCACACGCAGACACCAGGGAAAACTTGAAACCCCTCAAACACTGCCAATACGTGAAGAATCAGTGGTTAAAGTTCATCTTTACAACGATACCACATCAGTATAGCCCGAACCTTGTGCGGTGTTCCCGTCATTTTACAGACAACTGCTTCTTCAACCTAAATGCGTTCAACGAGGGATTCGCAAGCCGGTTGTTATTGAAGGATGGGGGCTTTGGAGATACATGAGATTGTAGAGATACAGGGAACTGTAGAGATACAGGGGGCGCTGGGGATACAGGGAACTCTAGAGATACAGAGGGCATTGGAGATACATGAGATGCTGGAGATGCAGGGGGCACTGGAGATACAGGGAACTCGAGATACAGGGGGCGCTGGAGATACAGGAGATGCTGGAGATACAGGGGGTGCTGGAGATACAGGGAACTGTAGAGATACAGGGGACGCTGGAGATACAGGAGATGCTGGAGATACAGGGGGCGCTGGGGATACAGGAGATGCTGGAGATACAGGGGGTGCTGGAGATACAGGGAACTGTAGAGATACAGGGGACGCTGGAGATGCTGGAGATACAGGGGGCGCTGGGGATACAGGGAACTCTAGAGATACAGAGGACATTGGAGATACATGAGATGCTGGAGATACAGGGAACTCTAGAGATACAGGGGGCGCTGGAGATACAGGAGATGCTGGAGATACAGGGGGCGCTGGAGATACAGGAGATGCTGGAGATACAGGGGGCGCTGGAGATACAGGGAACTCTAGAGATACAGGGGGCGCTGGAGATACAGGGAACTCTAGAGATACAGGGGGCACTGGAGATACAGGGGAACTTCCGGGCTCCTGGGCGATGACACTCTCCGTCCTTATCCTTGGTATGGGCTCATCTCTCACGGATAACCGGTCTCCACTGTCTGCAGTGGGCACAGACAACTCTTGGGTGTCGGTCACTGTCAGTGGTGGATGGCTGGTCTCTGGTTGTGGAGCGAGACTGTGAACGGAGAGTCATTGTTCACCAGCACCCACTCCACAAATGCGGAAAAATCCTCTCTGGGGCTGTCTACTGGTAGGTGTGCCTTCAATCGCTCGCTCAAGCTGGTGAGGTAGAAAACAGAGAAAAAAGAGCGAGTAATCAGGGTAGTGCGTAAGGCACGCCAAATGTAAAAAGTAACGCACATTACAACAACCCATTTTAACCCGAAATTAAATGGTGTTTTATTTTTTACCAACACCGCAAGGATTCGATGGTGGAGATGACTGCAGAGACGGATTCTACATTTGTGAGATGGACAGATACTCCAATTATTTCCGGAGAAAAGGACAAGAACGTAATAGTCAAGTGCAATATTGCAATCTATGTGCGGCACTGAGGGAACTTTATAGAAATAGCACTTAAAGGTGCTGTATGCGATTTCTCAAATTCGTTGTTGAACACTGTTGATATTTGAAATCAACCCAAACAAACCCACCCCTCTCTTCATTGCTCCGCCACCAAAACTGACACTCCAATACTAACCACCCTGCTCCGAACCCCGGCCCGATCGCTGCTGGCATGTGAGGCGAATGCACTACCAATGACGCTAAACACCTCATTCTTTAGCGGGCGTCAGTGTGCAGTGGTTTAACTGCAAAACTCTCACTATCTGGCCACTGTTACACACACAATGTGAATGGATGTCTGTTTATCACAGCTGACGCGCAACAAAATGCTTCACGAAAAATAAAGCGCAGATGATGAACGAACGACAAGGAAGCGCAAAAAATGAACGTACAGTACACAAGAGTAAATACAAACAAGAGTTTGTTGTTAATCGCCAACAGAACAGCAGCTGCAGACAATCAAAACCCAGTGTTACTTGCATGATAAGGAATCAAAGCAGCCTCCGCGTCTGTTTTCAGGCCTTCCCGCTTAGCTCTCTCCAGCGCTGGAAAGCTTTTCTAATATAAACGCGGGTCCTAAAGCGCTTGCCCAGTCATAAACCTTCATTGCAGTGATATTCTTTTGAGCTCTTTTGTGTTGTGTCCCATCTCTCGTTTTCTTATTTTCAAATCTCCCTCTTGCTCGTTCTCTCTCCTCGACCGTCATACGCCCCCTAATGCTGATTGGTTACACGTTTGTTGTTGGTATCGGCCCGACTAACTTCCAAACAGTGTATTTGAAATAATACTGAGTCCACCTTTAAAAAAAAAAACAAAACCCTGGACCGGTGCCACGCTAACACTAAAATAACCGAGAGAGCTTCAGGGTCGGAGAAGAGAAAGAATGCGCCAGACGAGAGCGTGCGCGAGCAAGACAAAGCAAGCAACAGATGCAGAAATATCAGTGAGCCGCGTGCGCACATACACAGTTTTTTTTGAGCATCAACAATAACGGACTCGTGCCTAATGTACGACTCCTGTATGTCACTGTAATCGTCTTTACCTTCATTACAATCGTCATCCATCAAAACTTTATTAGCGACACTGTAGGGCTGCACAACGATTAATCGCAATTAATCGTGCAAAATAAAAGTCTTTACGTAAGAAATATATATATTTATATATAATTTATATTATATATAAATATACAGTGCCCTCCACTAATATTGGCACCCTTGGTAAATATGAGCAAAGGTGGCTGTGAAAATAAATCTGCATTGTTTATCCTTTTGATCTTTCATTTAAAAAAAATCACAAAATTCTAACCTTTCATTCAAGTAAAACAATTGAAAATGGGGGAAAAAGCTCATAATGAAATAGATGTTTTTCTCTAGTTCACGTTGGCCACAATTATTGGCACCCAATTATTGCAACGTCCTTTTCCCAAGATAACAGCTCTGAGTCTTCTTCTATAATGCCTGATGAATTTGGAGAACACCTGACAAGATATCTGAGACCATTCCTTCATGTAGAATCTCTCCAGATCCTTCAGATTCCCAGCTCCATGTTGGTGCTTCTCCTCTTCAGTTCACTCCACTCATTTTCTTTAGGGTTCAGGTCAAGGGACTGGGATGGCCATGGCAGAAGCTTCATTTTGTGCTGAGTGACACATTTTTGTGTTGATTTTGATGTTTGTTTTGGATCAATCCCCTGATGGATGATCCAACCATGGCCCATTATAAGATTTCTAGCAGGGACAGTCAGGTTTTGATTTTTTTTATCTGTTGGTATTGGAATCCATGATGCCATGTATCTGAACAAGATGTCCAGGACCTCCAGCAGAAAAATAGGCCCACAACATTAAATATCCAGCAGAATATTTAACAGTGGGCATGGGGTACTTGGAACCCATCAACCCATCAACTGTTTGCTGGGTTCCTCCGTCCCTCAGCTCCACCAGAAACCATCAGCCATATAGCTTCTCCAGGCTCCCTTGTCCCTCTGTCTCCGCCTTGGTCAGCTGTCGATCTGCCTGCACCTTCGGCTCTGCCTAGCTCCGTCTTCCCCCGGCTCCACCTTCATCCTCAGTCCCACCGGCTCAGCCTCTGTCTTCTGGATTTATGGTTCCACCTTGGATGCTCGTCACCGCAGCTTCACCTCGGTCTCCAGGACCATCAGTGGCGCGTAGGCGCATCAGCTACAACTGGGTCTCCTTCAGTGGTGGCTGCATCTCCGCTGGTCATCCCCAGGGTGCATAACATCAAGACGGATACACCATGGCTCCTCCCGCCTTCGACTCTGCCCTGGGGCCTCGTCCTGGCTGGCCTATGGCATGTCATCTGGCTCCTCCTGCTCCTTGCTCCCCATTGGCTCCTCCCACCTTCTACTCCTCCTTGGACTATTTCATTGGTTATGAACTGGTTCATTTGTTTTGCTCCACGCCCTCCTCCTGAGCTCTCCACCCTCCCTCCTCAGTTGTACTCTGTGTCTTTCGGTGTGAGGACGCGCCTTCCTGGGAGAGGGCAGGTGATCGGACACATGTATGGACATTTGTAGTTCCTTTGTGTTTCCCTGTGACCTTGTTTTTCTGTGTCCTAATTAGTTCATTCTTCTCACTTGTTGTCTCGTTAATTATCCAATTAGTCCCAGTGTTAAAATACCCAGTGTTTAAATAGTTTCCTTCTAGTCACTGTCTGTCTAGGTTTACGTTTGATGTTTGGTTGTTTCTTTACATGTTCCCTGAGAGATTTCTATTAAACTGTGTTCCTGTGGATTTACCTTCATCATGCGAGTTATTACTACAGCCAAATCGTAACATTAATATTTAATAAATGTCACTGAATGCAAGGAATTTGCTGAAGGCTGTTCTTGACTTATAAGCCAAAAATAGTTTAGTAAAAAGGATTTAATTAGGCAACGCACAGTCATTTGGGTACAGCCTAACTCAAGACGTTTATTTTGGAATAATGAATGTACATTATTTTGCTTATTACATGGATATAAAATATTGATTTGATTTAAATTATTTTATTATGTGAGAGATGACAGATTGATACCAGAGACAAGATACTAGCACAGATATGTAGGATTTGCTGACTGTGTGTATAGTTGCACCGCAATACGGCCGAAAAGGCACTTTACTATTACTGATTAAAGGGGCAGGGGCAGGGCCTCTGCCATGGCCATCCCAGTCCCCTGATCTGAACCCTAAAGAAAATGAGTGGAGTGAACTGAAGAGAAGAAGCACCAACATGGAGCTGGGAATCAGAAGGATCTGTAGAGATTCTGCATGAAGGAATGGTCTCTGATCTCTTGTCAGGTGTTCTCCAAACTCATCAGGCATTATAGGTGAAGACTCAGAGCTGTTATCTTGGCAAAAGGAGGTTGCAAAAAGTACTGAATAAAAGGGTGCCAATAATTGTGGCCAACGTGTTTTGGAGAAAAACATTTATTTCATAATGTGATTTTCCCCCCACTTTCGATTCATTTCCTTCAATGAAAGGTTATATTTTTGCTAATTTTATGAATTAAAGATCAAAAGGATAAACAATGCAGATTTATTTTTACAGTCATCTTTGATCATATTTACCAAGGGTGCCAATAATTCTGACCACCACTGTGTGTGTGTATATATATATATATATATATATATATATATATGTCTACAGTATATACATTGAAAAACAATGGTGTATACGATTGACAGAAATGTTTTTCGCAAATTTCTAGTAAATGTCAGGGAAAAAAATACAAAGAAAAGGCAAGTACCACACTGAATTAAACATTAAAGTCTGAACTAAAACATACTCAAATAATCTTTATTTATAACTTAAAAAATGTATTTTTTTTTACAGTGTAATTGTACTTAAAAGGCATCACAACTTTAAACAGCAGACAAAATTATTATTAGGTATGGAAAATAATGTTATAATGATTGATTGTAATCAGAGGTGGATGGTTCTAATTTGACGTTCCTCAATGCACATGTGTTGAGTATGCAGAATGTTTTTCACTCTGGGTCTGTGATGGCATTATCCACTCTCATGCACATCTTGTGTTAATTAGCACCTGGCTGCCTTTTATGTGCTTACGACAGCAGCAATTATAGAGAATTATGACTAAATGACTAAACTCAGAGGAAAAGCACAAGCATTATCATATAAGAAAACAGTCTACAAAGACTCAGCTGTATAAACATGCTTAGATTAAAAAAGGACACCCAGTATTACAGACAAATGGGAAAGATGTTTGAGCAATAAATACAAATTTATAAAGAGTCAGATTGTAAATTATTTACAATTATAATATTTAATTTTTTTTTTTTAATTTTTTAAAATTTATTTACAGTTATTTTCTTAAAACAAACATTATATCCTTATAAAGCCTACTGTATAATATTGGATGTGCAAATTTAGGTTGCACTTTATTTTACAGTACGTGTACTTACAGTGTTCTTACGTAAGAAAGTACTGGGTAATACTACATGGGTTAAATGGTTAGTTCACCCAAAAATGAAATTTCTGTCATTAATTACTCACCCTCATGTCGTTCCACACCTGTAAGACCTTCGTTCATCTTCGGAACACAAATTAAGATGTTTTTGATTAAATCCAAGAGGTTTCTGATTCCCAAGAGAAAGCAATGTAATTACCACATTCAAGGTCCAGAAAAGTAGTAAAGACATCGTTAAAATAGTCCGCATGACTACAGTGGTTCAAACTTAATTTTATGAAGCGACAAGAATAGTTTTTGTGCGCAAAAACAAAACAAAAATAACGACTTTATTCAACAATTTCTTCTTGTCCCTGTCATTCTCATATGCTGTTTACATTGTAGACACAGTAGACTATGTCAGAACGCCGACTAATTATTGGCCGGCTCCAAGAAATTTAGCTTTTTTATGGCAACACTATCAACGTCTAAATGAATCTGCAGCGGTCATGTGATACAGCAGACAAGATACATGACAAGTTGTAATCTCATAATTACTGAAATTACAACATGGTGTGAACACACCTTAAGCCCTCCTTTTTGCCATGTTTCCTAGTTGTTTATGTAACCCCGCTGTTTGGTAAGCCTTTTCAAGTCCGTTAATGTTCAAGCCAGGTCTGTTCAAGTCATATACTCATGTTTATGTTTATTTTGTATCGGTCTATGTTTGGTTAAATAAACCTGCACATGGGTTCAACACAACTCTCCTTCAGTGGACTGCCGTTACAACTGTTCTATTATTGCATTATGTAAAGAACTATAGTAATGCCCTGCAGGAACAGAGCTCTAATTGTTCGATTACTATTCTGCTGCTCTGTGGAACAACATTTAGCCTACTACCTACTGCTATATCCAATAAATCAAAAGTGTGAGTAAACGACTATGGACAGCTATTACAGTATCTCACAGTAGCACTTCACTTCAGCTGGAACTGTCTTGAACAAAACTGCATTTTCCTATACAGGTACCTGTATGGGAGAAAGGGAGAAAAAAGCTACATAGCCAAAAATCTGTCCAGCTAAAATGAGATTTTGGAAGTTTGTTCTGAACAAAACACAATTTAATTTTATAGAGATCTGGCTCTAAGGGTAAGGGACAAAAACATGACTCTTCTTATTGTAATGTGTACATGGGTATAGATTGTTCAGCCAATAATACACAAAAAATATCCCTGTCTCATGGTTTTAATCCACCAGGAATCATGGGTTATGAAAATATGTGACCTTAGACATAACCTTTTAGTAAAAAGTAATAATTTCCTTAGTTTGAGGAAAATACATTGACATATTGAATGGACTATACTTCCTTTTTGTTACAGGATTGCTATCTTTATCATTCCAGATTCATTATCTATGCAGGGAAATATATTAGTGACCTTATGCATTTACCATCTGATTATATAAGTTTTCCAACATGTCATTCAAAAGTCTTTCTCTTCTGTGTAACACAAAAGATTAAAATATAGTTTAAAACCCACGGTTCTTAGAAAAGTTCTTTCAAAGTTTAAAAATTTTGTATTAATGTTGGTTTTGAAAATTCATTGAAATTCCATTTTCATCAAAGTATTATTTTGTTTTAATTGTAAATTAAGAATAACAACTGAAGTGATAACCTTTTGTTCCAACGTCATTGGTGATACTACAGGTGTGATCACCCAAAGGGTGATAAGATTGTTTATACTCTGACTGGTAATCATGGTCACAAACTCTTTATCACAGGATGGTTCTTGATGTCCCGCTGTCGCTTCCACATTATAACTGATTGAATATTATTTCGGTGGTACTGTTTTCATATTACTGAAACCAGGGCAAACGGTCTCTATGATAATTAAGCCATTTTGGGGATGAGCTTGTTCTAAAATATACTTTGCAGTGGAATCTGGGTCGAGGCAGACTACAATTTCTTACAATAGAAAGCATGAGAACTGGAGAGAACACAGCGGAATAAACAGTCTAAACAGATGTGCACAGAGGTAATCACACACAGAGAACAACAAAAATTTAATAACAGGTAAGGATCCAACAGGAAAATGTCTGAGAGTCTGAACATAGGAGTATGGATGAGACCAGGTACCAGTGGGGAGTAATGCAGGGGTTTATATATAGTCCTTGATTTAGAGATAATGAATCACAGGTGTGTATGATTAGAACTCTGGTGACTCAGAGCAGAGCGTGGCAGATGGGGGACAGCCCAGTGTGGGTGTGGCTGTGACAGTGTGCACATTTTATTATTTTTATAATTTAAAATTTGAAATATATTTGTCAAGGTAAAAGTTTTTTTTTTTTTTTTTTTGTTTTTTAAATGGTCATATTCATTTACTTACCCAATAAGCTGTCAGCCTACTCAAAGCATTTTCATTTGGTTGTGCAAACATCCACAGAGCTCCAAACTGAGAAAACTTGGCAGTCTAAGGGTAGTTTACATGACAACAATGTACTAAAAACGTAGATGTTTTTCCTTTGCATTTTTTGCGTACAGATGACAACGTTATCAAAACGATCCCCTGTTCACACGGATCCACAAAAATGACTAAAAATGCTGTATTGTGTATGCCAGGCCAGCCAGTAGATGTAACTTTGTAAAGAAACAGTACGCGCCTATAGACTGAACATGTAATACACGGAAATGATAATGGTATAGTTTTCAAAAATTTGCACTTTGAAACCCGTTTTCAAAAGTTAGCATTTTTTAGGCCCCCAAAACACTGTTGTCATGTAAATGAACGGCCAAAACGCATAAAAAGTTTTCCATTTTTAGATGAAAACAGTGTTGTATAAACGATCCTCAATACAGTGGTTCCCAACCCTGGAGTACTCCTAGCACTGCACATTTCAAATGTCTCCATAACCAAACACACCTGATTCATCTCATTAGCTCATTAGTAAAGACGGCATGACCTCAGACGGGTGTTCAGATAAGAGAGACATCTAAAATGTGCAGTGTTGGGGGTACTCCAAGACCAGGGCTGGGAACAACTGGTCTAATTTATAGGAACAGTTTATGAAAAATATGAAAAATAACTAGTATTACCTCACTAGACCTCATCCCAGAGTGGCTTGCAATTACAAAAAGAAGCTCATAGAGATAAGAAAGTAATTTAGCTAGGATTGCCTTGTAAATAACCACATACCAGCGCAGCTGTGTACACACTGAAATGGCCACCCCACCATTGCACAGAGTAAACAGTGAACTTGGCATTTGTGACAAAATGTAGCAAGGCATTATAAACAGAATTCATTTATAGAACAGAATTCAATTTTCTCTACAAGGATGAGGTCTAACGCTAACGCCAAAAAAGTCTTACCCACAGTTTCAGAGCTTGGGCAGTTACTCCATCAGAGCAGATAAACATAGAGTCATTTACTCCTTCACTGTCATTATCCCTGACTGGAAACATGGCCAAAAATTGGACAAGGCCACATTTGTACCTTACTGTTGACTGCACTTCAGTGAAGGAGCATTAGAAATGTACAACACACTGCATTGAGTGTGCAGACCCTCAAAACAAAAAGCCACCAGAGGTGCTGTTTCTAAAAGTACAGAAATTGTGTGCAAAATTGTGTTAATTAATGGATGGCTTTATAAAATTTCTCTTCATTAGTCTTACTCGAGCTAAAGCCATAGATATTCATAGCTAACCCAAAAATGAACATTCTGTCATATTCACCCTCATGTCGTACCAAACCTGAATGACTTTCTTCTTGTGGAACATATTTTGAAGAATGTTGAGGTCCAAACAACATTGGATCTCATGACTTTCATTGTATGGACATTAATTTCTCAGAATCTTTTATGTTTCACGAATGATAGAAAAAACAATGCACCTTTAAGCAAACAATCAGTAAAAAAAAAAAAAAATGCCTTTAATGTTAAAAAAGGCAACTACATATTTTCCTGTTTACAGGAACTTTCAAAGGTCGTCAGTGAAATGTCAATTACTTCATAACATTAAACTCCAAACACATTTGTCTGAACAAAAAAAATCAAATTGAAAAATATTGCTGAAACGAAATCCCAGATATCTTTGTTTTGTAAGGTGATTGCACCTATATATGATTTGAACTGTTCTTTTTGCAATACACTGGCTGAAACTTTGTTTAATTTGTTTTGGCATTGCGCTCATGTAAGAAAATTTTGGAAAGATTTGTCTAGATTTATTATTGATAACATTGACTCCACCTTTTCTTTGTGTTTAGAAAATGTTATATTTGGTTTTACTAATATCCCCCCAAATAAAAGAAAAGAATACTATATTATAAATTTAATTTTAATTTTTGCTAAATTTCACATACATAAATGTAAGTACAGTAAAACTCATCCTTTGTTTTTGGTTCTTGAAAAAGAAATGCAAATATATATCAAGACTATTCTTCATTCACATAATAAGAAAGCAATTAAAACTGTTTCTGTTTGTGAGTCCTTTAATATATTTATATAATTTTATAGCCTCCCCCCGTCTGTCTGTTTTCTCTATATGTATATGTATTGTAGTTTTGACTGTACATTGACTTTGTTTTATTTGAAGTTCTAATGAAAAAAAAAAAAAAAAAAGATTGCACCTTCAGAAACAAAGATGGCATTCACTTATGAAGCGTTCTGTCAAACTAAATAAATGGTTACCAAAAGGATAGATTCAGGGTACGTTTACACGACAACGATATGCTTAAAATGGAGAAGTTTTTCCTTAGAGTTTTCCACGTACAGACGACACCGATGTCAAAACGATCCCCATTCTTACGAATCCGTGAAAATGACTAAAAACGCTGTATTCTGCTGGCAGGCCATTAGATGAAACACTATAGACTGAACATGTAATGCACATGTGCATGTGACGTCATCGTTTTCGCAGATACGCGTTTACGGTTTTTGTTGTTTACACGGAGACTGTTTTCAAAAACTTGCACTTTGAAACCCGTTTTCAAAAGTTTTGGTTTTCAGGCCACCAAACGCCGTTGTCGTGTAAATGAATGGCCAAAACGCATAAAAAGTTTTACGTTTTTTGTTGAAAATAGTGTCGTGTAAACGGCCCCTCATTGTACAACTGAAAATCTGCTAAACAAGAAATCTTGATTTGGGGGCTGTTTACACGACACCGTTTTCAACTAAAAACGTAAAACTTTTTACGTGTTTTGGCCGTTAATTTACATGACAACGACGTTTTTGGTGGCCTGAAAACGCAAACTTTTGAAAACGGGTTTCAAAGTGCAAGTTTTTGAAAACGGTCTCCGTGTAAAAAAAAAAAAAAAACTGAATCTGTGAAAACGATGGCGTCATGCACATGCATATTACATGTTCTATGTGTATTACAGTGTATAGTGTTTCATCGCCATCTAATGGCCTGCCAGCAGAATACAGCGTTTTTAGTCGTTTTCACGGATTGTGTGAATGTGGATCGTTTTGACAATGGCGTCGTCTGTACGCGGAAAACTCAAAGGAAAAACTTCTCTGTTTTAAGCATATTGTTGTCGTGTAAACGTACCCTTGATTTGAATTGATTTTTTTTTAATTTTTTTTTGGTGAATGGTAGTGAATGAATAAATTCAAATTAGGATTGCGTTGTGTTAAATAGTTACATTAGTTACAATTTTTTACAGTGTAAGTATATATTAAGATCAGTGATCAATCAGTTTTTAGAAATGAAACCACAAAATGAAGCAGTTTTTATGTAAAAATAGCACTGTGTTGGAGTTGAAATGTTCATGTTAAAGGGTTAGTTCACCCAAAAATAAAAATTTGTTTCGAATCAGTGGTTCGGAGCGCGTATCAAACTGCCAGAGTCACGTGAACTATTGAAGTTTCAAAACACTTATGACATAACGCAGCCTCGTTTACTGAAATCCTGTGATTTTGGCGCTCTGAACCACTGATTCGAAACAAATGATTCGTAAAGCTTCGAAGCTTCATGAAGCAGTGTTTTGAAATCTCCCATCACTAGATTTTGTGGAATAAAGTCGCTATTTTGTTGTTTTTGGCGCACAAAAAGTATTAGTCACTTTATAATATTAAGGTTGAACCACTGTAGTCACATGAGCTGTTTTAAATATGTTTTTAGTTGCTATATGGGCATTGAAAAAGGGAGTGTTATTGCTGGTGATGCAGGCCTTACTGAGCCATCAGATTTTATTAAAAATATCTTAATTTGTGTTCTGAAGATGAACGAAGGTCTTACAGGTGTGGAACGAATTGAGGGTGAGTAATTAATGACATAATTACCATTTTTGGGTGAACTAACCCTTTAAACACCTTTAAACTTTAACATCTGTTAATCTGTTACTTCATTCTACTGCTTTAAACCTTTTCCATTTTGCAAACATACCTGAAAGTTATGCAGGCAGTTCATCCCTTTTTTTCTTTCACTTCTCAGCACCAGCCTCATTTTGTCTCTTCCAAAGTTTTCCATTGGCATCCATCATACATACAGGTGTAAATGGACAAAATATACAACATAATATACTTGTCATACATTATAAACAGATTTTCTATATTACAATTACATATTTTAATTGAAAAATTAAATATATACAATTTTATTTTACTTTCAAAATTAGCATGAAATGGAAGTTGCATCTTTTCTAAGCTTTTCTTCCCTATTGTAATGTATATCCAAATAAAAAAGCTCCTCGAATAAGAAAAAATGTATGGAGGGACTTGATTTTGCCTATCAGGAATTGATTGGATTGTTGGATCATTGTTGATTGTTATTGCTGTGATCTCATGTAAGTGACATGTTTAAATTTAAAACTGTTTATATATAATTACTTTTTCTTTTCTTTTCTTTTCTTTTTTGTTTAAGCAGCTGAGATGGTGCCCCTTTGGGAAGTGTCCTACACTTCCTCTATAGTGCCCCGCGTTTCTTTACTAGTCCAGATAATAGTCAGCTACTCGTCAGGGCAATGTTTATCTTATGTAAATGATTCACCATACGCCGTGCTGCTTCAGTGGTCTTTGTTGGCAAATTTAACACAGTGTTAACAGAGAGTGTGCGAGTGGAGAGACCGTGTGTACAGCTGAGATGATGTGGGTGAGAAATGCAAGCATGCATATCTTCATTGCCAGACTCACGCTGCTTGCATTAGCATGAATGGTACCAAAACAGTCCCGTCCCTCTCGCTTATAGTTTGTGTCAGCCTCTGAACAACATTTAAATAGTGTCAGAGAAATCCACGTATTAGAAATCCACCATGGATTATAATGTTTGTGAATACAAACAGAGACATAAAAGGAGACATCTACCTTTGTTTTTCTTTCAAAAACATTAGAAAATGTTAATGTTTCCAAACTTTTGACAGGTAATGTATTTTTGTAAATAAAATAAAAATGCGCATCAAGATTCTCCTCTCCTCGCCTGGACCTAGCCGTGACAGTAAGACAAAGCCGTCTGAGATTTAAACACCATAATTTAAATCCTGCAATGTTATTAATCACAATACATAATCATGACTTATTCATGACTTAAAAAATATTCATGACTTAAACAAAAAAACATAACAAAAATAACTTTTGAATGAGTGTATGTATATACACTGTTGGATATTAATTAAATGAAAAGCAAATTAAACACTGTCTGAAATTAAATAAAAAATAAAGTAGTGAGAATGTGAAATTGTTTTACGGTAGTTTATTTTGTGCCCATAGTTGAAAAAAAAAAAAAAAACACTCTTAAATATAGCTGTCAATATATAAATAATATTGGCAGATTCTTGGCTGTTTTTGTTCCATTATTATATTGTTTGGTTTGCTTGTCTCTTTTGCCAGTTGATACAACATGTATTAAGTGTTGTTGGCTCTCTCTCTCTCTCTCTCTCTCTCTCTCTCTCTCTGTGTGTGTGTGCTTGTTTTCATGAGTTATGAGGACACAAATTTGTATAATGACATGGGTATTACACTGGTATTATGACGTAAACATGAATTATGAGGACATTTCATGAGTCCTCATATTTAAAATAGCTTTAAAAACATACTAAACAATGTTTTATTAAAAAATGCAGAATGTTTTCTGTGATGGGTAGGTTTAGGAGTAGGGGTAGTGTAGGGGGAGAGAATGTACAGTTTGTACAAAAACCATTACGCATATGGAATGTCCTCACTAAGATAGCAAAACAAACCTGTGTGTGTGTGTGTGACCCTAGTATTCCCTACGTTATGGGGACCAAATGTCCTCACAAGGATAGTAATACCAGTAAATTTTGACCTTATGGGGATTTTTTTTTTTTTTTTTTGGTCCCCATTAAGAAAACGGCTTATAAATCATACTAAATGAAGTGTTTTGTAAATGTAAAATTTTACAAATCATGTCCAACTCTAAAACTTCAGGAAAATCAAAGCTAAATATTTAAACAAGTTCTGTGCCAAATTTTAGGTTGATATCTCAAAAAAAGAACTTTCAGTAAGATTTTTTGGGGCACAGTACTAAACTTTTCCATTAGATGACATCCAGGTACCTCACCATATAAGGGCTCTTCGATTTCCATATATGGTTTGAATGATCTGAACCATATATTTCCCTTTTCATAATATTTATGAAGTAGACATCCTATTCAGAAGTAGTTTGGCAGTAATGTTAATATATGATTTGAATTCAACCTCTAAAACCCACATAAAACATACAGAAAGAGCCCTGGGCGTGCGATATAGTTAGGCACTGCATCACAAATGGAGAATCTATTGCTATTTCTCTATTGCTCTGTCATTTCTTTTGAAAATCAGTCACCAAATATGGAAACTAGAGTCTGAAAGCTTTCAAATGATATATAGTTTGTCAAGATTACTTTAGGTTTAGCCCAAGATATCATAGATATAAGTGTGTATTTGCAAACACCCCACAGGTGTGGGGGAGGGGCAGTCTTAAAAATAGTGGTTAAAAACATTTTTATAAATCATAATTTCAGAAATGTATTCTTTGTAATGTATGTCTTTTTTTTCATAGTGTGATCACAAGGGTTAAGAAATTAAATGCTACACTATCAATTAAAGCTGCAAGCAGCAATGAAAAGGCCCTCGCTCGCACCTTTGCCAACGCCACCTGGTGGCTTTCGGAAAACAGGCACTGTGGCAAAATGTGGACTGTGGACTCGAACAAAACTACTAAAAAAGGTTCAAACATTCACTGATGCTCCAGAAGGAAACACGATGCATTAAGAAACTTTTGAACAGGATGAAGATGTCCAAATTTGTTCAGTTTTGTTCAATTTTGTTTATATATCTTTTTTTTTTTTTTTTTCATTTAGTACTGACCTTCGGAAGCAACAGAAGATACGTGCATCTTTCCTAAAGGACAAATTAAGTACAATTTACCTTGATCTTCAAATTCAATTTTTTTTTCACCCCCCGGCTCTTCATGCATTGTGTTTCCTTCTGGACCATCAGTGAATGTTTGCAGCTTTTGTATTTGTTGTGTTTGAGTCCCTCAGTTGTCCTCAGTGTGAAAAGATGGATCTCAAAATCAAACAGTCACTGCTGGAAAGGGTTCAAATATGCAAATATGCAAAATTTGGCAGTTTAACTGCTCAGGACAAACAAGGGACTCATGAACAACCATCACAAAACAAAAAAAAGTTGTGGATCATCCAGGTAAGGACACACAGTATTAAGAATCACTGGTTCATAAAATTTTGAACGGGGTCATTTTAATAAATTCAGCTATTTTTTTGTCTTGTGGATTATTGTTACAACCACGCCTGTCCCGGACTCCGTTTCCCAGAATCCTCCCTTTTCCTCACCTGAACTCACTTCCTCATCAGCTTTCCCGCTCTCCCTGGATTCCCTGCACCTGTCCATCGTCATCAGCACTCCCTTTAATTTGGACTCACTCCTTGCGCTCCCTGTCTGTTCTTAATGTTATGTTATTAGTATTGTGTGTTCTAAGTGTTCGCTGTTCTGTTCCTTGTTGAATAAATACCCTGTTTTGTTTGAAGTCCGTTTGCGCCTCATCCCTGCTGCAGCAACACAGCTATTGTAACAGAAGAACGGACCAAACCTAAGGACTTCAACAAGCTAACAATGGGTGTTTTCCTTGTTCCCGTGCCTGCAGAAAACCGCCAGTGCATGCCTCCCAGCAAAGAGGATTCTTTAGCGTTGGATCGTCTGTGGGGATTTCGGCAGGACGGTCGCCTGCTGGAGAGGTATGTGGAGGAATTCTCTGAGCTTGCTTACTTGGTGAACTGGCCAGATGCCCTGCTTAACACTTGTTTTCTGGCGGGCCTGGACGAGGACACGATTCGTTATAGTGAACCTGCATGTTTTTTTTCCCTAGTCGAGTCTATTAATCTGATTCTCTTTCTGAATGGTTCTGATTTTGAAATTGAAGAGGTTCAAAAAGAATCGTGTTCTCCTCGTCCGGTCCCCTCAGAAATACGGGTGGCCTGGCCAGTTCGCCAATCGCCAGTTTCCTCCACATGCCGCTCCAGTGGGTATTCCCCTGTGGTCCTGCCTGACCCAAAACCCAAGCCGCCCAAAAGAAAGTCCACCGCGAGGCCCAGACGGCCGAAGGAAATGGCCGCTGCCTCACCAGAACCCCTGATTAAGTCTGCCGCCCAGCCTGAGCCCTCACCAAAGGAGGTCGAATGGCTCATTGACTTTTGGGCGGAACCAGTCGCTCCAGCTTCCCACGAGCCCGCTCCAGCTTCCCACGAGCCCGCTCCAACAGCCCACGAGCCCACTCCTTTCCACGAGCCCTTCCTGCCCCCCCTCAAACCACCATGGCCGCCCACGGCCCCTGACCCGTCATGGCATCCCGAGACTCCTGACCCGCCATGATGGCCCGAGCTCCTAGACCCGCCCTGGATACCTCCGCACCCGTCTACACCTCCCCCCGCACCTGCGTGTAGGTCTCCAGGGCGCCCACTCCCCCGTTGTTACATCTTGGGCGCAAGGACGCGCCTACCGGGGAGGGGGAGGTAATGTTACAACCACGCCTGTCCCGGACTCCGTTTCCCAGAATCCTCCCTGTTCCTCACCTGAACTCACTTCCTCATCAGCTTTCCTGCTCTCCCTGGATTCCCTGCACCTGTCCATCGTCATCAGCACTCCCTTTAAGTTGGACTCACTCCTTGCACTCCCTGTCCGTTCTTAATGTTATGTTATTGGGATTGTGTGTTCTAAGTGTTTGCTGTTCTGTTCCTTGTTGAATAAATACCGTTTTGTTTGAAGTCCGTTCGCGCCTCATCCCTGCTGCAGCAACACAGCTATTGTAACAATTATATGTAAACATCTTTTATGTAAAATATCTTACTCAGGAAAAAATAACATAATTTTTTTTATGATCTCTCTTATTTTGTATGTGTTTGTGTATGTTTGGTGAAAAACAGTTTTACCCACAATATAACTGTATTGAATGAATATTGTGAATGAGCAGTTGTTCTGCAAGACTCTCAAACCCTCTTCACACAGCTGAATGAGGCAGTATTGACGCTACCCACGTGAAGATGGACTCAGGAGTGTCGGCTCTGTTTAATCTCTCACTGGAAGTTTGATCAATGATGTATAATAATGTAGTTGTCCACTCTGAGAGCTGGCTTGAACATCTGCTGATTTTGTGGAAGATGCTGTGAGAACCATGTAGGGCTGAACTGAGTGCCAACCCTCAATGTGTTACACAGATGGTTTCTCTGAAGCCCATTACCTGAGCTCCAGATTGGTTGGGGATTAATTAAAACACAAGGAAAGGAAGTGAAGACTACCATTGAGAACAGTTCCCCAAACTGATGAATTTTTCTTCTTCTTTCCTTTGTAGGTGTTTTGTCCATAACCTTACTTTCACAGGCTTAACTACATGTTCCTCCAGGGTAAAATATTTGTAACAGAACTTCATTCATCCAAAAGATCCCAAAAAAAAAAAAAAACCTTCCATAGTGTTATCAGTAGAAAGGGAAAGTGTTTGGTTTAGTTAACAAGTGGCATTTCATGGTCGGCAGATTTTTTTGACAGTTTAATTATAAAGCTTCATCTTAAAGCTGCTGTGAACAATTTATGTGCCACTAGTGGCACCAAATGGATTTTCAAAAATAATTAGTTTTTAGGTTTCTCAAATACTGCCCTTTTCTGGCATTATTCAGACAAACAGGTGTCCCAAAACTCACACCACTGGCAGCATTTTCTGGCTAACGGACCTCTGTCACATTTGTTTTGGCTTTTGACAGAGCCTAGGGAGTCCTGTCACAGACACAGGCGTGTTTTTGTGCATGGATCCATTAACTTTCTCATTTATCACTGTGAATCTACTCACTTGTATCCCTATAAAAACAGAAGCATTACAGAAAATGGCTTAATGTCAGCCAGGGAAATGTATACTCTATCACATATTTCTTCATTATAGTCTTATTTCAGAACTTGAAAATATAGTTCTGTTCATTATTCATTAATTCTGCCATTATTTACTCACCAACATTCATAGTGTTAAGCCCTAAAAATGACCAAAATTATAAAAGTTAGCTCCAGTCCTCAAACCTGATTGGCCAAGTGGCATTCCAAAAGTGTTTCTGACAGTCTGTGCATTATTAGTTTAGGGCCTATAATTAGATTTCTTAGTGACTTTTTCTGCAGGTTACATCATTCCACCAGTAAGTGGTGGCAAGTGAGTGAATCATTGAATCATTCATTCATTTGATTCATCCAAAACACTGATTCATTCAGTTACGCTACTACTGTGTTCCTCTGAGAGACGCACCACAGAACATACTAATTTTGATTCGTTTTGGAACTATTTTTGTTTGGAAAGAAAAATCGATAAAGCAGCTGGAATATTGGGCCCTATCATATACCTTTCGCAATGCGACGCTGGGTTTTTTGCTAGTTTCAGCCCAACACAGTTATCATTTTCACATCCAGCGCCCACATTGTTTAAATAGCAAATGCACTCACACCCATCTGTTCGCCCATGGGCGTGCTGGTCTGAAAATGAGGTGTGTTCAGGCGCACTGTTGGCGTGTTGCTATTTTAAGGCAACTGAAAACGACTGCACCATTGACCAACAAAAACATGGTCAAAAACCACAGTATTTGTTGTTGTTGTTGTTAATTAAAGGGCGCATTAGTAATATGCGCCTATTGGTGGGTGAACAACGCACGTACACTCTGCTTGTTACACACAGGGATGTTCAGCAGAATACAAACATGCCAAATATTAAAAATAAAAGGATTACAATGTAAAAGATTATTATTGTGTACATAAAGATAAAAATGCCTACATGTCATAATGGATAGTCATTGCATGTATCAGAATTACCTATTTGCAGTAATGACGAAGGAAATTGGCTAATTATTTGACCAATCGTGGCAATACACACATGTATTTAAACTGACTCGTCAGGTTGAGGGAGTCTATATTTCACCATGTAAATAGCAATCCGCCATGGTGCAAATGCACCTGGCTTTTAAAGGGAATGGGAGATGACACTCTGATTGGTTTATTGCACGTTACGCCCAAAACACACCCATGACTCATTAAGAGAATAGGTACAACCCTTTTGGACCATTTTTTTCCCGTTGTTAAACTAGCAAAAGTGGATTCAGACATGCCTTAAGTGCATCTGCGCCATGTGCTTTAGACCATGCGCTTAGATCGTTAAAATAGGGCCCTAAATGTCTAAAATGTAAGTAACAGTACACAGTACTGGATGATTCAGTAGTTTGGGGTCAGTAAGATTTTTTTTATGTTTTCAGAAAAGAACTTACTGTGTGCTCACCAAGGGTGCATTTATTTGATCAAAATTACAGCAAAACAGTAATGTTGTGAAATATCATTACAATTTAAAATATCTATTTTCTATTTAAATGGGACACTGTACAAATTGTGAATAAAAAAGGAATGCAATGATGTGGAAGTTTCAAATTTCAATATTTTATTCAGAATACAACATAGATGACATATCAAATGTTTAAACTGAGAAAATGTATCATTTTAAGGGAAAAATAAGTTGATTTTAAATTTCATGGCATCAACACATCTCAAAAAAGTTGGGACAAGGCCATGTTTACCACTGTGTGGCATCCCCTCTTCTTTTTATAACAGTCTGCAAACGTCTGGGGACTGAGGAGACAAGTTGCTCAAGTTTAGGAATAGGAATGTTGTCCCATTCTTGTCTAATACAGGCTTCTAGTTGCTCAACTGTCTTTGTCGCATCTTCCTCTTTATGATGCGCCAAATGTTTTCTATGGGTGAAAGATCTGGACTGCAGGCTGGCCATTTCAGTACCCGGATCCTTCTTCTACGCAGCCATGATGTTGTAATTGATGCAGTATGTGGTCTGGCATCGTCATGTTGGAAAATGCAAGGTCTTCCCTGAAAGAGACGATGTCTGGATGGGAGCATATGTTGTTCTAGAACTTGGATATACCTTTCAGCATTGATGGTGCCTTTCCAGATGTGTAAGCTGCCCATGCCACACGCACTCATGCCACCCCATACCATCAGAGATGCAGGCTTCTGAACTGAGCGCTGATAACAACTTGGGTTGTCCTTGTGCTCTTTAGTCCGGATGACATGGCGTCCCAGTTTTCCAAAAAGAACTTCAAATTTTGATTTGTCTGACCACAGAACAGTTTTCCACTTTGCCACAGTCCATTTTAAATGAGCCTTGGCCCAGAGAAAACGCCTGCGCTTCTGGATCATGTTTAGATATGGCTTCTTTTTTGACCTATAGAGTTTTAGCCGGCAACGGCGAATGGCACGGTGGATTGTGTTCACCGACAATGTTTTCTGGAAGTATTCCTGAGCCCATGTTGTGATTTCCATTACAGTAGCATTCCTGTATGTGATGCAGTGCCGTCTAAGGGCCCGAAGATCACGGGCATCCAGTATGGTTTTCTGGCCTTGACCCTTACGCACAGAGATTGTTCCAGATTCTCTGAATCTTTGGATGATATTATGCACTGTAGATGATGATAACTTCAAACTCTTTGCAATTTTTCTCTGAGAAACTCCTTTCTGATATTGCTCCACTATTTTTCGCCGCAGCATTGGGGGAATTGGTGATCCTCTGCCCATCTTGACTTCTGAGAGACACTGCCACTCTGAGAGGCTCTTTTTATACCCAATCATGTTGCCAATTGACCTAATAAGTTGCAAATTGGTCCTCCAGCTGTTCCTTATATGTACATTTAACTTTTCCGGCCTCTTATTGCTATCTGTCCCAACTTTTTTGGAATGTGTAGCTCTCATGAAATCCAAAATGAGCCAATATTTGGCATGACATTTCAAAATGTCTCACTTTCAACATTTGATATGTTATCTATATTCTATTGTGAATAAAATATAAGTTTATGAGATTTGTAAATTATTGCATTCCTTTTTTATTCACAATTTGTAGTGTCCCAACTTTTTTGGAATCGGGTTTGTATTATATAGTCTGTATAATGTAATATTATGTATATATATAGTCAAAGCAAATATTATTCAGACATTTTTGATATTACTAGTGGGTGCAGGACACTATAGTTCATTTATGTAAGTGAGGATAGCAAAATAAAGTAAACTGTGACATATTATACCTATAAATTCTTCATACAGTGGACTACCAGTAAAATTGATAAAAATTTGGAACCAAAAATTATTCAGACACTTTGACCTGACCATGTTTTGCTTAAGTGTTATCTGACATCAGATTATTTTTTTCTGACACAGTTTAACTCTGAGATCTTGTCATATTTTTTTTTTTATACTACAGTGAATAAACTGTAATAATGAATGAAATGTTCAAGGTGTCTGAATAAATTTTGGTTTGACTGTATTGTGGAAACTGATACATTTTTCACGATTCTTTGATAACTGGAAAGTTCAAAAGAACAGTATTTATTTGAAATAGAAACTATTCAAACATTATAAATGTCTTTACTGTCACTTTTGCTGAATAAAAGTATTAATTTATTAAAAAGAATCTTACTGACTTTTGAATAGTAGTGTGTTCTAGCCCTCATTGGCCTGTTCCTCCGACCAAAGCCTGTGTCATTCACACCCTTAAGGTGATGATACACAGGGCAACTTTTTGAGCAATGTTGCCGAGCGATGTTGCTTGGGCACTTTCCCATTGAGAATGGGCAACAAATTTGTATCTGGATACTTTAGATCCAAATTTGTTGCCCATTCTCAATGGGAAAGTGCCCAAGAAACATCGCTTGGCAACATTGCTTAAAAAATTGGCCCGTGTATCATCACATTTAGTGTTGTTATATGAAAAAGAGCTGCACAAAGACTCTTCAAAAATTGTAATTTTGCGATCCAAAAAGTAATCAGGTTAATTAAATGATGACAGAATTTTCAACAATTTTTGTAGCAAGTACTACACAAAACATTTTATGAAACAAATACCATAGCAAAGAAAGATGTGGGAGAAGAATTTCCTATGGACAAACACAAACCTAACAAAAACATGAACACTGTTTGAGCCTGACCACATGCTGGAAAGCTCCATTAATGGCTGTGAGACAGCTACAGCAATCATACTTCAAAGTAAAAACCCTCTGCAGCACCATAACATAGTGTCTAGAGCTGATTTAACATTTTCCTCCCTCTATTCTTTTTCTCCCCGACTAACTATGCCAAAATTTCTCTCTACAACAGAAGGGCTAATTATTCTATCCGTGGACAAGGCCGTGACGTTTCTGCTGAGCTTATGGACCGTGGCAAAACAGTCTGCGGGAGAAGAATCTGTGGGATACAGTGATGTATTGGAACTGTGTTTTGGTTAATTGGCCATGGAAAAGAGGACGTCAGAACAGCATGGAGACAGTGAATAATAGATTAATGGGCATGGCTCTAATTGATAAAGCATCAGCTTCTGAAACTAGAGCTTGTGGGCATGGAGCAGGAGCGCACCGCATGAACAGGAAATACCAGGTTTACATCCCACTGTGAGCTCTTTTTCTGACGGTTGCTGTTGTGTCCTTAAGCATAAAGCACTTTAATCTCATCTGCTTTTGGTCTTGATACTGTTGCTCTTCAGTTAAACCAGTTAAAATCTGGCAATGTGGGACATTTTACACTGCTTGCAAGAGATTGCTTTCTCTTACCTTCTTATTTAAGATTTTATAAGCTTGTTAAATTGAGTTTCCTCCAACACTCTCTCATGGCAATTTGTAACTATTTTACGTTTTGTGCAATCTCATTTGTATGTTCTTGTACAATTTACACCCCAACGAGTGTTGGGTTTAGAGGTGGACTTTCATGTGAATCAAATTATACTAGTACAACATGATCAACAAAGATGTTGATCCCGGAACAACATACCAATCAACCAATCAGATTTGAGGGACAAGTTTACAGTTTATGTTAAGTTTAGGCTTACAACCAGGGTTAGGTGCTTCTACATCAGTGTTATTCATCTATCATTTCTCTCTGATTTTAGGGATAACTTAGGGTTAAGGGTAGGGTTAAGTTTAGGAGTAGGGATATGATTAGGATTAAATTTTCCGACAGGAATTTCAACAAAATATGTTGACCCAAGAACGTTTCTAACTCAGCAAAATCAAGAAATGCATTGTGTGCCAGTGATGACTGGATTTAATAATGATAAGAAAATGGCGGATCATACTTTTAAATGTAAAAATTGTCTGTCACAGTTGCTAGGCGACAAGAGCAATCCTCCAGAACATCCCATTTAACGACGTTTGGTTTGTTGTTTGCTGTTTATTTTACCCTATGATTAAAGTAATTTTATTTAAAAAGTCTTGACAGTAATATCATGGCCACAAAATCCTAATTTAAGTAGCTAAAAAAACATTCTGTATGTTGCTGGCCCAATTTAAAACAAGCAAACAAAGAGGATCATTTGTCAAGGGAACATTATGAAAAGTACAAAATACAGCAGTGTGCTTAGTATTTAGGGAAACAAAAATCAAAACACAAAACTAGTACATTTACATAATGAATTGTGCAGCACTCCTTAGCTGATTCCTATGTACCAAACACTCAATGCACTCAGCAGGAGAACTGTCTAAATATGCAATAACAAACAAAAATATAGCTGCGAGCAGCAATTATCTGGGTTCAAGCGCTTTAAGGCCTTTGAGCCATTTTGTACTTTTCACTGCTGTAGCGCCCCCGTCAGGCCAATCGGGGTGAGCCTTGTTGACATTGTAGACGGTGTAAGTACTACCAGCCCTCAAAGTTTTAAGTCTTGAAAGACTTAAAAGCCTTGGTATACTTCTTTTTTTTTTAGGTCGCTAGTGTATGCGCACAGTCGAATGCACAGCCATGGAAAGTATAGGATCTGACTCGTACGCATACGCAGACATTCGACGCATGCGCAGTTTTGAGCAATCTCTCGCCACGTGTTACAACCCATGTAAACATCTTTGTATTCTTTCATGCTAGAGTTGTACAAATGAGGGTACTTTCTAACCTCTTCGCAAAATCTCGTCTATATAGGCCTCCATTGTCGCTGTAGATTGCATACGTTCCCGTCTGTTCTGTTTATGCAGTTTTTCTTTGACTATCTTGTGAATCGACGCCCCCAGGGCACGGTTGCCACCTTGTGGATAAACTAATTACTGCAAAAAAATTAAATACACAAATGCGGCCTGCACGTACAAGTATGTGCGGTTACAAAAATATGGCGGTACAGTATGCGTGTACTCTTCTGATGACGAATTTCACGTCACGCACACTGTACGCTGACCCTCGTGTTTGCGTAAAAAATGAACTATACTTTGGGCTTTACGGTTTGGTCTGCCCGATCACTTTTAGGCACTATTTTATTTAAATAGCACATTTCATACAAATGGTAATTCAAAGAGCTTTACATAAAAAGGAAACAAATACATAAGAATAAAAATGGAATGAATAAGAAAAATAAAAACAGAGAATACCCCTGTCTGGATGGAAGACTAAACTAAACCATGACTTTTCCCTCAATAAACTCCTAATTACTGCTTATAAATAGTAATAAAGGTAGTTTATAAGTTTAGGTATTGGGTAGGATTAAGGGATATAGAATATGGTCATGCAGAATAATGCATTAATATGCATGTGCTTAATTAGTACTAATAAATAGCCAATATTCTAGTAATATGCATGCTAATAAGCAACTAGTTAAAAGACCCTAAAATAAAGTGTTACCGAATAAAAAGATCATACATATAAAATAAAGTGCAGTCAGTTCGGACATAGCACAGTGCTTAATCAGTAAATGCGTAGCTAAACAGATATGTTTTGAGTCTGGATCTGAATGTGACTACTGTTGGAGCACATCTGATCTCTTCAGGAAGCTGGTTCCTTGCTTTGAGTGAACCCTTGGTATTTCTAAGTGACTTGATCCTGATGATCTTAGTGATCTGTTAGGTTTATATTCTATGAGCATATCTGCAATGTATTGAGGTCCTAGGCCATTGAGTGATTTATAAACAAGTAACAGTACTTTAAAATTAATTCTAAATGCAACTGGAAACCAGTGCAAGGACCTGAGGACTGGTGTGATATGTTTATATTTTCTGGTTCTGCTCAGAATCCTGGCAGCAGCGTTCTGTACGAGCTGCAGCTGTCTTATGGTCTTTTTGGGAAGGCCAGTGAGGAGTCCATTACAATAATCCACGCTGCTGGTGATGAAAGCATGAACAAGTTTCTCTAAGTCTTGACTTGAGACAAAGCATCTAATTCTTGCAATATTTCTGAGATAATAATATGCTGATTTAGTTATTGCTTTTACGTGACTACTGAAACTCAGGTCTGACTTTTAGGGGAGATCCTTGGAAATTTTAACAATTACAATAGGGTTTCAGTGCTACACGCTAATAAATGATTAAAATCTTTTCTTTCTAGAGTGGAACACAAAAAGTTATGTTTTGAAGAATGTCCAGGCTGCTCTTTCTCATACAACATATACATAGTGACTAGGGCAGGGGTGGGCAAACTCGGTCTTGGAGGGCCGCTGTCCCTGCAGAGTTTTGCTCCAACCCTAATCAAACACACCTGAACCAGCTAATCAAGGTCTTCAGGATTACACGCAGGTGAGTTTTATCAGGGTTGCAGCTAAACTCTGCAGGCCCTCCAGGACCGAGTTTGCCCACCCCTGGACTAGGGGCTGTCATGCTCCAAAAAAGACAAAAGTTTAAAGGACCACTTTTTTTGAAAATAGGCTCATTTTCCAACTCCCTTAGAGTTAAACAGTTGAGTTTTACCGTTTTCGAATCCATTCAGTCGATCTCCGGGTCTGGCGGTACCACTTTTAGCATAGCTTAGCATAGTTCATTAAATCTGATTAGACCGTTAGCATCTCGCTCAAAAAAGAGTTTCGATATTTTTCCTATTTAAAACTTGACTCTTCTGTAGTTACATCGTGTACTAAGACCGACGGAAAATGAAAAGTTGCGATTTTCTAGGCTGATATGGCTAGGAACTATACTCTCATTCCGGCATAATAATCAAGGAACTTTGCTGCCGTACCATGGGTGCAGCAGGCGCAATGATATTACGCAGCGCCTGTGACCCTGCTTGCACAGGGAGCGTGCCTTGCAACCATGGAGACATTTGTGAGAGACGCTGCGTAATATCATTGCGCCTGCTGCACCCATGGTATGGCAGCAAAGTTCCTTGATTATTACGCCGGAATGAGAGTATAGTTCCTAGCCATATCGGCCTAGAAAATCGCAACTTTTTATTTTCCGTCGGTCTTAGTACACGATGTAGCTACAGAAGAGTCAAGTTTTAAATAGGAAAAATATCGAAACTTTTTGGTCATTTTTGAGCGAGATGCTAACGGTCTAATCAGATTCAATGAACTATGCTAAGCTATGCTAAAAGTGGTACCGCCAGACCCGGAGATCGGCTGAATGGATTCGAAAACGGTAAAACTCAACTGTTTAACTCTAGGGGAGTTGGAAAATGAGCCTATTTTCAAAAAAAGTGGAGTGTTCCTTTAAATATGTGCAGTCTTTGTTCTGTTCATCACACAAAGCTAAAACACAGAGCACAAAAATAGTGAAGTATTCCTCATGCCATGTTTATCTTTATTAATCTAATAGTTAATGACAGGATTTTCATTTTTGGGTGAACTAACCGTTTAACAATAGTTCTATATTGTTCTTTATCAGGGGTTCCCAATCCTGTTCCTGATCTTCCTTCCTGCAAATTTCAGCTCCAACCCTGATCAAACACAACTGAACCAGCTAATTAAAATCTGCAGGAACATTTGATTGCAGACAGGTGTGTTGGATCAGGGTTGGATCTGATCACTGCAGATAGGTAGGGAACAGGATTGGGCACCCCTGTTCTATATTATAGTAACAAAGTTACTAACAGTTGTGACCAGCCAGTTATTTCTCCAATGATGCTCCTGAGTAGGTTTCTCTCACCAGTGATCTGAGGGTCAGGAAGTGGAAAACCCAGACTGAATCTGAATTACAGAATGCTTTGAAGGAGGAGTTGAAATTTTTGACACTCCACTCTCATTAATTTTTCTAGTGCATTGCTTGGTGACACACAAAGAAGCTTTGGCTTTTTTGTAATTCAAATTTTTTTTTTTTTTTTTTTTTTTACATTTCTTTAGCAGAGAAAAAAAAATACAAAACTAACCGAATTGGGTCTCTACGGAGCCCCGGACATGACATGCAGGAAAAAAAAATAGTAGGCTAAAACGTGAGCACGATTTAGTAAATCGAGGGAACAAATTAGGAAATTGTGCGCACGATTTAATTTTTTTTCTTGTATGTCCTGTGCAGGGCTCCGTATGTCTCAAATGTAAATTAACTTAAAATATAAACTTTTTCCTTATTTAAATGTTGTATGAAAGCAATATCACATTAAAGGTGTGGTACATTTACATCACTTCAGTGAAATTTCGTGGTCAACAAGGTCCATTATCAATAGTGTATCGATGTGTGCAGCAGCTCACACAGAAGTAACTTTCAAACCAAGCAGCTTTCTGTTGGTCAGCATGGTGAATTCACGCGACCATCTTGAACCCATTGCAATCTGCAAGGCAAACTTTTTTATCCTCACACAAAATTCCTGATCACATGGATTCATATTTAAATGAGTGGATTTTACCCACAAATACTCGCAGAAAAACAGTAAGTGTGACCACATCTTAAAGATGTGGTTACAATCGCAAAATATACAACCACAAAAGGTCCATTGTCTTTTGTCAATGGTGTGGCAATGTATAAAGCACAGCTCACACAGAAGTCACTTTCAAACCAAGCATCTTTCTATTTGTCAACGCAGCAAATTTACATGACCAACATGAAAATGAGTGAAATCTGCATGGGGAACTTTTTCACTCTCATGTGAAACTCTCAATTGCATGGTTTCCTAGAGGAGTCACGAAATTTCACCAAGTAACAGTAAATGTGACCGCACCTTAACATCAGCTAGAGCCGAATAAACCTAAAAAAAACCATGAGTAAATATTAGATAATAAAAATTTTAATATTTATATTAATCATATTGACAAGAATTACACTCAAAACCAGATTAACCCTGATAGCAACATAGTGTCAGCCCAGATCCGGCCCACATCTGGTCCACGTGTAATCCACATGTACCAGATGTGGGCCGGATCTGTGCCACACTATGTTGCTGTCTGGGAACATGCTTCTTGTTCCACTCCATGTGAGAAAAGAGAGTGCACAAGCACAACGGAGAGCTTTAATAGAGCTGTTCATTCATCAAATTGTAGTCCAACCCATGATGCAAATTTGACATGGGCCCCCTCAGTAATTTTGGATGGGTTTCGGATTTTTGTGGTTCTAGATTTTGGACTAATAAATGTCTGTGGCTGACCTGACATTACGTTTTGTTCTACAACAAATTATACACAGTCATATCTCAAATGTGAAACTGCTGTGTGCTTTGACAACATAAGTTGCTACATAACGTCATGACGTCTAGTTCCAGTGCTGATCCAAGCTGAACTTGTATAATATGCTGGGCATGTGCCAAGCTGGCACACTCTCTAAGCTAATACAATCATGATCTAAACTGATTATTGCTCAACAAGCACATGTCAGGGACAGAAAAGCCTCTGCAGAGCAACAAATCCAAAAGTTCACATGCAGCAATTTTGGAAAAGTTTTATGAGAAAGATAAGCCAAATAGACAAAGGGCTTGTATATACTGTGGTTCTGTCCTAATTATAATTTGACTTTTCCACTGCTGAATTAAGAAGTTTTGGCAGAATTGGCAATGCACAACCTT
The DNA here is from genome assembly GCA_039654765.1 of Mylopharyngodon piceus. Taxonomy (NCBI): domain Eukaryota; kingdom Metazoa; phylum Chordata; class Actinopteri; order Cypriniformes; family Xenocyprididae; genus Mylopharyngodon; species Mylopharyngodon piceus. The sequence goes on along the minus strand of CM077448.1, from coordinate 2,550,352 downwards.
AGTCCAACCTAAGTTATTTGTGCCAAGACTGGTATGATTCCAGGACACTTTCCAAAGCTATTAATGAGAAAAATATCTGTAACTTGCCAAAAAAACCCAGCAGGATGAACATAGTTTTATAGGTTTCTTTTGGACACAAACCTCAACTCAATAAAGTGTTTGCATTGACGTTACTTTCCCATAGGAACACAACCCCCTCAGTCAGACTGAGTGGCAAAACATCTTGCAACTTTGCTTGCGCTAATAGGGGAAAATGCGCACACGGGAGTAAAACAAATGATTACCTGCTTAAATTTAAGGCAGTTTAACTTGACAGTGACCCTTACAACTTACCAAAGAACTAGTGGTCCATGGACATTTACATGTTTCCAGGAATCAGATTTTCTTACGCTTACATGTATCTGATTTCGAAGCCAGGAAAGCCTGAAGGCTTAATATGCTAGACAACACAATAAATATATATCCCAACCTAGGGCTGCACGATTTATCGTGATAAAACCGCACGCGATTTGGCAAAGGCTGCGATTATTTTATGCACAGCTTGTCAGAGCTGTACGGCTCTGTGATCAGTAGTAAATGCTTCTCCATCTGAAGGCCAGAGGGCGCTCTTGCTCAGAAACTCTAAATATGCCCTGCCGCAGAAGAAGATAACACTCATCATATCACTGTAGCTGAATAAACGGAAGATTGAAACGCTTTGATTGATTAAACATGACTAATAAACACATGACTGCCTTATTCTGTGTAAGAAGCCACATCATCTCACAGAAGGATGCTCAACTGTCATTATGAAGTGAGTTTGGAGTAAAAACATGTTATTAAATGTTGTCTTTTGTTGGACAAGATAATAAATGCTTCTCATGTCTGGAAAGATGTTTGACGCGTGTTGCTTTTTCAAATGTAAGAGACTCAAACTCTCAGATGGATTAGCATTTGGAGCCATACTTCATTGACAAGCTACGCATAAAAAAAGATAATCGCACTAAGAATCGTGTTTAAGCGATAATCGCATTTAAGTTCAATGTTATTTTTTGTATTGTGCGATAAGTCGTGCAGCCCTATCCCAGCCCTAAAACTAATTGAAGTCACCATGAAATCAAAATTGACCACTTTTAATGCAGTATTTATTATAAATGATTTATCAATCCACATCATTTTTTTTAAAAAAAAATTTATTCACAAGCTCTTGTAAACTTTAATCAAAATAACTTCCCCTTCCTCTTGCAACGTCATCTCTTCTCTTCTGCGATAACATGTAACATTAACATATATTTTGACAAGCCATCTCACTCCAATATGTCACAATAGGGAAGTAAAGATTATCACAACTTCATGGCGAATTTAAAGAGTTATTTCTTTTTGTAAAGCTGCTTGGAAACCATTTTGTGAAGCACTTACGAACTGCTCCAAGACTTGGGTTGAAGATGCAGCTTTACTGGGACAATCTAGAATCATAATCCATATAACAGGCAAGAGGACAACAGGCGAACAATCCAACTGGGCAGAAAACACAGGCAAAAGGGTAATCCAGAAAACACACAGCAAACCAAAAAGTCACAGGAAACCAGGATAATGTATAGAAATACAGTGTAACAAACATACAAGACTTTACAATGAATGACAGAACACCACAGGGCTTATATAGACAGAGTTAACAAGGTGACGAGACACAACTGAATGTAATCAAGCATAATGAGTCCAGGCAGTGGGTTATTGAAAATGTAGTCCATGATAAGATAGCACAAGAGTCGGGAAGAGTGCCCTCTGGTAGCTATCATAGGTACTCCGGCTGACAGGTGTGACAGCGCTATACAAATAAATTTGATCTAATTCAAGAAGTTTTCTATCTGTCTAAACATTGTAGAGTGCCCATAAGGACTATTGTTTGCCTACTAACACTATCTGACCATCCTTTTGACTTAACCCTTTGTATAGAAAAAGTTTTTATATATATATATATATATATATAACCTATGTAGGGGCTGACTTTACCCAAAAGTTCAACAAAAATGGCAACAAATCCATGTTTCGGTGCAACCTGTAAGCTATCATGATATTGTTGGATGAGTGACGTCCTTTAATAAAACCTGTTTGATCTGGGTGAATAAGACATGAGAAGACTTTCTAAACATGTAGCTAAAACTTTTCAAATTGTTTTCTTGTCAGTATTGATAAGGGATAATGGTCTATAACTTGTACATAATGATGGGTCTTTAGTGCTGTGGGATAGATGAGCTGTTTTTAATTTCTGCTGTCATATCTAAAAACTGTGGTGAAATAGTCGACCAAAAATGTCTGTAAAATTCTGGGGGGTAACTGTCTAAACCTGGTGCTTTATTGTTTGATAAAGCAAAGACTGCTTTCCTATATTCTTCATTTGTAATTGGCTCTGATTTGTTAATTCTTCTTTCTGCGTTTAGTTAGGAAAGTGTTATGTTACATAAAAAATAGCCAGTTTCCTTATCATTGTATTTTTTAAATCATTACAATACATATTTTTGTAAAATATCTGAAATGTTGTGTTTATATCTATGGGTATGAATAATTTTATTCTCTGCATTCTTAATTATAGGTATAAGTGTTTTTTCCTTATTACGTTTAAGTTGGCTAAATATTTTCCTGATTTATCATTATGTTCAATTGTGTTGACCATATAGGTGGTTGTTTTTGAAATTTTACTTTTTTTATTTGTTATATCTTATATCTGTTATTTAATATTTGTTTACTGGGGTTTTGTGAGTAAGTGTGGTGTAATAAAAAAGAAAAAAGAAAGAAAATAAATAGTTTAATTTTTAATTATATTATTCATTTATCTCATTACCACTTGTTTGATGCTGCTGGAAAATAAATTGTTTTATTTTTAAATAATTATTATTTACTTTACTTCCAAAATGCAAAATTATGCTAAATGGCAGCTTATGCATAAAATTGTGCTGTACATTTCATGGCTATACAGCACATGCACCCAGTGGGCCCCACTTTGATGTACTGATCTAAATACCCATGATACATGTCTTCAGACGGTTATCAAACAACCTCTTTAAATCTATAGACAGCTCACCAAGACAAGGTTGCAACAACCTTGTTCAGACAACATCAGAGCCTATAGAGTTTTCCTTCTCAGCATTTTAATGTTTCTTCTCAAGGTACGTGTACAAATGAAGTTCACTTGAAGTTCGAATTGTAACTATTTAATCTGACGGTGGCCTCATCAATTTTTTTTTTGTGAATTGATGTGAACCATACTGGGGAAAGTAAGGTTTTTTAACTTTCTATTCATCAAAGAATCATGAAAAACAGCTATTTTAAACCTATTTTTACCAGCTATAAGCCTTAGTGAGCATAAGACACTTATGAAACTTAAGATTAAAAAACTTGTGGATGGTAGTGTGTATTTATGCAACAAAGATGTGTGAAAGGCAATTAGCCTATTATTATTATTGGTTTGGGATTTGAACAAATCCCTAACAGTAAGTATAGAACTTCAGTGTGTAACTCATCCTGCACCATTTGTGCTACAGACATGAATAATACCTCAAATCATGTGAAGACAGGTGTGCTATTACTTTTCTAAGTGACTGGATTTATGATTTTCACCTAGTGGTGAAAAAAATCCCACAGATTTACACTTAAGGATAGACTCAAGAACAGATTATAATAGAGAGTTTTTCTGACCTGCTGTACAGGAGCAATCAATCACCCAGAACACCCTAGCAACCATAACAGCAATGCACTTAAAACAGTCAGCAACCAAAAAGCAACACCCTGGCAACCACCCACAACACTATAGCATCATGGCAGACATGTTTGCATGGGCAAACACCACATATTCATATTCTAATGGTTAAAATCCTTACTTTCTCTATATGTTTTGCACTGATCAGAACAAAGTAAGTCTAGGCAAACAGCATAAAATGGCATCTTCAACAAACAATTATCTTTTTGCTTCAGGGCATCTTCGTGGAAAACACAATAATAAGAGAAGTTCCGAATGACTAGAAAGGGTTTATTCTCAGCAGGAGTTTAGAAATAAGCTAACTCTAAATAAGTGCATTGATTGTTTTAGGCTAATTAAAAAAAACAATAGGCCACAAGGAGCTTTGTCTTATTTAATTGCCTCTAATTTCTTTTTTCGGTAATTCTATTTACTCAAATGAACAAACTCTGCTCTAGTGATATACTTTCCACCTCTCCTCTGTGGTAACAAAAGAACTAATGCCATTTTGTTTTCCTTTCTAATTATCCTTGTTGTGCTTCCCCTTCCCCTTCTTTGAATTTAACAAACCAAGTCACTTTGAATTTAGCAAACTGAAGTGAGGGTGGCTGTATTTGCTTGTAATAAGACTAACAAGCTGTCTAAAACGGGCAGCTGTGATTTAAATGCAAAGTATGTAGCTGTCTGTTCTCTACTTGTTGCATAGGAACAATATAACAAGGCTTTACTTTTCTTAATCAATGGCTTCCCACTCTGTCAGTGCCTACTGTGAGTCATTTGGACAGGAGAGGTTTGGCTCATAGAGCTGGACACATGGACACACCACACAATACATACTAACAGCTCATGTGCTGTGTGCTTTATGAACCAGATTTTTATGTTTTCTGAGAAGAATACTGTATGAGTGGTGTTTGCCAGTGCATAAGTCGACACCATTAGGGTGTTCTGGGTGGTTGCTTTCTGTTGGTCTGGTCAGATCCAATAGCCCAGCTAACAGGGAATGTTCTCAGAACTTTCTGGCAAGGTTCTCTCAAAGTTATGAACAAAAGTTCTTCCAGTAATGCTAATAGAAAAAGTTATCTGGTCTTTCTTTAATGATGTTCTCAAAACGTGAGCACAAAAACGTTATTTAGCCATTGTTCATGGAACATTGTGTCCTGAAACGTTTTAGTTGGGCGTTCGTTTATCGCTTTTTTTGTTGTTGTTGTTACTAGTTTCAGAAAGTTCAGAGAACATTCAAAAGTAACATTCTCATGTTTGCAAAATTATAAAATGGAATGTTTCCATAACGTTAAAAAAACGTTTTTAAAACATTTAATAAATTGCACATTTTTATCATTCAGACGACATTTAGAAATAACGTTTTCAGAACTTAATGGTAACAAAATGTTCTTAGAACATATTTTTGTTAGCTGAGGTGATGATTGTTTTAAAAAAAACGCCACTAATAATAACAAAATAATAATAATAATTAATAATTCCTTACATTTCTGGGTACTCAAAGCGCTTTACATATGGAAGGGGGAATCTCCTCAACCACCACCAATGTGCAGCATCCACCTGGATGATGCGACGGCAGCCATATTGCACCAGAACGCCCACCACACACCAGCTTATTGGTGGAGAGGAGACAGAGTGATGAAGCCAGTCAGTGTATAGGGATGATTAGGAGGCCATGATGGACAGAGGCCAATGGGCAAATGTGGCTAGGGTGTCGGGGTTACACCCCTACTCTTTTTGAAGGACATCCTGGGATTTTTAACGACCACAGAGAGTCGGGACCTCAGTTTAAGGACGGTGCTTTTTGACAGTATAGTGTCCCCATCACTATACTGGGGTGTTAGGACACACACAGACCACAGGGTGAGCACCCCCTGCTGGCCTCACTAACACCTCTTCCAGCAGCAACCTAGTTTTCCCAGAAAGTCTCCCATCCAGGTACTAACCAGGCTCAGCCCTGCTTAGCTTCAGTGGGCAACCAGTCTTGAGCTACAGGGTGATATGCTGCTGGCTACAAAAATGTACTGTCTAAATGAAGTGTTTGCCTGTACAGGTGTGCTTTGTTTCTACTAACTTTTTATTTCTTTCTGAGACATTACAATTCTCGCGTTGAAAATGCAATTTACAAGTGGTGTGGATGTGTGTGCCATTTTTGAACAGGAGTTTCATAATAAAGCGCTTCTGCCATCTACTGGTTACTTTCTCTGTGTTCATGTAGTGAGTCATTTAAATTGTTTAAATCCTCTGCTACCTTAAAAAATAGTGAGATAGAAAAGAATAACAAAATATTTTTGTTCATAGCTCTTGAATATTGTTAGTGTGAGTGTATGTGTCTATTCAATCATATTTTGGGGACAAATCTGTGTGTGTGTGTGTGTGTGTGTGTGTGTGTGTGTGTGTGTGTGTGGTCAGGTTCCCTACGTTGTGTGGACCAAATGTCCCCAAAAGGATAGTAAAACCTGAATTTTTTGAAATTGTGGGATCAAAATGTTGGTCCCCATGAGAAAAGTTTACAAATTATGCTGAATTATAATTTTTGAAAAAATAAAAACACTAAATGTTTTAAATATCATTTTAATTTTAGTTTAAGTTTTAGTAATTTATTTAGTATTATGTTTTTTTTTTTTTTTTTAAATTTCTATTTATGTACTTCAACTTATTTTACATTTAGTTTGGCGATGCAACATTTCAAATGTTTTAGTTTTTTAGGTGTAAGTTAGTTCATTAATTACTCACCCTCATGTCGTTCCAAACCCGTAAGACCTTCGTTCATCTTTGGAACACAAATTAAGATATTTTTGATGAAATCCAAGGGTTTCTGAACCACAACGTCATTGCACCTTTTGAGGTCCAGAAAGGTACTAAAGACATTGTTAAAATAGTGCATGTGACTACAGTGGTTTAACCTTAATGTTATGAAGCGACGAGAATACTTTTTGTGCACCAAAAAATAAATAAGTAAATAAATAACGACTTTATTCAACAATTTCTTCTCTTCCCTGTCAGTCTCCTACACTGTTGACATAAACACAGTGCAGTGCTTCTGGGTTCTACGTCAGAATGCCGGCTCATTATTGGCCGGCTCCTGCGTTAGCATCACACGCATGCGTCGTGCTGCTCATATGTACAGCATCGGCCAATACTGAGTCAGCGTTCTGCTGTAAAACCCGGAAGAGCTGCACTATGTTTACTACGTAAACAGCGTAGGAGACTGACAGGGTAGAGAAGAAATTGTTGAATAAAGTCGTTATTTTGTTTTGTTTTTGCGCACAAAAAGTATTCTCGTCGCTTCATAAAGTTAAGGTCGAACCAATCTAGTCACATGGACTATTTTAACAATGTCTTTACTACATTTCTGGGCCTTGAAAGTGGTATTTAAATTGCTGTCTATGGAGGGGTCAGAAAGCTCTTGGATTTCATTAAAAATATCTTAATTTGTGTTCCAAAGATGAACTAAGGTCTTACGGGTTTGGAACGATGACAGAATTTTCATTTTTGGGTTAACTAAACCTTTAAGTAAGTCTTTTCATCTAATATTTATATTTTATTTCACCTTAATTTAACAGGTTTTTAATAGGTTTTTGCTAGGTTTAATTTTAGTTAACAAAAACAACACATAACAATAACGAGTAAAGGCATAACATTATTAAAATTGCTCAAAACCTGATAATGACCAGTTAGAGGACATAAGATATACAACAGAAAGCTGCTTGGTTTGAAAAAGAAAGATTGAAATGTCACTGAAATTTCTCTAATATGGCTGCATCTCAAGACTGAATTGAGACAGAATTCTCTTGGAGGCAAATGTTTCCTCAGATAACATTATGAATATGGCTAATGTCTGTGTTTTCATATATGGCATGGATGCGGGGTTACGGGATGTTGACAGGGAAATACCTCAGCTGTGGTCTGAGACCCCCTACAGTTCCTGTCTCTGTGGTGCCTCTGGGTCAAGAAAGGGAAAATAAAACATACGGCCCCTCACAGAATGAATAGACTACTTGTTCAGGAACAACTATTCATTTTTTTTCACCTTAAAGAGTGTTATTTAAAATCATAGTAGCCTATCAGTAAAATAAATAAATAAATAAATAACAAAGTTACATACGCACAAGCACAAGTCACCCTAAGAGACCCCAAATACGTTTTATTTCTTCAAAAACATACTAAACATTGAAGTATCAGGTTGATACTTCTTGACTTTTCTTGTGTGAATGTAGCATGACTTTGTGATACAACCAAGGGTTACATTTTTTAAATTACAGAATCTTACTGTTAAACTTAATAAATTACCTTATTCTGAATGGCCAGTTTTACATTTAGTGTAAAAAGGTAGATGCTATTTACACTGGGTGAAAATAGAAGGAGATGCTGTTTGTACCAAACATATTACTTGTTTACAGTGTAAATAGTGCTTGATAGCCTACTGTCTTCACACTACAGTGTGAATAGATATAGGCTAATATGCTGTTTGATCTTAAGGTAAATATCTGAGCAATGTTGGGTGGAGTCAATGAGAATAATTTGTCTATTTGCACTCGTGAAGTTTATCATTTGTTTAGGTGTGTTGCCACGTGGTACTTGTTAGTTTTCTCATCGCTGGTCAGGAAGGACCACAGTCGTTTGTGAATAGAGAAGCTATGTATAAAATAGAGATTATTTGGGCGGATTTTTATTTATATATCAGTTATTAATCCTCGAAATGTAAGAATACATAAATATCTTCAATGATACACGTCCCGAGGTTTGAATAGGCTACTGGTCTAAAGATCTTTCTTCGTTGTCACGCGCCCCCTGCAGGAAAACAGAAGAGTTTCCTTCTCTTAGAAAACAGTTATTAGTTGGCAACAGTTGGACAAGAGCAGGCTCGCACAAACTGTAAACCTCTGCAGTTTAGCAATGATGGGTAAAATACTGGCTCAGCTTCTTATTTGCTTTTGGATAACTTTGCCATTCTGTGTCACCGAAAAAGCTAAAGAAAGGAGCGCCCGACAAAGAGACGCGGAGTTTACTGACAAGGTAGGCTAAGAGACGTTTTAAAGAAATGTTAAAAAGCAAACTCAGGTCAAAGATATAGAAGAGGCATCGTATCAAAATGATAAATATTTTGGTGTCCCCGTTCTAGTCATTTATAAAGTGTGTTTCAGATTGTTAGGCTGATTAGGAAAGATGAAAGTAGCTTCATTTGGATAAAAGACTAAATTATTGCCATTGTTTAAAGTGCCATTTTTTCTGTAATTCGATTTTCTGTTCTCCGTTACATATAATTAGTTTGATTACATTTGATTGAAAAATTCAATAAAAGAAAGGCAGAATTCAGCCTCTTAATGGACTCGGAGAATAGGTTTATAATTAAATAATTTAGGGCAATTAGGAGTATTGTGTTGCTTTTTTCCCACACACACACACACACACACACACACACACACAGAGAGAGAGAGAGAGAGAGAGAGAGAGAGAGAGTCCAGTGAAGCCACACTGTGTCCATGGTGTGTTGAAAAATGGCTTGGCTTTGTAGTGATGTTCGAATCGCGAACGAACCTCATTTGGTATTCATTCAATTGAATCGATTCGCAGTAAGAACTTGATTGTAAGAACTTTGTATGTGAGTCAAACAGAGGTGGTTGACGTGTTGGAACCATAAAAACAAGGCAAGAGCTGACGCACGCTATGTAACTTAAACTAAAATTATAGGCTAGTCGTAATTAAACATCAACGGTGGAAAAAATCGGCTAAAAAGAACCAGCTTTTTGAACCGTTTCATTGATACGAACTGATTCGCCAAAATGATTCGGACTACTCAATGTAAAAGGGGTCAAACTCAAAAGTAACTCAAGTAAAAAAAATCTATGCGGTAGATTTACTGGTAAGAATTTCACTTAGTTCATTTCATTTAATCTGATTCGGGTGCTCACTGTAGCAGAGACTATGCTAAAGTGGTGACAGATGCTTGACCTGAAATTCGGTTCATTTCCACAGTGGCCAAGTGTGATCAAGATGGCCTTTGCTCTTAGTACATTTCTTGGTGAATTCTGAAATGCTTTTGGTTGGCTAATTTCAAACCGCAAGTGAGTAATATCTAACAAAACACAAAACTTTCAGCGGATGCAAACAAACCACATCACTAAGACTCATTTGGGATTTTTTATGTCCCACTGGTGTTTATACATATGGGTATGATTCCATAAAACCTGTGAGAGATGGGCTTGGTTTGTAAAACCACCGCAAGGCAACAGAGAACTGTCATTATTGAAAAACCCCAAGAAAGTGGATTAAACTTACTCACTGGAACAAAACTCAAATCTGACAAAGACTAAAGGCCAGTTCAAACCAAGGACAATAACTAGCGATAAAGATATTGTTTTAAAAATAATTCTAAATTTAAAAGAATAGCAAAGTGCACATCAAAACTATAATGATAACCGCACAGAGGAACAATATTGTTGAAATCACTTTCAGAATGATTTTTTTCCAGCTGATGAATGATACAAACATTGATAGCCAATCAGAATCCACCCGACTTTGAAAAGGGCAGACAGCATAAACAACTGCATAACTTAAATAATAAACAGAAGTTATTGTCCGTTGATGTGGATGCTAATATAGTTATCTTTATAGTTATCATTCTTGGTGTGAACAAGCCTTAATTCAGATATTTTATTGTTATTATTATTTCAACAAACTGCAAAATAAGTTTACAGTGTAAAAAAAAAAAAAAAAAAACTCCCCAGAATTCTGTCTGTCGGAATTCCTGTAAATATTCATGTCTTGTGTAAGAGCTTAAATAAAGTAAACAGTCTGTGACTGTGGTCAGGGGATTTAACATTCTTCATCCAATTTTATGTTTTCATTGTTTTTGCCATTTCGGCACAAATGTATCCGTCTTCAAGAAGGGTCATGGTGCTCATGGTAGGTCATGGTGGATCACCCACAGCAGACTATGCATCATGGTGAATCAGTGGCATTGTCATTAATAAGCCAAAAGCTTCTGAAAAGTACTGAAATAGTTTCATGCCTCTTTTCTTCATGTTTTTGTCATTAGTACCAGACATGCATGCAGGGTGTACCTGGAGTGCAAGGCAGGGATGGGAACCCGGGGATAAATGGCATTCCAGGAACACCAGGAATCCCTGGGAGAGATGGACTTAAAGGCGAGAAGGGAGAGTGTGTGACAGAGAGGTTTGAGGATCCCTGGAAACCTAACTTCAAACAGTGTGCCTGGAATTCTTTAAACTACGGCATTGATCTGGGCAAAATAGCTGTAAGTATTATGTTCTTAGGGTGTGTTCACACTTGTAGTTTGGTTCTTTTGGTTCAGACCAAAAAATGAAAACAATACATTTAGTCCTGGTTCGCTTAGCGTTTACATTGTCATTTTTAAGACCGAACCTAAAGATACAAAAAAAAGTATTTTGTGACGGAACTTACCTAACATCCAAAACTTTGCATGCTGGGCTAAATGCGCTCTTTATATGTGCGTATGTATGGTGGCATTTTAACCAGCTGAGAACTCGTGAAGAGTTTATAAAATGTGTAAACGAGTCAAAACAGAGACAGAAATTCCTCTGTTGCACACAAATGAAGATCTGCTGCAAGGAGACGGACAAACTGTAAAGGGCAACGTAGCTCCTAAGACAAGAAAAAACAGGTATGCTTCAGCATTCTTTCCTTTTTAGGGTCGCATCTGGTGACATTGCATCCTGTTTTCGATTCGTTTAAATGTCTTTGGTCTGTGTTGTGTTTATATTTCTGTTGAACTGCACTAGTTTAAGTCCAGTTCGTTTGGAAGTTTGTTTGGTGCGCACCAGGGTTCGAATGGCAGCGTTCACACTTAATCAAATGAACCGCAATAACAGAGCAGTCGCACCAGAGTTCGTTTTAATCGAACCAAATTGCCAAGTGTAAACACACCCTTAATGGAAGAGCTATTCAATTCCCTGAATGTACGTTGCTCATGGGTGCTCAGTTTTGCTGCCAGGTTGTTTTAAACCAGTCACCTGAGTCATAAATTGTATTTGTCTAATGACTCTGGAGCCTTAGTATATGACATCATCACAACACTGATTGGCTGATTGCACTGCAATAACATAAACAGAAAACCTTTAGCTAGTGAAATAGCTATAAGAAGGGGCTAACAGGGCCATTCCAAGCAAACTTTAAGCTTACAACTATCGCATTTTTATGGTAAAATGAATAAATAATGAATGTATGAGTATATCAACAAAAACAAATGACCACCAATATGTTTAAAAAAGCATAAGGTTTTCTAGAGCTAATCAACATAATTAATTATTGGTAACAATAAGGTTCCATTTGTTAACATTAGTTTACTACAGTACATTGGTTAACATTAACTAACAATGACAAATACTTCTAAAGCATTTATTAATCTTAGCTAATGTTAATTTCAATATTATCATGGGTGTGATGAGACAATTGGCTCACGAGACGAGATTTTTATACAGTATTTTTAAGAAATCCTCAATGATAAAATACATGACTAGAAAAATAGTCTGCAGGTGCATTTGAAATGTTTTAACTAATCATCTTGTAATAAATGTCATTTCAGTTCTACTTTCTGAGTATGAATTATCATATGCAGTAAAAGACAACAATACTCAAGCACTGTAAAACGTTTTGCCACAAACCCAACTGACTGGCTTCTTTCCTGTATGATTTCATATGAGTCTCTTCAGACCATAGAACTTCTACAACTTTTGACCTCCTAACTGAACTCCTTTCCACAAATTGATCATAGCAATAAAAACAGTATAAATAAAAATGAATTTCTAGTTTTCTAGTCTTATTAATATAGTTTAGTCTTATTAAGTGCAAACAATAAGTCCAACCATAATCAAAATACTCTCTAGTCTTAATATTCGAAGTGCAAATAGAGACCAAATTTTTCTTCAAGCATGATACAGAGCTAAGAGATGGTTACAGCTACACAGCTCAGCCTAGGATAGCTTTCATATTAGGAGATGTTTGCATGCATAAGGGAGCCGCTTTCAAAATGCGGGCTACTGAAATCACGTTTGAATGCGCGCTCGCGTTATACTTTTACTTTCCCGATCATGTGTACTCTGTGAATAGGGAGCGCCGGTGCTGAGCGCGCATTGCATTTGTCAGATGCTTAGGCTCTGTTGTGCAATGAATCCTATGCCATGGTCTTGTCAGTCATCTCGTCACACTCTCGTCACATGATCAGTGAACTCTGATTTCTGCTGCACTACATACAACTCTGCAGCTCTTGTGGGAACTGAATTAAATGGTTTTTATTTCTATAAAAAGCAAAATGACAGTGGAGGCGTAATATAAACGTAGCGGTGGCATATTCTATCCTAATTTCACCCTCACACTCAGTCATGGCAACATCGCAAGAGAGCTTTTTACCTCGACAAGAAATCTCGTAACATTTTAATCACGAGATTTAATCTCGTCACACCCCTAATATTTACTAATACATACTAATGTATTAACTAATATTAATTGATGGGACCTTACTGTAAAAAGTTCATTTTTAAATAATGATAAAAATACTTATTTTATACTTAATACTTAAATATTGGTAGTTCTCATCTCAAGTGCTGAGAATACATCATTGATCGGACAGTTACAAATGGTCTAGCTGCAAAAGTTCAAATATTTCAACACAAACAAAGCTCAAATTGGATCTGAAAATTCTGCATGCACATATGATCGGAACTCCATGCAGCTCTCATACTACTCTATATTGGAAACTAATGGCTTCTGTCGTTTGTTGGAGATGAAAAGTTAAAAGGATGTTTGACATCTTTGTTTGGACAAACAGTTAGCCCTGCCCCAAATTCACACCATTGGTTGAGCCAGAAGATCATATGTTAGACTACTCAAAAAAACACAACAATGTTTTGAAAGTGCTATAGTGTTCACACAGTCTTCAGGAAATCAGCCGACAAATCAAATGGATTGGAAGTATTTTAAAATCCAAAACAATGACACACTTCACCTTTAACGTCAATGGTAATGGCTTTAAAGAGTGCTGCAGTGATGATGTAGTTTTGTATGTCAAACTGTAAGTTTGCATCAGCCTGGCTCCCTTGACAAAAACACAATAGGATTTTTCTATTGGCTTTTGGATTATTGCAGAAAATAAGCTCTGTGACCAACAAAGGTTTATGATTCTTACACGTTTTGTTCATTATTATATAATCTTCACAAATGAACACATTCTTTTAGGGATTTTGAAAAGCAATCGCCAGAAATAAAAAGCTAAATGTAGGCTATAAACAATCTACACCACATTCGCGTGACTTCAACATCACCATCACTAAGCTTCCGACAACTCTTTCAGTCTTTATTTTAAAAAATCATTGTCTCTGAAGTTAAAGTTAGAATAGTTTGCAAGAGCACAATTATAAACATAATAAGGCTGTAAAAGTGGACTAGTGTGATGATGTTTAATGTCCCAGACAGCCTCTGTAGTCCCATTTAGACACTTGTTAGCAACTGCCTTTATCAAGATAAGTAAAGGCTTTAAAAATCACAAGTAGTGTATTACTGATGTATTTTATGTCGTGAACTAAAATGTGAAAATATCTTGAGCTTAGTTTAAACAGACCTTATTTCAGGCGTTTAACCAAAAACCCATTCAAAAAACCCATTGACTTCAGGACGCTGGAACTGGAAGTGCTAAAATGCAATTCATTTCCAGGTTTTAGCCTACAAAAATACTTCATCCCTGCAGCACTCTATTGTTGCCAAACCAAAATAGGCTACAACACATGCTATGGACATTTATAGGTTGCCTCCAGTTAAAAATGATCATTTATTCATTCATTTATTCAGTGATTTAACAGCGGAATGTCTTGATTTCTTGTCACAGGAGTGCACATTCACCAAGCTACGTCCAGACAGTGCTCTGCGTGTGCTGTTCAGCGGTTCACTCCGACTTAAGTGTAAGACGGCCTGCTGTCAGCGCTGGTACTTCACCTTTAATGGGGCAGAATGCACTGGACCGTTACCCATAGAATCCATCATTTACCTGGACCAGGGCAGCCCTGAACTCAACTCCACCATAAACATACACAGGACGTCCACAGGTACCAATTACAAGCTATCTATATCCTTTACGTTTTATCTGATCTGTAAGATGAGATCACTATTTTTTGTTTTCAGTCAGTAAATTCAAAATTGCAAAGATGACACAAGGTGCATATAGTCAAACATGTTAAAGGGTTAGTTCACCCAAAAATGAAATTTCTGTCAGTAATTACTCATGTCGTTCCAAACCCGTAAGACCTCCGTTCTTTTTCAGAACAAAAATTACGATATTTTTGATTAAATCTGAGAGGTTTCTGATCCCCCATAGAAAGCAACGGAATACCACATTCAATGTTTTGTATTCTCGTCGCTTCATAACATTAAGGTTGAACCACTCTAGTCACATGGACTATTTTAACAATGTCTTTACTACCTTTCTGGACCTTGAATTACTTTGCATTCTATGGGGGATCATAAACCTCTCGGATTTCATGAAAAACATCTTAATTTGTGTTCCGAAGATGAACGAAGGTCTTACGGGTGTGGAACGACATGAGGATGAGTACTTAATGACAGAATTTTCATTTTTGGGTGAACTAACCCTTTAAATGTACATATATTCATTCATTCCCATTTATTCTTAAATGAAAAGTTTGATGTTATAGAAATATTTTTAACCATGATGCTTGTTTATGGCTGCATGTGTGAATCACACACTCTGCAATTATGCAGATACATTTCGCATCTATTTATGGCTTTGTGGTTTCCAAAATATGGTCCAGAGCAAACATAAAATGGACTCTACACCACTAAAATATACATTCCATTAAAATATAGTCCACACATATTATTCATTTACAAAAAGGTGTATTGAAAACTTCTGAATTTTAACTAGATTATCCATTTTAATTACATGTTCATTAATCACATGACCAAAACTTTCTCATGATTAGAACTGTTTAAAAATACTGTTCTGTTTGAAAAACCATTCTTTCATAACCATAATCCACTGTTGTAAACATAAGATTCACACATTTTATTTTTTTGAAAGCAGAAACAGACTCTAATGCAGATATCTTTGTCACTTGGATTCCTCTGAGTTTTCTTTTGTGTGGTTGAATGCAGTTTGGCAGTTTTCATAACCATCTATGCTGCAATTACAGAGAGACCAGAGGAATTTCAGAGCTCTGTGTGGTTTCTCACCAGTTCACATCTCAGCATTCACTCTACAGTCGACACTTACTCATCATTGCTCAATACAATATTATCTATATTGTACAGGGATTTGAGATACAATTTGAATAATAATAATTAAAAAAAACAATTTCAGATAAATACATGCCCTAAAATCACAAATAAAAAAAAAAAGAATTGTGATAATTAAAAAAAAACCCTTTTAACTTGTTAAAATGCTTTCTCTAATTAAACAGATTTAAATAGATTAAAAACTGTTTGGATGGATATACTGACACCACAAACAAATTGTGATATTCATTATTTATAAATAACTGACAGCACTAATTAACCTGTGATTTTAGTAAAAAAAAAATTGTGACTTGTTAAAATACTTAAAATATCTATACTTTAGTATTTAAAGGGTTAGTTCACCCAAAAATGAAAATTCTGTCATTAATTACTCACCCTCATGTCGTTCCACACCTGTAAGACCTTCGTTCATCTTCGGAACACAAATTAAGATATTTTTGATAAAATCCAATGACTCAGTGAGGCCTCCATTGCCAGCAAGATAATTTCCTTTTTAATGCCCAGAAAGCTACTAAAGACATATTTAAAACAGTTCATGTGAGTACAGTGGTTCAACCTTAATATTATAAAGCAACGAGAATACTTTTTGTAAAAATAACGACTTTATTCAACAATATCTAGTAATGGGCAATTTCAAAACACTGCTTCATGAAGCTTCAAAGCTTTACGAATCTTTGGTTCGGAGCGTGTATCAAACTGCCAAAGTCACATGATTTCAGTAAACGAGGCTTCGTTACATCATAAGTGTTTCAAAATTTCAATAGTTCACGTGACTTTGGCAATTTGATCCACGCTCTGAACCACTGATTCGAAACAAAAGATTCGTAAAGCTTTGAAGCTTCATTAAGCAGTGTTTTGAAATCGCCCATCACTAGATATTGTTGAATAAAGTCGCTATTTTGTTTTTTTTTTGGCGCACAAAAAGTATTCTCGTCGCTTTATAATAAGGTTGAACCACTGTAGTCACATGAACTGTTTTAAATATGTCTTTAGTAGCTTTCTGGACATTGAAAAAGGAAATGATCTTGCTGGCAATGGAGGCCTCACTAAGCCATCTGATTTGATCAAAAATATCTTAATTTGTGTTCCGAAGATGAACAAAGGTTTTACGGGTGTAGAACAACATGAGGGTGAGTAATAAATTACAGAATTTTCATTTTTGGGTGAACTAACCCTTTAAGAAATAAGTTTTTTTTTTTTTTTTTTTTTTAAATGTTTGTGCTATATGTGTTTGTGTGTTTATATGTTTATAATTGTTTAATATTGTTTATTATGCTTATATAATTCATTAATATTAAAAATAAATCCTGATGACAAAAAAAAATGCAAGAGAAATTTGTATCTGCCTCTATAATAACACATTTATTACATTATAAGTATTGATGAGCACTACTGCTTCTGTTTTTTGTCAGTTGAGGGACTCTGTGAAGGGATCCAGGCTGGTCTGGTGGATGTTGGGATATGGGTGGGCACATGTGCCGACTACCCTCGGGGTGACGCATCTACAGGATGGAACTCTGTATCCAGGGTGATCATCGAAGAGCTTCCAAAATGAGCATTCCATCTAACTGATCACTGTCGTCGTCACCATGGCAATAGAAGACAGCGACATCATGTTCCTTTCACAGAAAGGACCTTCCTCATAGAAATGGGACAAATTAAAGCTAATAGTGTTGCTTTGAGTCTGTGCAACTCTCATGTTGTATAAGATTATTATTCTCCAGCTCAGTTAAGAGGGGTTCAGTATGCTCAATTTAGTACAGATAATTAGAGAGAAATAAGCATCATGTTAGTACTATGGTTCTTTGGACAATACCATGATGAAAATCTGAATGATGTAAAAGTACCTTGTACTATGTAAATATCATGGTAAATGAATATGGTAATGAAACAGTACCATGTTGTTACCCTTAGATGTCATCACTGTACCATGTTATTGTCATAGTACTTTTTTTACGTAGAGTCCAACAAAGATGATCTTTGCTTTGCTAATATTTATTTAGTGGTTTTTCTTTATGCCTGGATGACTAGAACTCAACATATTTTTGTATCCATTGTGTTTTTTTTTATTACCAAAAACTAAGAAAAGTCAAGGTCTTGTTTCACCTCAAAATAAAAAATGTAATGTGGAAACAAATGTCAAGTTATTTACTGTAATATATTACTATTCAAAAGTTTTTGGTTTTTTTTCTTTTAAAGAAATTAACTTTTTATTCAGCAAGGATGCATTAAATTTATATATATATATAAAAATAAAATAATAATAATACTGAAAAATGTTTTATGGTTCCCACAAAAATATTAAGCAGCACAACCATTTTCAATATGATAATAAGAAATGTTTCTTAAACACCAAATCAGCATATTAGAATGATTTCTGAAGGATCATGTGACACTGAAGACTGGAGTAATGATGCTGAAAATTCAGCTTTGCCATCACAGGAATAAATTACATTTTAAGATATTTAATATTATTTGTATTGTAATAATATTTAACAATATTACTGTTTTTAATGTATTCTTGATCAAATAAATGCAGCCATAAAAACATTAAAAATCAAAAACATTAAAAAACACGGCAACACTTTACAATAAGTTTTCATTAGTTAACTACATTAGTTAACATGAACTAAGAATGAACAATACTTCTACAGCATTTATTCTTAGTTAATCTCAACGTTTACTAATATTTTTAAGATCCAACAGGTGCATAATAATGTAATGCATAATCCATTTGTTAACATTAGCTAATGCACTGTGAACCATCATGAATATGAACATTTTTATTAAATACAAAAATGAAAGGAACACTTTTTAATCAGAGAATAGCATCAAGTCAGTTAAACTCCTGGGATATTGATCTGGTCAGTTAAGTAGCAGAGGGGGTTGTTAATCAGTTTCAGCTGCTTTGGTGTTAATGAAATTAACAACAGGTGCACTAGATGGGCAACAATGAGACGAACCCCAAAACAGAAATGGTTTTACAGGTGGAGAACACTGACATTTTTTTCCCTACTCATCTTTTTTGACTGTTTTTCACTAGTTTTGCATTTGGCTAGGTTCAGTGTCACTACTGGTAGCATGAGGCGATACCTGGACCCTACAGAGGTTGCACAGGCAGTCTAACTCCTCCAGGATGGCACATCAATACGTGCCATCACCAGAAGGTTTGCTGTGTCTCCCAGCACAGTCTCAAGAGCATGGAGGAGATTCCAGGAGCTGGACAGGGCCGTAGAAGGTCCTTAACCCATCAGTAGGACCGGTATCTGCTCCTTTGTGCAAGGAGGAAGGGGAGGGGAGGTGGTGGGGACACAAACCCTATGGGGGCTTACATGGGGCCATTCGATGCTCAGGCAGCACAGATCAATCTGTCCACTGCTCAGGAGGTATCACTAGGGCATATTCCAAGGCTAAGATACTCCTACAAAACCCCTCCCAAGCCCTGAGGGGGGAGTCAGTCTATTACGGAGTTTGATAAAATATTCATTTAGCCCAGTTCATCCACACTGTCCACCCCCAGCGAGCCCCACACAGGTGGCGGCCGCATCACCCAACGATCTCCCACAAAGCCTCACCCAAGCCCCGGGGGGAGTCAGTCCTTCAAGAAGTTCCATGTAGTGCTACGTGTTCAGCCTGATCTATCAAGGCTGTCCACTTGCAGAGAGCCCCATGGTAAGTCCCGAGGGGAGGGGAAGAGGGGAGGGGAAGAGGGGAGGAGAAGAGGGGAGGGGAAGAGGGGAGGGGGACGGGAGGGGAAGAGGGGAGGGGGACGGAAGGAGAGGAGGGACGGAGAAAAAGGAGAGAAAAAAAATGATATACATATATATATATAAGATGGGGGAAAAGAAAAAAAAGAAAAAAAAAGAGAAAAAAAGAAAGACAAGAAAAAAAATAAAAAATAAATGCAATTTATCAAATAAATAAAGAGCAAAACAAAAGTAACAATAATAGTAATAGTCTTTTATATAATCCAAAATAAACAATTAAATAACTAGATGAGTGAGGAGAGTATAAGGATGTGTATAGATTCCAATAAATAATAATAATAATAATAATAATGGTAACAATAATAGTTAAATAATTAACAATATAAATTATGATCATATATTTATACACTAATGTATTGACAATATCATTATATACATATATAGACATAATATATCATATATATACAGACATATATAGATTCATACTTCCGTTTCTTTCTTTCCATTTGTTCCAATATTTTATAATTCTGCCAAAAAAAAAAAAGCTAACTAAAACTATATAGTTGGAAGAGTGTGCGTGTATCCAGTTTCAGGCGTCTAATATATTAAAATATTGAAGAAATGGGTTCCAGATGTTGGTAAGTGAGGGCGTGGTTTTTTTTTTACTGGTGGATGTGATTTTTTCTAATGTGATGTATTCTATAAGGGTGTTGATCCAATGGTTAATATGTAAGCAATTTTTAGATTTCCAATTTATTAGAATTATTTTCTTGGCGATAGTGCAATGAGAAGAGTATTTTTATATTTGGTTGGGAAGTTATCGATTTCTGTACTATTGCCAAGTAAACAGAGTGATGGAGATAAAGGGATGGCCGGACTCATGTGGCGAGAGTTTGCAGGCAGTTCCTGGAGGATGAAGGAATTGATACCATTGAATGGCCCCCAAGCTCGCCTGACCTAAATCTAATAGAACACCTCTGGGACATTATGTTTCGGTCCATCCGACACCGCCAGGTTGCACCTCAGACTGTCCAAGAGCTCAGTGATGCCCTGGTCCAGATCTGGGAGGAAATACCCCAGGACACCATCCGTCGTCTCATTAGAGGCCATACAAACTACTGAGTACCATTTTGAGTTGCTGCAATGAAATTATAGCAAAATGGACTAGCCTGCTGCATCATTTTTTCACTTTGATTTACGGGGTGTCTTTGAATTCAGTCCTCTGTAGGTTGATAATTTTCATTTTTCATCAAACGATGTGGCATCCTTTCATTCCTAACACATTACCCAGTCCATATCAGTATAGATATCCAGCATGATATTTTTCCCCTTTGAGATCTGTTGTGTTTTCTAAGTGTTCCTTTAATTTTTTTGAGCAGTGTATTAACAGAGGTTATTAAATGCTGTAAAAATATATTACTTATTACACATACTTTGCATTACACTATATTCAAAAAGCGTGTAAGTATATATAACATGGTATATATTTTAACTACAAAACCATTGTGTCTGATTTTGCATTATATTAATAAGAAATATGCTTCATTTGCATGAACATAATGTTACAATGCAAAATATTTTTTCTTATGATTTTGGGGTCTGAAATATGACAGACATTTCTCTAGGAGATTCAACCATTATACATATACACATTTTCCACATGACATGTCTGAAATGTTCTGGGTGTCCCTGGCCATTTTTAGTACTCACCCCTTTTTTGTTTAATGTCTACATGTTTTGGAAAAAATAAAACACTTTTATACATATTAAAATGGCTTATTTTAATAAAACTTGTTTAGACCAAATGCTTGTTAATTGGCTTAAAAGGCTGATGAAAAAGCAAAAAGCACCACATAAAATGGGGTGTAGATGGAAAATGCAGTGAACTGCACTGTGTGTAGCATGACTAAGGCTTGGAATGTCTGGTGTGGTATTGAAGTAGTTTTGCAGCTGGTGTGCTTCTGAGTATTCTATATTAAGAGAATCGGATCATTGTTAGTTAAGATACACTGACCCACAACATTATACACTTCAAGTCACTTAGAAATGACTGTGATTGCATTAGACACTGACTGTGATTACATTAGTCATTGCATTAAAAAAACGTCAAAAAAGACAAGTATTGTCTATGACACTTTGTGGATTTCAAAGATTAGTGGATTATGTTAATAGTTAATGCGATGAGTACATCTGCTGTGACACCAGTGTGCACTTGAGAACTGACTTCATACATCCACTAAAAAAACACTTGACTTTCAAATGATTGAAAGTCAAACCCAAACAGTTTAGAAGAGTCTAAATAGTTTTTAGGGTCACTGTTGGTTCTTATTAAAAATATAGTTTGTACAATAGCTCAGAGTCCTTTGTCTGTTACGTATATTCCTTTATTATATGTGTAAAAATGGCTTGTACATACATCTGCTTTTCTTTGTGCGTCACTGACAATAACACATTTATATATACATACACAATTGCCTCTCACTTGCTACTTAACACAGTTCTTTCTTTCATATTTCTTCTTTCATTCCAGTTAAAGCGTTCCTCTCTTCCAGTAGATGTCATCTACATACACACATCTGGTTAAAATCTGCTCCTGTCCTCCAGTAAAATATCAATTTCTCCCAGGCCTGTGTACCATTATCCTGTAGCGTTACATCATTTCCTGAGCATGCCCAGTGAGTTCCTCCCCAGGCATTACAGCCAGCGGAGATCTGCTTAGTGGGTAAAGGTAAACGGGTTCATTCTCTCGCATAGCTCAGCAAATATAGCAGCTGTTTAGTGAAAATATCGTAAAAAAAGACAAACATCTTCTTAAGTTTTGTGTTTGGTGAATACGGTGTTTGGTTGCATTGTCACAGGATGGCTTGAATCCACTTTTCCAAGACCCGTTCTTGTCATTGACTACTTGAAATCAATTCAAATCTTGAAATTACAAATTTTTTCATAGTTGAATATTTATACAATATGAATTCTCTCTTTTAACATTTCTCAATAAACTCAACAATACAACAATTCTTAAATCTCATATGTATATGCACCTCTATTTTCTTCTTTTCATTCAGTGCACACGCTAAATTCTAGTTTTTGTCTGCATGTTGAATTCAGAGTTAAACAGGAAATCTTTCATATTCCTGCTCGTCTCTAACACACATACATAGTCCTGGCATATTGCGTTGTGTTGGTCCCGCATGTGACTCCTGAAGGTTTAGTGATACTCGCCCAAAAGTATGCGTGACACATTTTCAAACACCAAGAAGGTGATGCAGCACGCTGGAATGACTCGCACCAAGTTCGGGACCATCCCTTTGTAAAAGCCCTCGATCCCCTCGTTGCTAGAGAGAGCCAAACACAAACATATTAAGCTGATGTAAAGTCAGATGAGTCACAATATTCCTGGTAGCTCCATAATATGTCCTCTCAAATTCATACGAAAAACTGCTAACAAAAAGTAGCTAACTACAATGAAGCTACAGTATTTAAGAGGGCAATATCTTAACAATTAGGTATAATTATGGTTAAAAGGGTGTTATGCATAAAGTCAAAAATTGTCAGGGTGTTACAACTGTCCTGATATAATAATTAAAAAAACAAATAGAACAAATTAAAAAAAAAAATCTAATTATTTGAAATTTTTATGACAATACAAGGTTAGTTCAGACTGTAAAATGTCATCGTGGTGTGGCTCCCCAAAAATGTAATGACGTTTTACCTTAAAATGTATTTAATATATATTTACACACACAAACATATTATATATATATATATATATATATATATATATATATATATATATACATACACACACACAGTGCACAGCATAAATGAGTACACCCCCTCTGAACAAATACAAAAGATGTATTTTCTTTATGATCACTAATACAATTCATGGAAAGATGGCAAAACTAAAATGTATTAAACATATACATAATAAAAACTGAGAAATATATGTCATTAATAGCCATAAAATAAGTAAATTAGCCAATTTTGTTTAAATTAAGGATTGCAGAAATGAGTACACCCTAGATTTAATTCAACAAATGTATGATATTCTAGCACTTAGTATGCCCTCCATAATTTTGAATATATTGCTCTGACCCTTCTTGGCACGGAGTGTACAAGTTCATGACAAACTGTCACATCTGTCCTGTTTAACTCCTGGATGAAGAGCTCCTTAAATGCCTTGATCTTTAATGGGGAGTGTTGCTCAATTTGTCTCTACAGAATCCCCCACAGGCACTCAAGAGTGTTAAGATTGAATGCAATACATGTCCACAGAAGGTTTTTCACCTTGGGAGAATGCATATCCTCACTGTCATGTTGAAAAAATGCCCAACAATACAGGGAATGAGGAAAGGGTAACATCTTCTGTTTCAAGTTTGTGTATTAAATTACACAGTGGTGTGTGAATTCATGACAGCATTGATAAAGCACAACTCCCTCACACCTTCAGCACTCATACATCCCTATATAAGAGCTTTACTACCACTGAACTTTACTGTGGGAACCAGGCACTTCTCACTGTACTCCTCCTCTAGCAACACCATAACATTTTGGATGCTGTTAGATCTAAAACGATTGATTTGGTCTCATGAGACCAGAGTATTGATTCCCAGAATCTATATTTTGTAAATATGGGCTTTGGAAATGGCTAACTGACTTTATTGGCTACAGTAGGTAGTTCCAGTGAGAACAACAACCATGCATGTCATTTCTGCAGGCTGCATCTTACTCTGTGAGATAAACAGTCACTCTTTTCATAGCTTTTGCTGGCTCTGAGACACTCGTTTGGTATTTCTCCTGCTCTTTGTCTAGCAAAAAAAATCCCTCATCACTAAATGAAAGCTTAAAATGAAGGCCTGATTATTTCAGGGGCCTTGTCACAAGTCCATTGTTTTTGAATTTCTGTGTTACTTTTGCTATATTTTCACACTTAAAACAATGATTTGGTAATCCTCTTGTAGCACTGTCCTCTTTTGTGCTAAGAAATAAGTCTCCTGACAGTTCTCTCCCAAGTGGTTCCATTGTTGTCAGCATTAAGTCTGAGAATGATTCAGTGGGCTATATAACACTTTTAATTGTCAAGAAATTACTTCTCTTTAAATGTTTTTGTTCAACATACTTACCTGTTGATCAAACATTGCCTTAAACTTACACCAGAAAATTTTTATTTCGTTTTATTTAGTAATTTTTAGGAGGGTGTACTCATTTTTGCTACACAACATTTTATCACCTTGATAAGAAAATCTTATATTCCTGAATAATTTTGACATGCTTCTTTGGAAATTGATTAAGCAGACTTGCTGGAACATTATATCCCTAAAGAACCCTAACATGTCTTCTAAGTAATTAAATAATTGCTGACTTTCAGAAGTTTCAGAGAGGGTGTACTCATTTATGCTGTGAACTGTATATATATATATATATTAGAAAATAATGATTAAGATGTGTACGCTCACATGTATTCAAGCTTTTTTTTTTTTTTTTTTTTTTTTTTAATCAAATAAATGCAGCCTTGGTGAACATATGGGACTTCTTAATCTAACTGAAGATTATTTTGTTCAACTTTAAAATATTTTAATGTAGAAATCTAGAATCTAGAAATTGCTTTAGCAAGCTTTAAAGGGTTAGTTCACCCACAAATGAAAATTCTGTCATTAATTACTCACCCTTATGTTGTTGCACACCCGTAAGACCTTAAAATTAAGATGTTTTTGATGAAATTCGAGAGGTATATGACTCGTCCATAGACAGCAAAATAACCACCACTTACAAGGTCCAGAAAGGTACTAAAGACATTGTTAAAACAGTCGATGTGACTGCAGTGGTTCAACCTTAATTTTATGAAGCAACGAGAATACTTTTTGTGCGCAAAAACAAAACAAAAACAACGACTTCAGTATTGGCAGAGGCTGTTCATGTGAGCAGCACGACGCATGCGTGTGATGCTGACGCAGGAGCCGGCCAATAATAAGTCGGCATTCTGAAGTAGAGCCTGGTGCGCTGACCGTAAACAGTGTATGAGAATGACACAGAAGAGAAGATATTGTTGAGAAAAGTCGTTATTTATGTTTTGTTTTTGCGCACAAAAAGTATTCTCGTCGCTTCATAAAATTAACCCTTTCAAGTGTGAGTTTAAAATATTCTAGCTGACCCCCAGAGTGAGTTTTTTAAGGCGACTGTTATTTTAGAACGTTTGCCCTTATTGTTTCCATGGCGACGCGTCATGCTTATCACGTAACACACCACAGCCACAAAAACACTGTATGACAGATGTATCGCTATTATTTTGTTTTTCCTTTTTTATTTAAAATATTCACAAACTTGCTTACCATGTCATCAACTATCTGATATTCCGATTCTCAAATATGTGTAAGTGAGTGTGTTTTGTTGTTTAAAAACCTTTATAAATGATCTTTATCTTGATCTATAACGTGAGATGGGCGCCGCCATCTTAGTTTGCGCCACAGTTCGCAGAGTCCTGTCAGTCGGATTTACAGCGCATGAATTCATCAGTTTCTCCCAAAATACATGCAAGTAAGTGGCTGGTGAACTGGAAGAATAATAGAGTAAACTTTATAGTTACTTAGGCCCATTATGTGTGTCTGATATAAATAAATGTTGACAAATTATATTTGAAGGGATTGTTATTGCTGCTTCCATTGATGTCTAACATCAGTGTGTATTTTACAAACTCTAAATACATTGTTTTACTGGTGCTTATGTGTATTTAAATGTCTGAAATGTTAAAAAAAAATATTATGTGGCTGAAAACACTGCATAGTTGTGATACATGACAAGCGCTGAGCGCGTCCGTCTCGCAGCCGTCTCACGTGAAAGCATAGTTTGAATCAGGCAGTTATGTGACGTCGCTGAACGTTCTAAATCCCATATGTGTGACCGTACTCTCAAGGGCACAGAAATAAAAATCCCATATGTGGGACTGTACCACTAAAAAGGTTAAGGTTAAACCACTGCAGTCACGTCGACTTTTTTAACGCTGTCTGTAGTACCTTTCTGGCCCTTGAAAGTGGTGGTTAAATTGCTGTCTATGGAGGAGTCATATTCCTCTCGGATTTCATCAAAAATATCTTAATTTGTGTTCCGAAGATGAACGAAGGTCTTATGGGTGTGGAACGACATGAGGATGAGTAATTAATGATAGAATTTAAATTTTTGGGTGAGCTAACCCTTTAAGTTTTTATTTCCAGTTATCATGAAGGGTCACACTTTAGATTAGGGTCCAATGCTCACTATTAACTAACTATTAACTACGACTTTTGCCTTAATAAACTCCTAATTACTGCTTATTAATAGTAAGAAAGGTAGTTGATAAGTTTAGGTATTGGGTAGGATAACGGGATGTAGATTATGGTCATGCACAATAAGGCATTAATATGTGCTTTCTAAGAACTAATAAACACCCAATATCCTAAAAATATGCATGCCAATAAGCAACTAGTTAATAGTGTTAATAATTCATAGTTAATAATTCAACCCTAAAATAAAGCGTTAGTGTAGGACTGGAACATTTCAATTTATTGGTCAAAAACAGTGAGCATACATGACACTGTACGGCACTATTTCAGTCATATGAAGCTTTCATGTCAAAATTTGGCAGTACTTGGCCACAATAAGCTGCAAATTCTACCAGAGGTATTAAAAAAAAATGTTCATTTTCATTTTGAGATATAAAAGCCATGCTGTGCTGTCCCTCCTATTTTATTTATCTAATGTATCCTGAAAACGTAAGGCTGGTTTTATTTTCTACTAGCAGGGATTAAAATGAATTGTGAATGATTTTTTTCTGAACAAACTGATCCAATTTCTTTTTACTATATGTTACATGTTTTTTCTGAGACAAGCTCATATTGGTAAAGGCAATGTCTAAATACTCTGTTTATGTGCCATGTAATTTTGTACCTCCACGTTCTCCTGATGACATCCACGATTCCACTGTAGTTGTTGTGCTGGTCCTGCAGGCGAGCGCGCACCACCTGATATGGGTAGGTTACTGCTACAGCAAATATTTTGGAAATGGCTGCCATGGTGATGTATTCCAGTGGAGACTGAAGCAGAGACAGACAGGAAGGAGAGACTGACTCACATCCATGAAACAAAGATCATTACTGGTTCCAGTACACTTCTCTTTCTAAAGGTTACAATATAGTCAAACGCCACATAATCGTGTGGGTCATTCTTAGTATGTGGTGCCTTTACACCTCATAAAATGCATGAATTTATAGTTCAAGACACTGGTTGAGAGCAAGAGTTTGAGATTTTCTTAGCTATTATCATTCTAAAAAGATTTCCAGGTCTGAAAATGTTATTAAACATTGAAATAAATTAAAACCTGAAAAAGTCATTGAAAATTAGATAGTGTACAGATTTGTTCAACTCTAAAATATTTAATCAGCTATTAACTGCTTTAGCAAAATTTATAAAAATGTATTTATAATATGTTTTTATTTCCAGTTATCATGAAGGATTGGACAATTTCAATGCATTGATCAAAAACGGTACGTGTACGTAACAATGTATGGTCCAGTTTACAGTCATAACCCTTTCCTGTCAAAATTGGACAGTACTTGGCCAGAATAAGTTAGAAAATCTACCACAGGTATAGAATAACTTCATAATTTTCATTTGAGCGCATCCTAAAAAAAAAAAAAGAAAAAAGGAAAAAAAAAAAGGCTGGTTTTATTTCCTCACCAGCAGGGATTCAGATGGCATCTTCTTATATTTGTTCTGCTCTCTTTTTAGCCTTTCATAGGTCATGAACTGCAATGCAGCATGGGAAGTCCCCACCAGCCCAGGCACAAATCCCTGCAGTGGCAGAACAACAAAATGAGGCTCACAAACATACAAAGCCACAATCACACAGTTACCTCATAGTCTAAGAGGAACTAAACTAGACTAGACTAGTATTAAACTAGAGTGAAGTTTACTACAATATGTAATAATGTTAGGACAATTTGGCGTGTCTCACAAAGAATTTAGCATATACTGTATTTAGGGCTAACTTGAACCACAGATTAAGAGCTGTATCAATTTTTCAAATACAGTTCAATCACACCCTCTTGTGGCCCTACAGAGAACTACAATGTTAGAGAGTAAAAGCATGGATCTCCCCACTATTTAAAGTCAACATGAAACTCATTTTAGGTCCATAATGTGACTTATATCAGAATAAACATGATATTCAATGAGAATAGGTTGACCAGGTTATTAAACTAAAAAAAAAAGAAAATAAATAAATAATAATAATAATAATAAATAAACTGGACTTGCAGATAATATAATATTAATGAAAGGCTACTTAAGTGTACTTAAAGAGAGTACACTTTTATGACTTATTAACACACGCAAGTATAAATTTAAAACATATTTGTACTAATGTCAAATTAAGTTTTACTTTAAAGTACTGTATAAATCATGATTTAATATTTTTTGTCAGGCTTTAGTACACTTATTTTGATCTGTTGAGTAACATACTAAAGCATATGTAAAGCACTTTGTTATAATTTTAACTGCAGTAATTCAATATTTCATTTAAAGTTCTATCACAAAAGTATTATTACAAATGTATTTGAATACATGTGATTCAAGTTTCAATTCAACTGATGTTAAAGTATCTTTTAGTTTGCCTTAAAGGTGTAGTGTGTAAATTTTGGCGGCATCTAGCGGTGAGGTTGCGAAATGCAATATAGAGAAGCTACGGTGGCCAACACAGGACAAAGATGTCGTCTGAGACAGCAGAGAGTAGCCAGTCAAGCAAACGCGCTCTGTAGAGCAGTTTGTCCATTTAGGGCTACTGTAGAAACATGCCGGCACAAAATGGCAACTTAACATGTAAGGGGACCTGTGGTGTATGTAGATAGAAATGGCTCATTCTAAGGTAATAAAAACATAACGGTTCATTAGGTAAGGTCTTTATACACCACTGAAAACATAGTTATGTATATTATATTGTATTTCTGTCAATAGATCCTCCTAAAATTTACACATTGCACCTTTAAATGCTTGTCAGTACATTCGGCAGTACACTTTAACCATATTTCAAAATCAATAGAAGTATTTATGAAATGACATATAAAGATGCACTTAAGTCAAAAAAGCACTCTAAAGTTCAGCTAATTGCATTTAATATAAAATTAAACTACGAATGCATTTTCATTTAATTGTAAATAACATGCAATTCAATGTCTGAAAACCTTAAATTCAGTTCGCATTTAAGTTATATATATATATATATATATATATATATATATATAGTATATTATAATTATATCATTTCTGTAATAAGTACTCTTTTTAAAGTTATACTTTTTCACAAGAGGAATTGTGCACAAAATGTGTTTAAGACAGCAGTGTAAAGTATTTGAGTAAATGTAATTAGTACTTAAGTATCTTTTTGGCTACTTTTACTGAGTATCAAAGATATTAGCAACTTTTACTCTCTACTTGACTACATTTTTGAATAAGTAAATGTACCTTTTACTCCAAAACATTTGTGATGAGTAATGCAATTACTCCTTACATTTTGCATGGCCCCTAACTTTTTCTGCAGC
Source organism: Mylopharyngodon piceus (assembly GCA_039654765.1). Lineage (NCBI taxonomy): Eukaryota > Metazoa > Chordata > Actinopteri > Cypriniformes > Xenocyprididae > Mylopharyngodon > Mylopharyngodon piceus. Next base: position 2,520,074 of record CM077448.1, on the reverse strand, counting down.
AGTTTATTTCTGCTACAAAAGAAGTGATATTGCCATCTACAGGGCATTGAAGGTACTACATTTTGCGCATTGTTGTGTTTCATATATGACAGGCCGAAACCAGCATGTCCAGTGCAAGTAGGCTTTGACTATTTAATTTTACTGAACATTATTTTATTTATCAGTTATATTGAAGAGACCTTTTTGAAGGATATCAGTTTACTCATTCCCTGAGCACTTGAGTTTGACTGAGACAGTGTTTGTAGATGTTTAAGAGGCTGTTGAACCGACCTTGATTTATTTTGAGGTGTTGAGTTTTATCTTGATTTTAGAAAATAAACTTGATTGCTCCCCTGACAAATTAACTGTTTCTTGTTTTTCACTGGCACGTCTCTTAGGTGTTGAGGACTAGTGCATCTTTGAGTGTACATTCAGTACGAGTAAAATACTAAAGTACTGTTAAAATCCGATATTCTAAGACTTTTACTCAAGTCATATTGGAATTGGTGACTTGTAACTTGTAATGGAGTCATTTTTGCTGTAAGGTATCTGTACTTTTACTCAAGTATGGCTTTCAGGTAAACCTCTGGTTTAAGAAAGTAAAATTTTGATTTCATGTTGACTTTAATCTTGAGATTAGCACACATGAAAGCTCTATTACACCTGTAACAAGATCTCAGGTTAGTTTAAAATCTGTAGATGTACCCTGTATAGTCCCGGGATACCCTCGTGACGGTATATTTTCACGAGGGCGTCCATCATTCCCTTGTACTGCTTCCGTGACGGGTCTGCATTGTACTGCAGCACCAGCCGGGTCTTTGTCACCCAGACCGGGTTGGTGAGGCAAAGCGTCAGAATGCCTGGAAACATGGAACAGGGGACCTTCACACCAACATTTAACGAAGTCACTCGTCGTTAGTGCTCTGTTGGAGATCTTTTTACGTGTAAAAGCGACCAATCAGAATAATAATTCAGACCCGTATTATTATGATTCTTTATGCAGGCTGAAGTTTATATAGTATGTGTTTTGGTAATACTGTAAAGCTAAAGTGTGCTAATTTCCTATTAGTTAGTGATAACATTGTATTGTACTGATATTGTTGGTCAACATACAATTTTCTCCCTAAATATTTATTGGTGTGCAATGGAAAAAAAGCTGCTTGTTTCAATTCCTGAGCCAAGACCACAGTTTTGCTTCTTCTCCATTTTCCCTATGTCAGTTTCAACATATCCACATAGAAAACTGTTTTGAGGTTGGTCATTCCTGTTATGCAATATATTTTCATATCCCCATCATGTGTATCTTAATATACAGGATAAAATATTAAAGCCCATTTCAACCTTAGAGTAAAAACTAAAACAGGCAATTGTGAGGCAAGTTTAAAATAGAAAAAAAGTCACATTACGACATATAAAGTCACAATTACAGGATATAAAGTTGCAATTACCTGAAATAAAGTTTCTGTTTTTTAATCTGAGGCCGAAACAGGCTCGCATATAATTAAGTCAACATACAGGTTCATTTTAAATGAAGAACTTGCAATTCACTAAGACTCGGACACACTTTACAGACTGTTCCATATGAAGGCTTTGAAGATTTCTCTGAAACAGCATTATTTTCAGTAAAATGTGCTAGTTAAGTGGTAAAACTCACTGCATATTATTCTTGCCTGGGCTGGAATTAACTGTCACACTGCAAAGCATTTTTACTATATTTCTTCAAAGAAATCCAATGACGCATTAATGTGATTAAAATCTGCAGAGACTGCAAATCAGAATCAAGGCCAACGCTTCACACAGTCAACTGAAAACAGAGAAGTCTCAACTGAAAGCTGATAATGTTAGTGAGAGTAAAGAAAACGTTGTTTACTATGCTACTGTCAACTCTTTAGTTATTATTTCCTCTAGTGTTACCTGAATCAATACATAACTGAATTAATGTTAAATTTAAGTTAGTGACCTGGAAACAACGTTTTACCATATTTTTGGATAATAAAACTGGGTTTAAAACCATCCAAACACACAAATCCTTTATAGACTTAAACTAACATTTAAAAGTTTTGGGTCAGTAAGATTTTTAAAAAATGTTTTTAATAGTAGTCTCTTATTGCTCACCAAGGCAGCATTTATTTGATCAAAAATACAGAAATATTATCGCCATTGCGTCAGTGTCACATGATCCTTCAGAAATTATTCTAATATGCTGATTTGCTGCTCAAGAAACATTTCTTATTATCATGTTGAAAACAGCCGCTTAATATTTTTGCAGAAACCATGAAACATTTTTTTCAGGATTCTTTGAAGAACCAGAAAGTTCAAAAGAACAGCATTTATTTGAAATAGAAATCTTTTGTAACATTATAAATGTCTTTACTGTCACTTTTGATCAATTTAATGTATCCTTGCTAAATAAATGTATTAATTATTTAATTTCTTTCAAAACAACAACAACAAATCTTACTCACCCCAAATTGTTTAACTGTAGTGTATATTATAAAAGAGTAAAAGCTCAACTAAGAAACATTTTCAAGGCAGGGCTTAGCAAAAGGGTCAATTTATTAAAGAGATAGTTCACCCAAAAATGAAAATTCTGTCATCTCTTACTAGCCCTCAAGTTGTTTCAAACCTGTATGAGTTTCTTTATTCTGTTGAACACAAAAGAAGATATTTTGAAGAATGTTGGTAATCAAAAACGCCATTGACTTCCATAGTAGAAAAAATACTATGGCTATTGTCAACTGTCTGGTTACCAACATTCTTCAAAATGTCTTCTTTTGTGTTCAACAGAAGAAAGAAACTCATACAGGTTTGGAACAACTTGAGGGTGAGTAAATGATAACAGAATATTCATTTTTGGGTGAACTATCCCTTTGAGAAATATTCCATGTGCTTCTTAATATTTTTCCTTTCTCTAATTAAAAAGTTTTCAAACAAAAAAAGTTTTTGGGAATATTGTTTTAAGTTGGTTATCAATGTATGTGTCCTCGAAAATCACTTTCCCTTCTTTTAGTATTTTGAACATTTCCTTTTAAACTTCTTCAATGACAATAAAGTATTTCATCCTGATAGAAAAAAAAAAAACGAAATTGAACCAGTGGCTAATTTCAGGTGTTTCCATCTTGTTTGTTTTCTTATTATTGTGTAAAAATCAAGTTATAATTAATAAAGTTTAAGTGTCCGGGTTTGATCTGGTATACAGCCTGGTATATATTTTCATACTCATTTCACAGTTGGTATAGTTACAGAGTGGACGGCACAGCCAAAAGGTCGGGCATAACAGGAATGACCCAGCTAGCACAGAAGAACACACAGTCTCCGAGGCCTCTAACATTCCATTTGTTCCAGTCTGGTAATATACTGAGCTACAGATTTAGCTGCGTTTAGTTTTGTCAAGCTCACAGGTGGCTCTTTTCTCATACTGACCCGCCTCTGCTGCAGACACCAGGTGTTCGCCAGCACTCAGCTCTGTTTGTCGTCCCTCCTGTGTGTACGCTTTAATAGCATTATAACTGTGGGAAGATGAAAAAGGACCACATTATGTTCCTGAGAGCCATACAGCACATGGATGTCTATTGTACAGTGCATTACAGTGCTGTAAAATGACCATCCTTTATATAATTGTTATTGAATCACCATAGGGTTTTTTTTAGTGAGGGTATATAGACTTACATTAATGGAAAAACTAAAACTGTCATAATTTACTCACTGTATGACTTGAATAAATCTTCACATCAATTTTATTTTTAGGTTAATGCTGCTGTATTTAAACTCCTGCTGGATATAAGATTGCGGAGCTAAATCTTTTCAGATTTATTGTTATGGTCAGATTGCCTGATTTTACCTCCTGAGAAATTTTCTTGCACACCATGACTGATTATATAAACAAAATGTCAGGAGAAAAGTTCCTCTTAATATTACAGTGTACTTATCAACTGATTTTGAAGGACAAAGAACAAATCAACAAGGCTATTGCTACTTATATTTCAGTGTTGCTACCCGTATAATGTTTTTGCATAAGCACACTTTGTTTGCCAGTGATCCTGATCTGAAATTAGGTCAAATAACTTCATGGAGTATCTTCATAACTCGTACAGTATCAACTGACACAGAACTATTGGGTGCTTCTTTTTTTGGCCTGTGAACCTGATGCCTTTTAAAAAAGGTTTACTTCTATTATTTTAATAAATGATAATAGTCAATATCAATGCCATTTACACTAATGTTCAAAAGTTTTGGTAGGTACATTTTTAAAAAAAAAAGGTTTTTAAAGGCTTTCATGCTCACCAAGGCAGCATTTGTTTGATTAAAATACAGTAAAATAGTAATATTGTGAAATATTATTACAATATAAAATAATTGTTTTCTATTTAAATATATTTTAAAATTTAATTTATTCCTAAGCAGAATTTTCAGCATCATTACTCCAGTCTTCAGTGTCATATGCTCCTTCAGAAATCATTCTAATATGAATATTTTTGTGGAAAATGCAATACAATAATTTTGTACCATTATAAACGTCTTTACTGTCACTTTTCAATTCAATGCATCTTTCCTGAATAAAGGTATTAATTTATTTTATTTTATTTTTTAAAAATGGTACTGACTCAAACTTTTGAATGGTATTGAATACAGAAGTAATGTTTAAAATTGTGTTTAGAGGTAGATTCAAACAGGAAATTCCTTCAAACAGGAAATTCTGTGCTTCCCTTTTTAACACAACTTCAACTACTTACAAGAGGAAGTACAGGCCCCATGATGCGCCAGCCCCCCAGATGTTGGGGGTCACACCCTGATAGAGACCTCTAATTCCTTCCAGCTTCCAGATGGTCTTCATGCAGTGCATCATGCCATCATATTGGGGTCGCATTTGCAGGCCATCACTTACTGGAAAGAGTAAGAAACAGTGGGGGGGATGACACATTCCCACTTCTGCTTACATATAATCTAAAAATATACTTAAAAGGCACTGAGGCCAGTGCAAAAGTACAACTACCTGTGTTGTACCCTCTGTGTTTGTTTTTCTAATGTTTTTGGCTGTGTCTCAAAACCTAGGGAGCATGAAAACAACATGCTTTTGGAGATTGTAAAACTGGATCAGCAGATCATTTATTCCCGATGAAAATAACCATGAAATCAAAATGGAATACTGTTTTCTTGTTTTGGAATACTGCATTATTTATTGTAATTAATTAATCTGTGCACATCATTATTATTATTTTTTTTAATTCATACGCTTTTGTAATCTTTAATCAAAATAACTTCCCCTCCCTCTTGCAATGACATCTCTTCTCTGATTAAGTGTTTATGGCATGAGGGCGGGACAACCTGTCAATCACATGAGATCACAGTAATAGCAAACCACAATGACCCAATCAATTTCTCATGAACAAAATCTAGTCCCGCCCTGCATTTTTTTCTTGTTCGAGAAGCTTTTTCACTCAGATGTATGTCACAATAGGGAAGAAAAGACTATCGCAACTTCTGATTCATGCCAACTTTAACATTTTAAAATATCATTCATTTATCAGAAATGATTGGAATAATGATGGAACATTAATAATCCCATTTTAAAATAATTAATTTTATTATTCAGTAAAAACTTTACAAGGCAAGTGCCTTGTTCTCTGTTCCTAAAACTTTTAGAAATAATAATGACCAGAAAATGTACACATTTACATTACATTTCATATAATTATATAATTTATTTATATTATTTTCATTTTCTAAGAGTGCGGTTTTTTTCCGTTTTAATATACGAGTTATTGTGTTATTTTGTAATTTAATTAAAAAGCTTTTCTAGACATTCTTTTTTTTTTTGCCATTAATGCATTCACCTAATAATGTCCTAACATGCTGTCTAGGTAGGCAGCTCTATAGGTTTTGAGACACACTCTCTGCAATATTATATAAGATGAAAGTACTTACCTGCAAACCTGATTTTGATCAGATCCAGGGGGTGTAAGACCATTGTAGAAATAACACCCCCACTGAGTCCAGCTGCAAGATTTTCATATTTGATGTGTTTAGAGAGTCGCAGGAGGCTTGCTGTAATGGAAAAAGAAGAACCAGAGGAGTCTGCAGCGACTGCAGCATGTCTCTGCCTGGAAATGGTAGCAGTCATGTTTGTTTACGTACTAAAGACGAACACCCTGAGCGCGCAAGAGGCAGCAAAAACACTGTGAGTGCAGACAGCGACACACTAACCCTGTTATTAAAGAAAAAACATCAAGTAACCAATGCCCCTATTAGATTCAATAGCCACCGCAGGGCCATTATTGAGCGCTATCATTTCTTTCAACGACTGACCTCCACTCCTCTCCACTGTGGGAGAAGGTAAATAACAGAGCGTGATGACGCATGTCAGTGGGCGGAGCAACATGCATCGCAACAGCGGATCTCCAGCACATATTATATGACGCCATTCAGAGATCAGACCTCTCCACAGGCTCTACAAATCTGTGCATGTGAGTTTTGTTTTGAGATGATGCGTGAGACACTATATTTATCTTATTACATTATATGTACAACCTACTATTTATATATTTATAGTAAATGTACTACACATTTATAGTAAATGTACTACATATACAGTATTGTATTATATTCTAATACGACACCTATAGCCTAGTATGGGCAATTTAAGTTACTCATAAACGAATGAATAATAAATGAATACACAAACAAATAAATAAATCTTAAAGAATAAACTCTTAGATCCAATATACATCAGGTTTGGACATATTTTAGAAAATGTATATTTCCTGTGACCATAGACGTGTTTTGGCCTAAAGGATTATGATTCAATGTTTAAAATTAGTTTTATATAGAGTACAATTAGGCTATAAATTGTACCTTCCTTTGAATTTAAGTTGAAAACTAAAGTGGTATTTACTTTACTTAATTGATAATAATGGAGAGAAGAAAAGTTGGCCTAGCTAATAACCAGATACATATGAAGTCCTTTAAAAGCATCCCATGAACCTCATGTTGAGAGAATTCATGTCTTTATAACTGTACATCTCTTTTGCTTTAAAAAAAAAAAATATGTCAGTGATCATTGATTAATGTATCTATCTGGTGGTAGTGTTGTAGTACTCGAGACCGGTCTCGAGACCATTTTTTGAAGGTCTTGGTCTTGTCGGTACTCGATCTTGTCTCAGTCTCAGACTAAGAGGACTCTGGGTTTTATTTCAAGACTGATCAAGATCACAACTGCAGAGATATCACTAAATTGCCTGATTGCATTGTCTGATTTATTTCTTAACATCATTAATGTGAATGAATGTAGAACTTACTGCTTTAAATGCAATCAATAACTTTCTTTCTTTCTTTCTTTCTTTCTTTCTTTCTTTCTTTTTCTTTTATTGTTGTGTCGGGTCAGAAATCAACAAGGGATTGTCAAAAATGTCACCAAAAGTAATACAAAAATCCCACAAAATTCAAGATGTGATTGCAAAAAAAGTGCTTGTATGAGATATTGATTAACATAAGATATAATTAAGCAATATCACCAGAGCAAGAGAGCTGTTTTCACAAATATGAGCATAATTGCAAATATGATTTTATTTTGGTCATGGTCTTGATTCTGTCTCGCCCTGCCTTGGTCTTGTCTTGGTCTCAACCCCTCAAAGTCTTGGTCTTGTCTTGGTCCCGGTTTAGGTGGTCTTGGCTACAACAGTGTTTGGTGGTAAAGAAATGAATGGCACAAACCAATAGCTTGACCAGTGTCAGTCATGAAACTTGCATTGTATGATTGCATTATTTCTTATTTTATTAATTCAGTGAGCTAATATTGTTTAAATTATATACCATACAAAAGTTTAGGGTCAGTAAGATTTTTTAATGTTTTTGAAAGAAATCTCTTTCTCACCAAGACTGCATTTATTTTATCAAAAATACAGTGAAAACAAATATTAATACAATTTAAAATAACTGTTTTCTACTGTAATATATTTTAAAATGTAATTTATTCCTGCATGGCAAAGCTGAATTTTCAGCAGCCATTACTCCGGTCTTCAGTGTCACATGATCCTTCAGAAATCATTCTAATATGCTGATTTTCTGCTCAAGTAACATTTATTTTTATTATTGATGTTGAAAACAGTTAATAATGCCGCATAATATTGCGATACATTTTTTTGAGGATGCTTTGATTAATATAAAGTTTAAAAGAACAGCATTTATTTGAATTAGAAATTAGAATATCAGAAATTTATTTACTGTAACTTTTGATCAATTTAATGCGTTCTTACTGAAAAAAAAACAAAACATTATTTGTTCTACTATGGTAGGCTTATTGTAAAATAGCCTATTGACTAACTGATGTCCAATTTTAATGAGAGCTAAAATATAGTATGTTGATATTTAATTTAATATGGTGTAATTATAATGTGCCACTCAATTAATTTTTAGTTTTGGGTTATGTCTTTCAGTTTCATAATAGTCTTCCAAGAACACGTGAATAATTTGATGCAGTTGAGTTAAGGAAGTTTAGGTACTAACATACTTCTTAAAGAGGTCTGTTGGGAAAAAAATGAATTTAACCTAATAGAAAGAGTATTTAATCCATTACTATCTGAGACATAAATCATAAAAACTCTGAGTGATGACTTATCACCATAGCCTACATCACAGCTCCAGCTCCTCTCGCGCCTCCTGTCAATGAATGTATGAATGTGTCCGGGCGCGCGCACTTCCGCTGCCCCCGCCCGCGAGACTGGACCATCTGATCTTCATCCTACGTAAGACCGTCGCTCCGCCTCGCTCTCCTATCAGACCGTTTCCCCTACCGCATCCATTTTTGTGCATTCAAGAAATCTCTTGGAGTTAGCAGCAGCAACCAGGAGGGAATCTCGGGGAAGGTTGTGAGCGAGGACGCCGATAACCGCAATAAGGGATCGCGCGCCCTGCCATTGGACGATGCGCGAGAGCTCTCCATTCGCAGCCGCAGCCATGGGTTAGACTGCATTCACCATGATTGAGAAATAAAAGGCAAGCACTCGTTTTCTTTCCAAACATACTCGACAGGCATGCTCGGGATGCCCTCGGCTCCCGTAAACCGGCATGTAACTCGAGAAGCCCCAAGGGTTTTACACCTTATTCTCAGATGATGCTTGTTTTTATGAGCCAGCGTGACAAGCTACATTGTGAACCGTACTACACGCGTTCCCCATGCTGTCACGGTGTTATATTGTTTAACGTTAGTAATGTACCACATCTACCATTCACATACACCGGCTGTGTTTCATAGAAGAGCTAACGTGTTGTCACAAAACATACCGCCTTCAGTATCAGGCCATAATGACATTTAGATTATATACTATACATATATAGCCTACTATATACTATACTCTTAAAAATAAGGTTTTTTTAAGAACTGTTCACTGAAAGGTTCTTCATTGGCATCACTGTTATTTTTAAGAGCAAGATCAATACAGTTATGTATCCTATAAACACAGACAGTCTATAGCAAGAGCACATGTATAGGCTGCATGGATTCTCTGCAGATGTATTTAATGTTCATCCATTGCTCTTTCAGCAGCAGCTACACCTGAAAATGTCAGCTCGGGGGGCCCCGGCCGCATCCCCTGCGGCTCCTGCTCCGCCGGACATGCCGGATCTGAGCCACCTCACCGAGGAGGAGAGGAAGATCATCCTCTCGGTCATGGACCGACAGAAGAAAGAGGAGGAGAAAGAGCAGTCCATGCTGAAGTAAGCCAGCTGATTGTGTTCAGCACCCTTAATAGGGGCTGTGCGGGCTGGAGGGCACTACACTCTCTACACACTAAAAATAATGGTTCTTAATTGGTATCTATGGTTCAATGGAGAACCTTTAACATTCCATTCCACAAAAGGTTCTTTATAGTGGAAAAGGGTTCTTTAGATTATTAAAATGTTCTTCAAAGTAAAAAATGGTTCTTTTCAGAACTGTTCACTTGGGAACCAAAAACGGCATCACTGAGACCTTTTGGAACCTTTATTTTAAAGGAGTGTATGCGGGCTCGCAGTGCTGCAGTCACGGGCTTGTGGATGATGGCTGCATTTGTCTCTTTAAAACGCTCCCTGTCATTTTCAGCATGACTGTCTCCTGAAATGTAATACGTCTGCTTACGTAGACTGTCAATATTAGGCTATTGTTGAGAAGGGCCCGGACAAAATACTCGGGTTAACCACCAGAGAGGTCAATGTCACGCGCCTCGGAGGTTTTCGTCGCTCGCGCCGTGTGTGCCTGTAGTATTTTGCCTCAGTTATGGTCATTCTGTGAGGCTCTGGTGGGTTGGGTTAGCTGTGGGCGCCATCTTCGCTAAAAATCCCATCAGCTGCCGTTTACCAGAGATTACTACACGTTTTAATGCGTGCTGTCGAACAGGTCAGACGTTAAACATTAACGCGACAACTATATTTGCGCGATTGCGGTTGCCATGGAAGCTCCGCGCGGTGTTTTCAGCACCACGGCGCTGTCCACTCGCGCTCGCAGTGCGGATGTGTGTTTTCTACTGAGTCGATGCACGTATGGAGCGCGGTGTGTGCTGAGAGAAAGCTCAGCCTTTCTCTCTGTGCTTGTGTTTGCTTGACATACAGTATTAATGCAAGGGTGCACCTGTTTTGTCTTGTGTATATATAGGTAGCTGACATGATGTCAAGCAGTGACAGTGGTGTCCTGCAGTGTGACATGCAATACTTCCTTTACTTCTGTTTAATTGTTATAGTGTACACATATTTGAAAACATTGAGCTCCAGTGGGAATATTAGAATCTTACCTTTTGGAGTCAACATAGTCAAAAATATGCCTACTTTTGATTAGTAACTTAGTGCAGAATCTTAATTAACGCATAATAGAGCTGAATCCTATTTGTTTCATGACATAAAAAAGATGTTAATTTCCAGGTAATAAACTTTTTTTTTTTTTTTAATATACAGTGCACTTATTAAGTTCTGCACTATTTCTAGGTTACTAATCAAATAAACGTAAGCATATTTTGACTATGGACTTTAAAAGCTCAATGTTCTGGATAACATGGATTAAAGATTTGCATTTCTTGAGTCAAATGCTACTATTTTTGAAAATACTGAAGAAAAATTGGCATGAATTGGTACATTTCTTAGAATTTAACTTTCTTTTCTTTTAATTTATGCACTCGAGCTATATGAGCTCCACAAGTTTGTATGAAACCTGATGATCATGTTTTCCAGCATTATTTGAGAATGATCCAAAAGAGCATCTTGTGCTTCAATGGAATCAAGAGCATCTGAACGTCTGTACAATGATTTCACATGGTCATCAAGTACTCATATCCTGGATTACGCTATGCTACAGTCATCTGCTATTTCTGTATAAGCACTGCTATACACTGGACTTTGCTTTACTAGAGACAATATGAACTGATGCATGGATTTATCCACATTTCAGCTATAAGTGTATTGCTCAAGGCCCCAAGGCACCGGAAAGAATGCAAAATATTTATTTCAACTATCCCATAATTAAGCATCTGTTTATCTAGCAGTCTTACAGTCTGGTTCTGCTTCTTCCTATTAATATTTGCTCTAGATGCAGTCAGCTCTCTGTTTAGAGAGTGAGAGAGAGAGAGAGTAGACATTATTTACTGGAGTGGCCCACTTGGCTCTAAGTTCCAAGGCTGGAGTGAACCCAGTGAACTTCCAATTCTGTGCCAGTGTACCCGCGCAGGTCTGTTTGTAGGCCACCTGACCACCATCGGTGCCAAACAGCGTGAGCTCCAGCTGCAGTACACCTCTGCCATGTGCCATGTGCTTGTCAATAGAAAACTGAGACTATTCTATTAGGAAACATCCAGTTGAAACTGGTGTAACTCACCTCCCGGATAAATCCCAGATCACTGGATTAAAAAAAAAAGAAAAAAAAAAAAAGAAATATATATATATATATATATACACTATATTGCCAAAAGTATTGGGACACCCCTCCAAATCATCAGGTTTTCCAATCACTTTCATGGCCACAGGTGTATAAAATCAAGCACCTAGGCATGCAGACTGCTTCTACAAACATTTGTGAAAGAATGGGTCGCTCTCAGGAGCTCAGTGAATTCAAGCGTGGTACCGTGATAGGTTGCCACCTGTGCAATAAGTCCATTCGTGAAATTTCCTCACTACTAAATATTCCACGGTCAACTGTTAGTGGTATCATAACAAAGTGGAAGCAATTGGGAACAACAGCAACTCAGCCACGAAGTAGTAGGCCACGTAAAATCACAGAGCGGAGTTAGCGCATGCTGAGGCGCACAGTGCGCAGAAGTCGCCAACTTTCTGCAGAGTCAATAGCTACAGACCTCCAAACTTGTGGCCAAGTGCAATGCAAAGCGTCGGATGCAGTGGTATAAAGCACGCCGCCACTGGACTCAGTGGAGACGTGTTCTCTGGAGTGACGAATCACGCTTCTCTATCTGGCAATCCGATGGACGAGTCTGGGTTTGGTGGTTGCCAGGAGAACTGCCTGACTGTATTGTGCCAAGTGTAAAGTTTGGTGGAGGGGGGATTATGGTGTGGGATTGTTTTTCAGGGGTTGGGCTTGGCCCCTTAGTTCCAGTGATAGGAACTCTTAATGCTTCAGCATAGCAAGACATTTTGGACAATTTCATGCTCTTTGTGGGACTTTGTGGGAACAGTTTGGTGATGGCCCCTTCCTGTTTCAACATGACTGCACACCAGTGCACAAAGCAAGGTCCATAAAGACATGGATGAGCGAGTTTGGTGTGGAGGAACTTGACTGGCCTGCACAGAGTCCTGACCTCAACCCAATAGAACACCTTTTGGATGAATTAGAGTGGAGACTGCGAGCCAGGCCTTTTCGCCAACATCAGTGCCTGACCTCACAAATGTGCTTCTAGAAGAATGGTCAAAAATTCCCATAAACACACTCCTAAACCTTGTGGAAAGCCTTCCCAGAAGAGTTGAAGCTGTTATAGCTGCAAAGGGGGGGCCAACTCCATATTAAACCCTACGGATTAAGAATGGGACGTCATTAAAGTTCATGTGCACATAAAGGCAGGCGTCCCAAAACTTTTGGCAATATAGTGTGTGTATATATATATATATATATATATATATATATATGAATATTTAGTTGTCTCAAGCTCTTATTGCAAGATGTGCTTGATTGCACTCTCGATTGTCACACTTACAGAGTGAACTGTTGGGATAGTGGCATGTTATGATGGCTCTAGTGTTTATCACACTTTTGTCATTTTCGGATAAGCCATATCATTGATTACTAAATATTCTGCATAATGTCAGCATGTCTGGATTATGGCTGAATTTTTTTTGTAAATTTTTTTTATACATTTTTTTTAAAATATATTGATAAATAGTGACGGTAAAGGCATTTATAATGTTAAAAGATTTAAAAGATTTCAAATAAATGCTGTTCTTTTTTCTATTTATTAAAAAAAATGTTTTCACACTGTTTGCACAAAAATATTAAGCAGCACAACTGTTTTCAACATTGATAATAATAAAAAAATGTTTCAGCATATTAGACGTATTTCTGAAGGATCATGCGACACTGAAGACTAGAGTAATGGCTGCTGAAAATTCAGCAGGAATAAATGTGACCCTGGACCACAAAACCAGTCATAAGGGTCAATTGAAATTGAGATTTATACATAATCTGAAAGTTGAATAAATAAGCTTTCCATTGATGTATGGTTTGTTAGGATAGAACAATATTTGACCGAGATACAACTATTTGAAAATCTGGAATCTGAGGGTGCAAAAAAATCTAAATATTGAGAAAATCGCCTTTATAGTTGTCCAAATGAAGTCCTTAGCGATGCATATCCACTCACAAAAATACATTTTTGATATATTTATGGTAGGAAATTTACAAAATATCTTCATGGAACATGATCTTTACTTAATATTTTAATGATTTTTGACATAAAAGAAAAATCGATAATTTTGACCCATACAATGTATTTTTGGCTATTGCTACAAATATACCCGTGCAACTTATGACTGGTTTTGTGGTCCAGGGTCACAAATTACATTTTAAAATATATTTAAATAGAATCAGATATTTAAAATGGTATTAATAGTTCACACTATTACTGTTTTCTGTGTTTTCAATCAAATAAAAAGAGAAAATCATACAAAATCTTACAGACCCTAAACTTTTTAAACGGTATGTAAAATCTGTAGATTTTTCTATGTGAGTGCAAACTCTTCAACTCCAAATGATCCGTTAACACTGTTGTTGTGTTTAAGGTATAATAGGACATTGATAGCTTAAAAAATCAATGCTTTTACTGCCTGACTCAACCTCATGGAAGTAACTAAGCAGAGGAGTGAAAACAGTAAGTTTTAGAACAGGAAGCATTTTGGACACATTTCAACCTTTCAAATATTCTACATTACTATGTATTTCGTATGTGAATTTTCTCTTAATTAATGTTGCTTAAATATCACTGATACTGTTGCTTATACTTTGAGTTGTACATCTCTCTAAAAAAAATCATTAGGAATCATTCATGTTGTAAAACATTATATGAAAGTCTGTTTTATTCTGCCAGTTGGAGAGACTGTGAAGTTCTTCACTTTAAATGAACTTAATCTGTTTCTGGCTGTATTGGCACCTGACATGAACTTGTTTAACTGACACAGTTTTGTAAGGCCTGTGCCACTGGAGATCTCACAGTCACACGGTCAGATGTCAATCTCTCTGATCTGGGTTGGATACTGTGGCTTAATCTGATCGCTGCGTTATTAATTAGTAGTCTGTGTAGTTCACCAATGTCTTTCTCACAAATGTGTAATTAAGTGTCATGGATTTAAAATCCAAGGGAAAAGGGGCATATGACAGGTTGAGTCTGGTAAGCAGTTATTTGTGACTTTTTGTTTGTAATACAGCTTACATTTTAGTATTTGGATGGGGTCATGAATTGAGAAATCAAATTTTCCTTGATCTTTTGACATATAAGAGGTCATTGTACTATAAAAATATCCTGTACGTTTCAGAACTCAAAACTTCTTCATTAGTCCAGAAACAGCTTTTATTGAAAGCAAGCTCAGAAAACGACTTGTTTCGGATTTTGTCACATTATTATGTCATAGCGTAACGAAAGAGCGCCTCTGCAGAAGAAGATCAATGCCTACTTCTACATCATTGCCTCTTTAGCCCCGCCCACCACATGTCATGTAGTATGCAAACACAGGATTACTCCAGCAACAAAATGATAGAAATGCCTCTGAGGATTACAAGACGTTTTGAAGTGCCAAGTTGTGAAAAAACACAGACTTTGCATTGCCATCCTTGTGATCCTAACATTAAGAAAGTGTGGATGAACATTGTTGGCAATTAAATGTTTTAACTATGTAAAGAGATATTTTTCAAAATCGGAAGTTTTCAAAATAATTCCACACTTATAATGGCGGGGGCGTTGAAAATTATTTTAAAATGTAAAACTGTTAGCCAATCATAGCAGTGGGCGTTTACTTCCAAGACTTGAATGCAGCACTCCTATCAAAACGGAGTGTTTGAAAGAGAGAGTGTCAAAAACAGGATAGAAAATAACTTATTACTTCTAAATTAGGATGTTTTTTGATACAAAAATTTTGATAACATTATACAAATAAAAAAGTACATTATGCAAATAAAAAAAGCAGTTCATGACCCCTTTACAACATACATCGAAACACCCATGCTAAAGTTGAACTAAGACTTTTTAGACAAAAAAACATCTAGTTAATCTGTTAGGTAATCTGTTGCCATTGCATGTGTAAATAAAAGTTAAAAATAGTTCAAAACTTGTGTTGAGCAATCTGTTTGCTCTGTGTAGCTGTTTTTGAATGTAGTTTTGCACATCCCCATTATCAGTGGCTGATTTTGAAATGTATTTTGGCAGAGCATGCTAAAAGAGCACAGCACAAACGGTCATCTGAGGTGACACTGTGCTTTCTAGCAGATACGTTCATATCTTGTGCACTCATTCCTCAGTATTAAGCGCTAAGAGTGATGATCTATGGAAAAATGAGGCTTCTTGAAGATTAGAGAGTTTTTTGCAATGTCAGTCATGTACTGGTTAAGTATTAATCAAGTAAGTGCAGACTCACTGCAACATGTTAGAGTTTGTATCTTCGTCTTAGTGTGTCTGTTTTGATTGTAGTACTTAAGTCTCTCACACACGCTCTGCGTTAAGAGGTGTCTGGTGGGTTTGTCCTCCTCAGCTAGATAATGGAACAGTGCAGTGGTCTGATAAACCTCTGATAAAAACTCTCATCCCTTGTTGAATACAGATGTTAGTGCATTTAAGTTTATAAATGTCCATATTGACAGCCATTTCAAACAGGATTTAAAGGTGAGGTGCTTCATTTATAAATGTTAAAATTCTTTCTTGTATTCCAGTTTAATGTGCAGAGTCAGCTCTAAGCTATTTATAGGTTGACTTGAGTGCAAACAAGTGGTTTGCACTCAAGTTCAAAACTTTGTTTGCTTGTTTGAGCATTCTGGCATGCCAGATTTTGGCTGTACCTGTTGAGTGAGTTTGGAAGTATAATTGCATAATTAAATTGTTTTGATTGTGTACTTGTAATGTACTTCAAATCTTAAAAGAATATTTATAAAAACGGCTCTTGCAGATAATAGTATATTAATTAAAATAAAAAGGACACTTAAAGAGAGTATACTTTCATGACTTAAGTGCGCTTTGTAATAATGTCAAAATAAAAACTTTTACTTAAGTACATTTTAAATCATTTTGTTTTAATAGTCTTTTGTCATGCTTTAAAGAAGTGCACTTATTTCGATGTGTTGACTAACAAACTAAAACACATGTAAAGTACTTGATTTTGATAATTTTAACTGGTGTTATTTAATATTACATTTAAAGTTAATATATTTTAAATTTTATATTTTAAGCTGCAACTTCATCATTACAAATGTGTAATTATAAATATATTTAAATAAGACAAAAGTTTCAATAGAAATTATATATATATATATATATATATATATATATATATATATTTTAATAGAAATTATTATATATATTAATAGAAATTAAGTAAATTTTAGTTGATGAATCTTTTGTTTCGAATCAGTGGTTCGGAGCATGTATCAAACTGCCAAAGTCACGTGATTTCAGTAAATGAGACTTCGTTATGTCAAAAGTGTTTCGAAACGTTTCGAAATGTCAATGGTTCACGTGACTTTGACAGTTTGATACACGCTCCGAACCACTGATTCGTAAAGCTTCGAAGCTTCATGAAGCAGTGTTTTGAAATCACCCATCACTAGATATTGCTGAATAAAGTTGTTATTTTGTTTTTTTGGCGCACAAAAAGTATTCTCGTCGCTTCATAACATTAAGGTTGAACCACTGTAGTCACATGAACTTTTTTAAATATGTCCTTAGTAGCTTTCTGGGCATCTGAAAGTGTTAATTATCTTGCTGTCAATGGAGGCCTTAATGAGCCATCGGATTTTATCAAAAATATCTTAATTTGTGTTCCGAAGATGAACGAAGGTATTATGGGTGTGGGACGACATGAGGGTGAGTAACTAATGACAGAATTTTAGTTTTCGGGTGAACTAACCCTTTAAGGGATACAGTACTTCATGCAAAAGTGAACATTCTGTCATCATTTTTTTAACCTCATGTCGTTCCAAACCTGTATGACTTTCTTTCTTCCATGGAACATAAAATAGTTATTTTGAGAAATGTAATGGAAGTCGATGGTAACTAACCTAAAATTTTTTTGGTTACCAACAACATTCTTCTAAATATCTTCTTTTGTGATCTGCAGAAGAAGATAATGCATATAGGTTTAGAACAATATGAGGGTGAGTAAATGATTTGAATTTTCATTTTTGGGTGAACAATGCTTAAATATATTCTTTTAAAGTATATTATTTCCGTAATAAGTACTCTTTTTAAAAGTATGCTAAAATGTTTTCGTTTTCACAAGGGTATCTTTGTCTGATGAAAAATCAATGCAGAAAAGATGGTGAAAATAAAATATAAAGCAATTAAAAGTTATTTATTTTATCAGATTACTCATTTCTTGTTCACTAAGCATCTAGCATTGTAGTGCATAAAATAATTGCAAGTGTTGACTATACAGTTCGCAGAGATTTTCATTGATTTATACTTTCTTCATCTATGCCAGGATTGAGCCTTGTATGTCTGGTCTGGTCTGCTAATTTAAATGTTGCTGGTTTAGTGTCAGGTAGGGCCACTAATGAAATGAATTACTGGGAACTGCCTGTCACTGCTGTGCCCTTGAGTAAGGCACTTTTCCCCAGGATGCTCCAGGGGGAGAGTCCCAGCAATTAGCGCACCATAATTTGCTTTGGAAAACATGTCTGCTAAATGACAAATAAAGTTGTCTATCTAAAAGTACATTGTATCTATTATGTGCTTTCAGCTTTAAATTCAGAATCTGAATTGACTTCTTTTAACATCCAAATTGGAATTTGATTGGACTTGTCTGTCTTCGTAATTGTGTCATAATGTCACATAATTCAAACAGACAGATTTAAGAGAGATAGTCCTTAGGGTATTCTTTATGACAGCCCACTGAGTAAGTGTGTGGCGTTTAAGAAATGGGGAATGCTGTGCCTCTTGTTTAATGATGTTATTAAAAGTCATTTAGCCCCTCTGTGATTGGCTGCCTGGTCAGATACACTTAGCCACTTAATGAATTTACTTAACAATTTAATGAAAATGTGTGACCTTATTGTTTATGTATGTATTATATAATACATTTATAAATAATATAGACTGTGTCTTTATACCATTATATTCAGTTGCTTTGGGATTTGCAGTTTCATCTACTGTTAGCTACTGTTGCTTTAAATGCATTCAAACTTTATGTCTGACTTGGTCTGGCCAAGCGGATGTTTTAGCCTGAGTTTAGCTGTGCTCCAGAACCCAGAACCTTCTTACACATTTTGTTCATCATGATAATCTTCAGAAATGAACACACATGAATTTTGAAGCCTAAATACAAGTAAAAAGTTAAACAGGCTATAAACAAACTACATCACAATCACAACTTCAGAGTCTCCACCATTAAGCTTGTGAAAACTCTTTCAGTCTTTATTTAAAAAAACATTTTCCCTGAAAGTTTGAGTTAGAATAGTTTGCAAGAGTGCGATTATAGCCCCCGACAACCTCTGCAGTCCTTTTTAGATACTTGTTAGGTACTGCATTTTATAAGGTATTACTGATGTATTTTATTTTGCTACTTGAGTAGAGTGTTTCAAATCAGGCATTGCTTCTAGAAGGATGCTGCCTATGTAGACAGTAGTTGTCAAAGCTTTTCACTGTATGACACTCTACTGGTTTGTATTATATGTATGTGTACGTGAGTTGCATGTAGTGTGTGACCAAGCCTTCTTCATACTCACGTTTCTATGAACAGGATGTGGTTATTTCTGTCTTGGTGAGTTTGAAACTATCAGTCAGACACCCCCTCCCCCGGCACTCATAGAATCATGGAATTATACACTGAGCAACATTCAGAACTTAGCACTAAGGAGTGTGCTGAAGTACAGTATATACCTGTTTTCCTTATTGTGTGCAGGGGATTATTGGGACTTTTTATTGCTGCTTAATAGCCATTAGATCCAGTATATAACATGAGCACCATTAGATGTGGTTTTCCCCTGGAATTCTGAACAAATATTAGCTGAGCAAATATTGCTAGGGCCAGTTTTGGAACTTGCTCCATTCAGAGTCAAACAGTCTCACTCTATGAAGTGCCAAAAGTGATGTCCGGCCTAGGAAAATTGACATCTCCGGCCTTTTTCAAACATAATATTAAAAATGTATAAAAGATTTTGTAAGCATATTGCGCAGCTTTGCTTGGTGTGTACAACTAATTCATAATTATTTAATCTGGAATGTTATTTTGTGGGTTTTAGTGAAAATGGCCAAGAGGAAGGAGCTGTCCTCTGCAACAGAAGAGGATATTATCAAAATAACTAAATCTGGTCAATTGACTTTGGATATTGCTTGTGTTCTGGATTTGAGCGATCACAATGTCCACAGAATTACTGCAAAGCACCGTGAGACCGTGCAGAATTTAAAGCACTTTGCAGGTCCAAAAAGACACGAAGTGAAAGTTTTTACAAGAGATTGAAAATCACCTAAATGATTACTCTTCAAAATAACTTCCAAAGCCTTGAATGAGACATGTGAGAATCCTTCAGCTTCATCTTACACTGCAAGGCGAGTATGGAGGATCTGTTTAGAGATTGAATGTGTAATTTCTTACACAATAACAATCCTAAACACACCATGCACGATGCTACAGTGGTGCAAGTGCACTTGATCTCTGCATCAGAGCCGTACTGTATTAGGACTTAGTGTCAGGCATTTAGAATGGCCAGTGCTGATTGGCTAATCACAGGTTGTAATCTCTTTACTTGTTCTGAAAGGCACAGTGTTTAGCTGGCCAAACTCACACTGGGATTTCCACAGAGGACTGATTGCTCTTTGACCATAAAATATTTCCATATTAAAGTCTGGGAATTTCCTTGTTCCCCTCACGATGCTATAAACTTATCTCTGTGAAATGAGACCTTTTATGAGACCTTAGTCTCAAGTAATCAGTCTTATGTCAGACCTGTTGTGTAACAGGATTAACACTTAGAAAATAGTAACCATTTAAAAAGTTGCTGTACAAGTATGGTACTTTTTTACACAGACTATAGTATATACAACAACAGTACAGTAATTGTACATTTTTACAGTTGCATGTGATTTAAAAGGATACTATTCCACATTAGTATCACTCATTAGTGTAGCGAGTGGCGTCCAGTTATGATCTTTTTAAAAAAACTGTTGTTTTCGCTTTTTTATTTAAAAATAATGTGAGCTGCGGTTGCCAAAATATTGCTTCAAAAATATGGTAGCATCATTTTAGGTTTTACAAATTGACTTTAAATTTACAGTAAAAAAAACATATTTCATTAACTGATATAATGTTAATATACCAACCTACTGAAGTACTAAAATGCGTTTTGTACCTTTGTAATACACTGACAACCACCATAAAATACAAGTGGTAAAGAGCCACGATGAATCAAAATTGATCACAAGTAGCTTTTCTACAAGCTGAGGTATAAATACTAATATAAGGTGCATGAAATGTATTCATCAGACAGGAAATGGAAGGCCAAGTTGAGCACAATGCATTGTGGGATATGGTGTTCCATGCAGTGCATCCTGGTTGTTTGCTGCATATTTGAGCATAATATTGTGTAGAGTATGCATACGCTGCAGAAATAGTGAGAATAGTACAGTCTCCTGAGCAATGTGGATATGTGATCTATGTATCTCAATTTAAAATGATGTTATTAATATAAAAGTTCTCAAATGAACAATGTGTTAATTGTACAGTATATTTAGGTCAGGTGTGTTTTACGAACCATCATTTGTGGGGTTTTACACAAAAGGTCTTCAGATTAAAGATTAATTTAATGTTATTTACAATACCAAAAGTCATATATAAGGCAAGCAGTTCTATTTCTCTAATTATATATGATTTATTCTCTTTGAATGTTCCATATGTTTATACAATTTTTGTATTCATTTTGGTCTTTTCTGTACACACGACTCATGTTTATTTTTTATAATGATCTACCTATTTATTGGAGCTGTCATTCTTTATTGATCTCATCTATCTCAAATGTTGAATTTGATTAATTTTGTATCACAATATATTAACAAAATTATTTCCATTGTAAAATAAAGTTTATTCTAATAAGAGATTGTCTTAATTTTAATGGCAAAAATACTAAGTCATCTGCAGTGGGTTTAGTATTATTTTTTTTAAATACAGCCCTCATGTGTGGAATCTCCAGCACACTTGTACCATCTGAACTATCAGAGGAACACCAACCATCCATATCCAGCCTACAATTCAAACTTCATAAACTTTGATGATAATTAAATACTATAGAAGCTTGTTTTCGCCACAGAATAAAAAAATAAAAAGGGTAATTGTGACTTTTTATTTCGCAATTCAGACTTTACAATAATCACAATAGACCCTTTTCACATTTCCGGGTTTCTCAGAAGCGGAAGTCGTCATAGTTGGGTAAAATTCTATAGCGGTGAATGAGAGAATACATTAAATATATTTTTTTGTGTTTCCATTTGCTCAAATAGTTAAAGAAAAACTCCACAACAGTGTTTTCACAACTTTCAAAAAGAGGAAAAAAATAGAGAGCGATTGATAACGGCAGTCAGAAGAGAGAAAGATGTCATTTTTACTGCCACTATAGCCGCTGTATTAGAAACACCCTCACAGCAGTGTTAACTAGATTTTTGTAATTTGATGCAAAGGTAATATAATACTATATTATACTGTATAGTGTTATAAATGTACTTACGTTTTTTTAAAAATGAAAATATAAAAAACTTTGACTTTGACCGTTAAAACGCGTCATCACAGTCTGTGAAAAGGGTCTATTGTGGGAAATAAAGATATAAACTCACAATTCTGACATTTTTTTCTTACAATTTCAAGTTTATCCCCCAGTTTCACAGACAAAGCTTAAGCCTAGTCCCAGATGCATGTTTGCGCTGTTTTACCTGAAAGCAACTTGTACTGACTTATCTTAAAATATGTCAGTGCCATTGTTTTGTCTCAAGATGCACACCAGTAATGTTTTTTTGTTTTTTTTCTAAGGCAGGTTTAAAAAAGCTACTTAAATGTCCTGATTAAACTAAGGCCTAATCCTGGCTTAGTCTAAGCCCTGTCTGTGAAACCAGGTCATAATCTCACAATTTTGAGTTAATTTCTCAGCATTGCGAGTTTGGACTTTGGAATTCTGACTTTATTTCTCGCAATTGCGTGTTTATGATACCTCACAATTGCGAGAAATAAAGATATAGACTTTATTTCTCACTTTTGTGACATGTAAACTTGCAATTTATGAGTTATAAGTATGAGTTTATATAAATATGAGGTAACACAAAGGGCAAATTCCCGTAATCATCCATCACAATAGGTAAAACCAAAGAATATAGTTCTGATGTGCAGCAAAAGATTGTTCAGCTTCACAAAATAGAAAGTGGCTGTAAGAAATTCCAATTTCCACCATCAGGGAACAATGGGATTGGTGCACACAGGGATAAAAAGTACACCCCATGTGTACAGTTAAATATAATACTGGATCTTTAATGTTCTGTGCCTATTTTTCTGCTGGAGGTCCTGGACATCTTGTTCAGATACATGGCATCATGGATTCTATCAAATACTATCAGAAAAAAAAAAAAAAAAAATCTTATAAGGGGCCGTGGTTGGATCTTTCATCAGGACAATGATCCAAAACAAACATCAAAATCAACACAAAAATGGGTCACTGAGCACAAAATTAAGGTTCTGCCATGGCCATCCCAATCCCCTGACCATAGAAAACTGAAGAGGAGATTGTATCAACATGGACTCTGGAGATTCCAAGAGATTCTGGAGGAATGGTCTCTGATCTCCTCTCAGGTGTTCTCCAAACTCATCAGGAATTATAGGAGAAGACTCAAAGCTGTTATCTTGGCAAAAGGAGGTTGAAAAAATTATTGAATAAAAAGTTGCCATTAATTGTGGCCAATGTGTATTAGACAAAACATTTATTTTATAATGAGATTTTCCCCGTTTTCAATTGTTTCACTTCAATGAAAGGTTAGATTTTTGTGTTTTTGTTTGAATCTCGCAATTCGCACTGTATAACTTACAATTGTGAGATAATATCTCACAATTTGTGAAAAAAATATCCCAAATTGTAAGAAAAAAAAAGTCAGAATTGTGAGATAAAAAGTTGCAGTTACCTTATTTATTTTTTATTCTGTGACACGTCATAATTCTTAAAGGTCTACCAAATCATGCCAAAATGTAATTAAATAGCATTAATAGCATAAAATGTAATGATGTTAATATTATTTAATATTATTAATATTAGGGCTGTCAATCGATTAAAATATTTAATAACGATTATCGCATGACTGTCATGAGTTAACTCGTGATTAATCGCAACTTAATCGCACATTTTAATCTGTAATCTTGACTTTTTTGCCGTTACAAAACATCGAAAGCTCAGCCAAACAGCTGATCATAGCTGTACAGGGCGGGTTTTTATTTCTCATCTCCATAAATATATCTAGTAGTAGAGCTAATGCAAGGGCTAGAAATCAATTGACCCTTCGCCAGGAGTTTGACTGACAGGTGATCTAACCAATCATAATGCCGAATCCGCCATTTTGTCCGACTAAGTAGTCAGGGGAGTTAGCAGATTAGCAGATTAACGTAGGTGGACTTGAACTTGAAAAATGGTGTGTATTGACGTCTTTCCGCGATTGAAACAACATTCCTTCTGATGTTCATTCATGTTTATTTGATGCTATAAATGAACTAGTAGGAAGAGATGATCGGTTCACGAGCCGCTTGAACTGAGTCTGTCACGACACATTAAAGAGCCACAAAACGGTATTTATTGTTTAAATTTCTTTAAAAATGTCAAAATTTGAAATTTGAGACTTTGTTTCATATCAAAAGTAACCTGCTCCGTCTTGTCTGTCGACGCGTTGTCAGTGTCCTCTTTGCTCCACAATGTATTTTTCACTGCGTGAGATCATGATGTGTGGCGAGAGATTGGCATGGCTTGTCGGACGTAGCAACAGTAACTAAAGGGGGTGGGTCTTTGCGAATGGTCAATTGGGGTTATCCTTATATCCTATATATATATATATATATATATTTATTTATTTATTGTTTTTTATTATTAAATGCTTGAAAGAGCAATAACAATTGTCATCATTATCCTTTGCTGAAACTTCGTCGTCGTGGAGAGTGCAGTTCATGGTTGCATAGCAACGACAGACGCCACTGAAGCGCAAGTGCTTTGGAAAGAAGGAGAAAGCGGCGCGGCTGCGCTTTCCACGCGTTTTTAGACGCGACGTTAACTATGGCTGCATCTCCTCTTCTTCAACTACGGGCTAGGCCACGGGTCAAACAGAAAATGCGCGCTGCGTTAATCGCGCATGAATAAAATTAGTGCCATTAAAATGAACTTGCATTAATGCGTTATTAACGCATTAATTTTGACAGCTCTAATTAATATTAATAATAATATTTAACAATTTGGCAGCCCTAATATATTTTTATTTACTTTTATTTCATTATGCCATAATTTAATTTGTTTATGATTTGTCAGTTTTTGATTTTGTCTTATGTTTTGTGTGTGCTGAGCTGTTGAACATATCTTTTTAGGGAACCTCCTAAAGAAGACACAAAGCCTCAACCAGCTCAGTGAGTACAAGAAAATTCTTTCAGCGTACTTTGAGCTTTCAGTCTTCCTTTTTCGCCCTTTGCTGTCTATGATGCATCCTTCAGAGCTGCCCTATGATAAGTTATTTGGCTTTATGGTGTTCTAGTTGAAAACTTAGGACTAGCCCTTGTAGGACCCTTTTCCCTATTGGATGTATTTTACACCTCTTACTTTGATATTGAAACTGTTCCTGCTTTCTCATCCTACTAACCTTTGGATTGTACATTTAGTAGCAAATCTGTGTTGCTGTAGTGACCCATATGTACATGTAGTTGGTCAGTTGCTCCTCCACAGTGCTCCAGTATGCAGAACTACTGTCCTCTTGTGATTCAAACTCACCTGCTTTGGTATTGTGGCTTCTTTCTCCACCCTTAGTTAATGCTTCCATTTCTCTGATCACTAATCTATTGCATTACACTCTTTTTTCCCCCAGTAAACATCCTTCATTTGAGAAATAAAACCGAAATTTGTTTTTAGAGACTATATCTTTAAGAAAGTTTTTTACTGTCTTACCCCATTTTAAATAATTTTTTGCAGTGTAGTGCATTAGAAAATTATTTATTTTGTTTTTACAATGAAATGACTTTTTAAAGTTCACTGCATGCACTCCTGTAAAAAAAAAAAAAAAAGGTTTTAAAAAGTCTTTTATGTTCTCCTTCATTTATTTGATCGAAAATACTTTAAAAACAGCATATATTCTTACAGTTTAGAATAAGTGTTTTCTATTTGAATATATTTTAAGATGTAATTTATACCTGTGATGGTAAAGCTAAATTTTCAGCATCATTACTCCAGTCTTCAGTGTTGCTCAAGAAACATTTCTTATTATTATTAATGTTGAAAACAATTGTGCTGCTTAATATTTTTTATGGAAACCATGATACTTTTTTTCAGGATTATATGATGAATATAAAGTTCAAAAGAACAGCATTTATTTAAAATAGAATGTCTTTACCGTCAATTTAATGCATACTTGCTGAATAGAAATATTAATAAAAAATCTCTTACTGACATCAAAGGACTTACTGACCAATGAGCTTTTTCAATATTCACAATTCTTTTGGACATTGCGTGTACAATTTCCCAAGTGTACAATTTGCCATATTCTCATTATGAGAATATAACATTCTCACATTACAGATTTGTGGCCTGACAGTTATTGTACGATCATTTACAAATCATGAGCTATTGCTGGTGATCTCAAAGGGATAGTCCATCCAAAAACGAAACTCTGCCATCGTTTACTCAGCATCATGTCACTCTAAATCTGTTTGACTTTCTTCTATGGAACACAAAAGGAGATATTAGACAAAATGTCCAAGCCGAAAAATAGCAGAGTAAACTGTCTGATGTTGTGTTCAGGTTTGCAGTGACATGAAGGTGAGTAAATGATGATTTTTCATTTTTGGGTGAACTATTTCTTTAAATACAGAAAGAAACAGCTAGAAGGTTCAACTTATTTAGTGACAAACATTTGCGATTAAAGCACCATTCAACAAAATGTTTTGGGATTCCTTGGTGTAATCCCACAGTGGGACAGAGAGAAAACACATTCCTTGGTTCTTGCCACTTGATGTTGCTATGCTTGTCTGAACAGGTGGAACCCTTTCAGTGGAATCACTGAGCTGGTTAGTAATGTTCTTCAACCCCAGTCAAAGTCCCCCAGTGAGGAGGAGCCAAAGCCGTAAGTACAGTGCAGGGGCTTCAATTCATGCCGCTAAAAGTAGCTAGTTCCCTTGTGCTGTGCTAAAGATCCTTCACTTAATTTGGTGTTCCCCATCAGAAATAACTGGCCTGCTTATAAATCTCTCATTACGCTATATTATCAATATATTTTCTTTCAATTAGAGATTTTGTATTTTTTTTGGAACTGATTGATCGTAGGCCTCATTGATCTGAGCATATAAACCTCATTTTGTCACCACAGGTGAATAAACTTGAGTAAACTTTTTTCACTTAAACTTTTTCGCTCTTTTTTCACTTATGAGGTGCATAAACTCAGATCAATGAGGCCTACAATCAATCAGTCCCAAATACAAAACCTGTGCTGATTTAAAGAAAACAAGTTGAAAAAAGATTGAATCCAACATAGCATAATAAGAGATTTATAAGCAATTTTTTTTTTGTAAGCCAGGAACACAAGTGTAACAATATGGGGAAAAAAATCCCCAAAAACTACAAAAATTATCAAAACATTTTAGGGAAGTTGTTATGCCCTGTGTGAGCAAAGTCAGTAAGTTTTGGTCCAATGTGATAACATTAACTAGCATTTTTGGGGAAAAGAAAATCGTCTCTGGATCTTAATTAGTATTTTCAGGAAAATTAAAATCGTCTCTGGGTCAAAATGACTGGAACACAACATGAGGTGCGTTCCATTTGACTGCTAGTGGACTGCGAAGTGGACTTCACAGGGTATTCCGCCATCTTAAGTGAGATTCCAATCCAAATGGAGCGAACATGTTCAGTTTGAAGGGCACTGCAAACGGCATAGGGAATAACGGAACATCGATACATCACTTCACAGGAAGTGGAGAGGGAAAATCACCCAACTGTCATTGCGTACCGCGTCACCAGTCAGAACTAACGATTGAGTGAGCCGTTAAAAGAGTTTTTCAATGGCCCTGCAATGGAGTTTACATAAAGAAATGCTCTGGGTTCAAAAGTAGCTACTTAAAGGGATAGTTAACCCAAAAATGAAAATTACCCCATAATTTACTCACCCTCAAGCCATCCTAGGTGTATATGACTTTATAATGGGAGTGATTGGAGGATGATAAGTCCAAAAAAGTGCATCCATTGATTATAAAACTTACTCCACGCGGCTCCGGGGGGTTAATAAAGGCCTTCTGAAGCGAATCGATGCATTTGTGTAAGACAAATATCCTTATTTAAAACTTTATAAAGTAAAATATCGAGCTTCTGGCGCTACAGCCATAAGCATTTGACTTGCGTCTGAAAAGCGTTAACTTTATTAGCATTAAAGGATATTTGTCTTACACAAACGCATCGATTCGCTCCCCCTGGAGCTGCATGGAGTATACATTTTATAATCGATGGATGCACTTTTTTGGACTTCATCCAAAATCATCCTCATCCTCTAGTCACTACCATTATAAAACTTGGATGAGCCAAGATATTTTTAATATAACTCTGATTGTGTTTGGCTGAAAGAAGATAGTCATATACACCTAGGATGGCTTGAGGTTGACTAAATTATGGGGTAATTTTCATTTTTGGGTGAACTATCCCTTTAAATCATTTGAAAGCTACCATGTACACAAACAGGTAAACCCTGCTAACAGTATGTGTGTACTCAAGTTTTTTTTTCTTTTGTTGGATTGACTGTTTCATCAATCTACCAAATTGCATGTCAACACAAAATGTTCAATCCATTAGCCATGCGTGACCGATGACAGCAGATATTCATGTACTCTTATGGAGAGACAATGTCAGATAGTTTCAGTGTGGAACATTATCGATTTGCTAGGGCTCAAACTAAACATCATGATCTGTAGTTCATGTACAGTAAAACCCATCACATACTTCACTGTCCCATGCGACTTAAAAACAATGGAAAATACCCTCTGGATCAATAATCATCTGATGAGTAAGTGTTTTCTCTGGATAAATTATTGATTTGAGTCCGTCTGCATTAGATTTGGATATTGTCAAACTGGAACAGTATTAGACACAAGTATTAGACGCATCCTGTCAGTGGTTACTGTCTTGATTTGACTGATGAATGTAGAATAGGAGGAATTAACCCAGAGTTTAAAGCCTATTATATTAATGCAATTACTACTGAATAAAGAACTTAATAAGGGTCATGTTTACAGCCACAGTGCTCTCTTAAACCCAAAGAACCACAACACTCGTGTGCCAAACAATTAAGGCTTTTGATACTACCTTGAAAAAAAAAAAAAAAAAAACCTGTAAGATTGTTTTATAGATTCTATTCGCACTTTTCATGAAATTGGTACAAAACAGTGTTATTTTTGTATTATTTGTATATGATTATAGTATTTATTAATATTGTGAATTAGCATTTGTTATTATATTTTCAGCACTAGTACAAATTAACGTCTTGTAACGTTTTTTTTTAAAGCAATGAAACTGCAAATCTCACATTTGTTGGAGAGCTGTCCAAATGAAAATGAAAATTCCATACCAATCTCATGAAAAAAATATTTTACACTTCTGTGAATTTGTATAAATTTGTTTGATTCATATGAAATTGAAGTAAGCAAGCATAAAGGTCCACCCCTCAGTTGGGTGTAAGCAGATCGCACAAAAATGTATGAATAAGACTCTTACTAACTATAAATAAGTAGTAATAAGGAGTTTATTGAGGCAAAAGTCATTGTTAATAGTGAGAACTGAACCCTAATCTAAAGTGTGACCAAAATTATTATTGTTTTAACTGAAAAGACATCCTATTCCGTAACCAATTGGGTCTTTTTTCTTTTTTGCAGTAATTTTGCTGGGTATGCTGAACATAATAGCACTTTTTGGCTGAACTTTTCTCATATTCCTGCTCAGTTTTGCACAAATGTTAATTAACAGGTGACAAACCTGTCATGGCACAAACTCGGACCGTTTACACGACACTGTTTTCAACTAAAAACAGAAAACTTTTCATGTGTTTTGGCCGTTCATTTACACAACATTGGTGTTTTGGGGGCCTGAAAATGCTAACTTTTTGGTTTCAAAGTGCAAGTTTTTGAAAAGAATATTTATCGTCTCTGTGTAAACTACAAAAACACGAATTTGTGAAAACAACGATGTCATGCACATGTGTATTATGTGTTCAGTCTATAGGCACGTATTATTTCTTTTCAAAGTGATATCGCCAACTACTGGCCTGGCATGCATAATACAGCGTTTTTAGTCATTTTTGCAGATCCGTGTGAACAGGGATTGTTTTGACAACGTTGTCATCTTGGGGCAGTCGTGGTCTAATGGTTAGAGAGTCAGCCCGAAGGTTGTGGTTTTGATTCTCAATACCAGCAGGAAATGGCTGAGGTGCCCATGAGCAAGGCACCTAACCCCCCAATCGCTCCCTGGGTGCTGCAGCAAATGGCTGCTTACTGCTCCAGGTGTGCGTGTGTTCACTACTCACTGCTCCTAATGTGCGTGCACTAACTTGGATAGGTTACATGCAGAGGACAAATTCTGAGTATGGGTTATCATACTTGGCCTTCACGTCATGTCACTTAAAGTATGCAAAAAAAGCAAAGGAAAACTTTTCAGTTTTTAGTACATCATTGTCGTGTAAACGTATCTTCAGACTGATCCAGGAGCAGCTCTTCATACCTGACTCTCCTCCCCAAATGTAAATCAAGACAATTATAAGAAAATACTAAAATGACCCAAAGCTAAATGTCCCTTTCTGCTCTCCACAGGAAGTTACACCAGCAGTTTGAGATGTATAAGGACCAGGTGAAGAAGATCGGAGAGGAGGCTCAGAAGAATCCGGAGCAGAAGGGAGACTCACCCACCTGTGGGATCTGCCACAAAACCAAGTTTGCCGATGGCTGCGGCCACGTCTGTTCTTATTGCCAAACTAAGTTCTGCGCACGCTGTGGAGGACGCGTCTCCCTCCGGTCCAACAAAGTACGTCTGACTCCTCTCTCATCGTAAAATTCTGTAGACAAGTTGTATAAAAACCCTGTCAACTGTATGTAGTCTCTATATCTTCTGTTCAATTTTGACATTTCATATTGTGTTTTTGGGTTTGGTGGCTTTTTACTAAACAGGAAGTTAGCCATTTAATCCCTTGACCACAAGAGGGTGCTGAAATGTAAAAAGAAAATAAAGCCCCAAAACATTCAAATATCGGAGTGTCTCTCTAACTCCTGAGGCCTGTTGCATGAAGCTAGTTGAATAAAAACTATGAGTTTCAGAGTAAGTTTAGAGTTGACAAAACTTTCAAATTCAACCTGAGTTAGATCAGGTTCAGCGGGCTTACAGCGCTTGGTATAAACGTTCTCTGTCAACTCAGGGTTTGATCAAAAGTATGATTCACTTCTATGAAAAATCAAACCTTATGAAAAAAATCATGAATTTAAACGCATTTACAATGCAGAAGTAAACACTGTTGCTGCAGCGAGAATGAAAATATCTGACTATATGCATATGCATCAACTGAATTTACATAATTTAAGGTTCACAAAGATGTCAAAGGAAAACATGTAAGCTTAATCTGTTTAAAGGTTTTATATATTAAAGCTTGTATTTATATATTTATATTAATTTAAATGCAAAGTTTAATAATATATTTAATAATTCTATGAATATATTATTATATATTATTATAATTATTCATAATTATAATTCATATATATTAATATAATAAATAACAGGAAAAGTCTCTTAAAAATTTTGTCTCTAAAATTTTCTCACAATAAACTGCTTTAATTTGGAGAGATATAGGGGGAGTGGCTTTATTGCATCAGATATGTCACTTTGCTCACAGCGGATTGGTCCAATTTTAGGATCTCTAACCCAGAACAAAGCTTTTTAACAATGTTTTCAACAACAATAGTAATAAAAACTATTAATAATAGAGCACCAATGTGACACTGATGACTGAAGTAATTGCTGCTGAAAATTCAGCTTTTCCATCACAGGAATACATTTCATACAGATAAATGCAGCCTTGGTGAGCATAAGAGATTTCTTTCAAAAACATAAAAAAAAAATAAAAAAAAACTTAATTATTTTTATTATTTTTACCAGTAATGTGCATACAGAAACTAATAACAGATATTAAATTACAAATATATATTAATTACAAACAGATATTTATTACATAATTTCAAAATTCATATATTATATATTTGTAAATTATAATAATAACTTCAGACAGCAGCGTTATTTTTCTTTTTCTTTTTTTTTTTTTTTTAAAGTGACCAATGAAACCAACACAGGCTGTTCAACACTGTTTCCACTAGTGGGCATTGTATTCCATACAGTGATTCAGCCCTTCCTCTGTTTCTCATGTGTTTGTGATTTCAAATAGCTATTATGAAATTTTTGTCTGACTGCAGTTTTGTCATACAGCAGTCAGTGAACCATTGGAGTTTAGACTTGAATACATGAATCAATACTAACATCGCAGTACATTTCCCTCTGTTCCTCTCTGTTTCTTTTTTTATCTCTTGCACTTGTTCCATTTCATCACTCTGTCAATTACTTGCATAAATTTACAGCAGGAGGACAAATTGTTCAGCAGCTCCTCTTTATCTTAGTATTTATTTTCTCTTCATGGTTTTATCATTATGTTCAAATTCTCACAAGCCCCTTTAACATGGACCATTAATACTGTAAAAAGCGAATTACAATGACAATTGGATGTATCCAAAAATAATGAATTTAATTGTTACATGCTGCTGGCGTATTATTGTTCTGTTAGAGTGAAATCAAATGAAATATACTGTATGTTTAGTACCATTAATATATATATATACTATCATTCAAAAGTTTGGGGTGGGTTTTTTAATGTTTTTGAAAGAAGTCTTATGCTCCAAGCCTGCATTTATTTGATCAAAAAACACTAATATTGCAAAATATTATTACAATTTAAAATGACTGTTTTCTATTGTAATATATTTTAAAATGTCATTTATTCCTGTGATGGAAAAGCTGAATTTTCAGCAGCCATTTCTCTAGTCTTCAGTGTCACATGATCCTTCAGAAATCATTCTAATATGCTGATTTGCTGCTTATGGAACATTTCTTATTATCAATGTTGAAAACAGATGTGTATATGCTTAATGTTTTTGTAGAAACCATGAGACTCAGGAATAGAATAGCATTTATTTGAAATAGAAATCTGTTGTAACATTATAAATGTCTTAACTGACACTTAATTTACTGACCCCAAATGTTTGAACAGTAGTGTATACTGTATATATTTGCATTTTGATGTTATTTTCATGATATTTATGCACATTTTACCCCCAAAACACTGTCATGTGAAAAAAAAGTCTCATCGTGAGATACACCATGGTAATATACTACATTTTATGCTGATTTTTAATTTAAAAATGACAGTATTTTTTGTATTTATTTATGTTTTTGCAAAAAAAAAAAAAAAAGACTTTATGCAATATTTTTTTTTAAGACTTTATGCAATATTTTTTCTTGAATTTTGGGGTGAAATATAACAATTGAGATTCACCCAAGAAGATTCAACAAGTGTCCATGTAGAATATAGACTGATTTAACACCTGCACTAAAGTAACTGACTGAATATCAAAGAGGAAAGCTATTCACTGAACCGCGACTCTGACATAATTTCAAGTGATTTATTTAAACAAATTTTATCAATGAGGCCCCAGTTGTGAAAACATATACTGAGTTTTGTTTGTTCTGTAGAACCTCAGACAGTTGCTTTACCCAGACAGTTGCTTTCTGTGTATAGAGATTATTTACATCCTAATTTGTCCGCCGCCTGTACTCTTTGCCCTCTTAGTAGTTGAAGAATGTGGAAAATAACTTTACTGATGGTCAATTGTTAATCAGCGACTAATTCACTATTCACAGCTCATGAATGATGAATGATGTGCATAATGCATAGTGTTTAGTGAGGGTGCAGCAGGAGGAAGATCTGTACATGCTTCTGATGAGATAACACTGCGATAAACAGCACTTGTATATAGTTAGCACTGCTTACTCTGCTTGAGTTCTTGTTGGTATAGAGGCAAAAGACTTTATAGGTCTAATTCAGGTGTCCCAACAAAACAGTATTGTGGGTTTTGTTGAGATTTTAGTGTTAGCTTTTTAAATCAGAAGTATACAGGACAGCAAACCAACTATATATTTATCTAGATGGTAGTTTTTTTAATGTAAATTTTTTATCTTCTTACCTGGCATGTGAGGTTTTGTTTGATTCATTTCACTGGTTTGAGATCAATATGGATGATTACAATATAAGTGTGATGAATTTGATGAACTGTGATGAATTTGGACTTTAAAAGCTAATTCTAGATCAGTAAGTAGTTTTATTCCCATGGTGCTATGCGCTTCCTGCTGGACAGTGAGTGTGGAGCTGTGTGAAGGCAGCCGGTGTTGTGGTGTCATGGACACCGGCGCTGCTGTGTCTGATGTCAGTGTCAATGGCTCCACATGTTAGTGAGGCCATGGATTGAGTTGCCCCCGCAGTGCTATATGACCAGATTCTTTTTCAGCGCTGGGACAGTGATGTCATGGAGCTCTTGCTCCACGCCCTTAAACATTCACACCCACAACATTTTACATGGATGGACAAGAAAAAGAAAAAAAACAACAACATGCGATTGGTGAAAAAAATGACATTGATTATAATAACATTAACTAACCACATAATGCCTTATAAGGGCATTTGTAGTGGGTTGCAATACCTTTTATAATTACAATAATTGCAACTAATAATTCTGAATAAGTGAATTATAATATATCACACAATATATATTTAAGGCCTTGTCCACACTAATACGTTTACACTGAGGGTACGTTTACATGACAACGATGTACTTTGTACAGATGACGTTATCAAAACTATCCACGTTCACACGGATCCGCGAAAATGACTAAAAACACTGTATTACGCATGCCAGACAAGTAGTTGCCGATGTCACTTTGATTACATGCATGCGCGCATATGCATTCTTATACAGAGCACTCGCACCAAACGTGCATGCCTATCCACCTTATTTTTTATAGTTTACTGCACTTTGATATTCTTCTCATTATTTCCCTATAGCGGCTAATAAATCGGAAGTCTCGCACATTCACAGAAATACCTTAATTCCGTGTTGACAAATAAGGTGGATAGACTAAATACGCATGTGTATGCCGTCACCGTTTTCACAGATTCGCGTTGTTGCAGTTTACACAGAGATGGCAATGGTATCGTTTTCAAAAACGTGCACTTTGGGGCTGTTTACACGTTTTCAACTAAAACTTTTTATGTGTTTTGGCTGTTCATTTACATGACAACAGCATTTTGGTGGCCTGTAAATGCAAACTTTTGAAAACAGGTTTCAAAGTGTACGTTTTTGAAAACGATACAGTTATCATCTCCGTGTAAACTGAAAAAAATGCAAATCTGTGAAAATGGTGACGTCTTGCACATGCGTATTACGTGTTTAGTCTATCCACCTTATTTTTCAACACGAAAATAAGGTGTTTTCTGTGAATGTGTGAGACTTTCTATTTATTAGCCGCTATAGGGAAATAACGAGAAGAATATCAAAGCACAGTAAACTGTAAAACTGTTGTCGTGTAAATGAACGGCCAAAACTCATAAAAAGTTTTCAGTTTTTAGTTAAAACGGTGTCCTTTAAACAGCCCCTGAGATGCGTTTTTGTCCTGCGAAAACTGAGCTTTTTGAAAAGCACTCCCAAGTGGATAAATTTGAAAACGCCATTTTCGCGATGTAGTGTGGACTGTGAAAATGGAGGTAGCCTATTTGAAAACAATGACGCAGGCATGTTTAGTCATGTGACGCATATTGAACCAATAGATGTGTCTTATGCCGCTATTGTGCCTGTTATGTGCTATTCACTTCTACACAGTTGCTAAAATGTTACTTTGCACACTCTTCATCTCACAGTCCTGCAAATATGACAGAAAATCTACTTGCAATTGCTGTCCTGCGGCAAAACATGAGAGCAGTTGCGTTTTAGACCAAACATATATAATGGTGACTGGATGCTTCAGTGAATGGTGAGATATTTTGCTAAATAAAATGATCCTGCTAGATGAGAACTTGATTATGTCTGTTTCATCTGTATCATCTCAGTGAGCTTTTATGAAGTTTTTTTTACAGTGTATGGGTTTTACACACGCACAGTAAGGTGAATTTAGCGGTTTCCGACGTTTCAGTGTGGATGAGAAACTTTTGAAAAACGCTTGAAAACGCTAGTGTGGATGGGGAGTATTTTGAAATGAAAACGCCGTTTTCAAATGTATCCGAATTAATGTTATGTCATTGTGTTATGTCATGTTTTGTAATGCATTGCACTCTAAAGGTGTAACTACAAATAGCTAATATCATGATGTATTATATCTATGGCTAGACATATTCATGAAAATAATGCATTATTATTATATATTATGTATTAGTATATATTATAATGCATTGTTATGATGAATACCTTTGTAATACAATAAGACAAAATTATACAGTATATGCAGGCTTTAAGTCGCAATTAAACAGAATCTGTTCTTTCATATTGTGACGTACATCCGAGTGCAACACTAACAAATAATAGAAAAAGAAAAACTGTAGGGTGGGGACTTTGTTCAGTCCATCAGTTGCTGATTAGATGTTGAGATGTGGCTCAGTGGCTGTTGCAAAGTGGAGGCAGATGAATGTGAGTTTGCAGGGGTGAAGTTTAAACAGACAAAATGATTGGAGAAGTCCTGCATACATCACCAGAGAGAAATATGACATTTTCACTGAAGATCCAGTTGTGACATT
Organism: Mylopharyngodon piceus; assembly: GCA_039654765.1. Classification (NCBI taxonomy): domain Eukaryota; kingdom Metazoa; phylum Chordata; class Actinopteri; order Cypriniformes; family Xenocyprididae; genus Mylopharyngodon; species Mylopharyngodon piceus. The sequence continues at coordinate 2,483,322 of CM077448.1, read as the reverse complement.
TTGACATTACAAGGTCAAACATATATTAAAAATGAAACATGCAAATGAATTGTTCACAATTAGATCTAAAACATACATTTAGAAAACAGTTAGGGTTATTTAGGTTATTCTAAGTGCTAACACAAAAATTAATACATGGACATTCAAATGTATCTGAACAGACATGTATTTTTTAAAGAACAATGCAATGTGCTTAAAAATTACTATAAAGTGTTGAACCCATTTCACTCAATTCTTTACAGATGTGTTTTCCCAGTATCCCAACATGTACTTGGCTTTACATTAGTATACATTAAATTTGCAAACCCAGTTAAAAAAAAGTAGTTTCTAATTGTTCTAATAAACATGTCTGATGATAAATGGGAGTTAGGCTATTTATAAAGTTATTTATAATTAATAGAGGTTTTGGATCCGTTTACTGTTGTTAACATTTTGTTGATTACACTTTCTTTTTGTAAACTTGTATCTTGCTCAATTTAAGCCACTTCTCTCCTAGTGGATAGGATACAAACACATGACAAGCTGATTCTGTTGCATTGTGAAGTGTTGGGAGTGAATGAAGCAAGTTTAAAGGTGTCTGACTTCTAGTCTCATGCTACAATGTATTAATTTGCATTCATTGTTTTTAGCCATTTCAACTAAAATCATTCAGTGAAAACAGCTATATTATTTTTATTGCAAATAGGAGTTCAGTCCACTTAGATCTTATTCACACATTGTAAGGTCATGTTAGGTGAACTTCATTACAGCTTTTGAGAGCGATGAATTACCCCGAGGACGCTCATTCATTCACATTGTTTTTAGTGTTTACAGTGTTTGGCTACAGCTTCGTGTCTGTTATTACCTGTGTTTTTTCGGGCGGTTTGAGACGGCATGCATTTGTAATGAACTGAATTCCGGCTTAGTGGCTTGATAGCGGTAGGATCCGTAAATAATGTAGACTAAAGCGAAGAGCAGTGAGTTCCTTAGCTTCATCGCGCATTCAGCCTCTTAAACGCCGACCGGTTCCGCTGTCAGACATGCGCAGAACTGACAGCAGCTCAATAGCCCAAGTGTGGCTTCTCATGCCGTTCTCAGAATCCAGTTGAACCGAGCTGATCATTTATCGTTCCGACGGAGGCAGCAGACTCTCAAGAGTCATTTATACGCTATAACGATCTTCTCTTTCGACGTTCATCGTGCCTCGACGGACACAAAATGACTCGCAACGACGAAATCGGTAGGAAACTTAATTTATGCACTAAGTAGCCTATGATGTTAAATGTTTTCGACTCATTCTACCATAGATGAGACCGGGGCTAGTTGTCACAAGGGCTCTGTAACTTTTGTTTTTAAAACAAACGTCTAGTATATAAATGTGTATTTTCCTTAGCAGTTCGAAACTGCCTCAAATTACTTTTTTCCTGATCGATTTTTTTCATGAATTCCATTCAATATCAAAATCAATTGTAAGCTAGCGCTATTGAGTAAACAAGTGAACAAAGTAATGTTAACATATACATTCAGACTTGAGTCAACTAGGCTTAATGAAGGTAGATGAAAGCCTGAACTGTGTTCTTTACAATTTATTAATTACAATATATGTTGGCCAATGCATTCATTTCATATTTTTATAGGTTGCTTTATTTCTATACTGTTTTACTATTTAAATTCAGCTGAACAGCCTATAGGCTGTTTAATTGCAGGTTCCCATTGTGACAACTTACCCCATATACAGTAGTGTTACAACATGCCCCTCTATTGGTCAAAAAAAGGTTTATGAACTGTATTTTTTCTTCCGAGCAATAGAGTGCAAAAGGCTCCACAAGTAAAATCGCATTCATATCACACTCAACTTGCAAGCTTGTTTTTTATCAATGATATACTTTTAGTTGAAGCCATCAGTCTGCATCATTTTCATCTTCATTAAAAAAAAACAAAAAAAACAAAATCATGTGCAATACAGTGCAATTCCTGGTATAGAACTACACTAGCATGATCCTTGTCCGCCCACTCCCAAATACTGTGAATGACGTATATTCAAGACAGTCTCCATACTTGTAAACTTCTAATTTGTATACATCTGGTTATAGTAAACTTAAATTACATTTTTTTTTCTATACAATTAATTTTAAATCAATAGCTTTATCTTTTTTTATTTTATTACATTGTTTGCAATGCTTTATACTGCAAGTCTTTTGTCAGTCACTTGTTTCTTTTGTGAAATTTGTGTAGCCTCTGCGGTAATGCATTTCTCATGTAGCAACATTTGCATTGAGCACTTTAATGTCCACAGTCCATTTGAAAGCAGTTCAGGCAATATTTCCTTATTACTTGGCTGTCACTAATGGCCCTCTTGTTCTATTTTCTGGGCCCATTCCATTCACACACAAACTCATTTTCTCCCTTTTGGACTGTCTCTCTCTCTCTCTCTCTCTCTCTCTCTTTGACTGTCTCTCTCACTGGTGACTCAGCAAAGACAGGTGACCACTCTCCTCTAGCAGCAGCTCTAATGGTAGTCATTGATTTACTCGCTCTCACTGTCTCCTGCACGGTTTAAATGTATGTGACTTCAATGTGTATGAGAGTGCAGTTTATAGATGTGTGAGTCTGCCAATCTTACAATCACAATCTTGCAAACATTTACCATACACTCTTAAAAATAAAGGTTCTTCATTGGCATCAATGGTTCCATGAAGAACCTTTATCACAGAACCTTTAGGTTCTAAATAATTGTTACTACAGTCATTGATACTAATGGATTTGAACAAAGCCCCTTACTAAACAAGCATGTAACCCATCACACATTATTTGCGTTATGGAAATAAATGAAATGTGGTATTTTATTGTATGGAAACTATGATTACCATGGTAAATTACAAGGGGGCTGAATTAAAATGGTTTAATTGGTTTAGTTAATTGCAATTAAATTAAAATGTATTATAGTTTAAATTATATTACAGTAAGTGAACTTGCAACTTTTTTTTTAACCCACTTAAAAAGGACTCCAATATATTCTCAAAAAAATATTATTAAAATTTTTAAAAAATATCAAAATATTATTAAAACATAATGATTTAAAATGTACTTTAAAGTAAAACTTCTAATTGGACATTATTACAAAGAATCATAGTCATTAAGAATCAGTCATGAAAGTGTACTCTCTGTAAGTACACTTAGTGGCCTTTTATTTCATTATTATTTTATTATCTGCAAGTACAGTTTTTTTTAAAAATATACTTTTAAGATTTGACGTACACTACAAGAGAATATTCTATACAATTAAGCCCACTTCTTTTTCACAAAGGTATCCTTACTGTAGTAAATAAATTTTATTCTATATTACTAGGCTCCAGCATACCCACAACACTAGGGCAAATGGTTTGGAGAATGGATGGATGAATGTTTTATTAGTAGCAGTGGAAGATACTTTGATAGTTGAATCATCTACTTACCAACAAATATTTTTCAGATTTTTTAGACTATTTTAAGTCGTAAAGAAAGCAGGATATCAAAATCAAAATTTTGGCTTAAGCTGGGCGGTGAGTGAGCCCTCCCCAGGTCTACAGTGCCCCACAATTTTTCAATGTAAATCTGTGGTGGAAGATGGAACTGCAGCGCGCTCTAATTGAGAGTCACTGGGGCAAATTTCAGACTGCCCTGCTTATTTTCACGTTACCTTACGTAAACCCCGCTCCAGACCAAGACAATATCCATCCACTTCAGCTATGTGTTTATTAGTCTGCATCAGGTCAGTAACTAGTTGGCATGTCTGTTCTTCCTATGTGAAGTATGAATAATATTCAGTCAGGCTGAATAACGCAAACTCTGCCAAAAGTGTTCTGCATGTGTTCAGCCAATAGAATATAAAGCTTACAAAATGTTTATCATAAACCAGCGCTAAGACCCAGAATCTGCCCTAACTAAATTCACGGTCAGGAGCCGCTACTGATCTCTGATCTGTATGATAAAAAGGAATAGTTAGAACACTATACCTCTATAGAAGCTGGACATCTTGGTTTGTTTGTTATTATATTCTTATTATGTTCTTTCTGACCGTTTTTTTTTTTTTTTTTTTTTTTTGTGTGTGTGCTAATCTAATCTCATATTTCACTGAATTTCCTTAATCCTAATTTGTCATCTTCCATGTAGGTAATGTGGGTATGCAACCTGTGCCGAAAACAACAAGAAATCCTCACCAAGTCGGGAGCGTGGTTCTACAGTGGTCCTGAGGGGTCCAGATCACAGCCCCAAGCCAAAGTAAGAGGAGGCCGAGCCGGAACAAACCAGGACCCTCTCAGAAACGGTTCAGGGGTCCCCTCAGACAGGTGAGACATTTATATTCCTGCACATTGCTTGGCCTCAGACAATGTAAAATGTGTGGGACTGATGCTGTCAGACGGTTTTGTCTCAATGAGAATGCTTTGTTAAAGGATTTTTGGAGTGAAAAATACTTAAATGAATTGTTTTTATTATTGATAATTCATAGAACAGAAAATATTTTTTTGTTTTTGTCTTATAGAGAAATTAGCAAACCACTGTTTTTCAGTTTCAGGATTTCTTAGCTATTTTCTCAGGACATGCATTTGATATCTGTAATGTGGTATGGACATTTATGTGTGGTAATTAAGAATATCACTTACAGCAGCATTAATACACAGGAAACTGCACGTTTGAGATCTTTAGGCGCATCAGTAAAATTCAAACATACAAATGCTTTAAGGGTTGTGCTATGTTGAAGGCACAATACATGCTTTGCAGTTAACATTTACCTTCTTAATTTTCTTCTTTGACAATTATATATGTTTGATACTTTCCGAGTCAAAGCAACATTCAGTGTACAGTGACATTTGCCTCACAGGTACCTAGGGGTAAAGTAATGGTCATGAATTTTGCAGTAACTACATTTTTACATTTTAATAAGTGAATGTGAATGATGCCTGACTTTGCTAAGCTCTCTGCTACTGTACTAGGGTGTTGTGATTGATATGTGTTTGCTAATCAGTATTATTATTATTATGATATTAACCTTGTGAAAAAGTACACTTTTAAAAAGAGTCTGTATTACAGAAATAATATACTTTAAAGGAATATACTTAAGTGCAAAATGAATGTAATGTTTTCGGACATTTAATTGCATGTCACTTACATTTACATTAAAATATATTATAATTTAAATTTATATTAAATGCAGTTACTTGAAATTAAGAGCCACTTAAGTACATCTTTACATGCAATTTAAAATAGACTTTAATGTAATTTCTATTGAAACTTGTAGGTCATGTATTTAATATATATTTGTAATTACATATTTAAAATATATTAACTTTAAATGTAATATCGAATAACACACTACTGTTAAAATTATAATCAAGCACTTTAGTATATTAGTCAGCACAGTGAAATAAAAAAATATTATTAAAACAATTATTTAAGATGTACTTTAAAGTGAAACTTTTAATTTGACATGATTACAAAGTTTTTAAAAGTATACTTAAGTGCATTAAAAAAAGTGTACTCTCTTTATGTATACTCAAGTAGCCTTTTATTTCATTAATGTTATTATCAGCAAGTGCAGTTTATCAAAAATATACTTTTAAGATTTGAAGTACACTACAAAGGTATGATTTCTGGATAATAATTTGGGTTTAATAGTGGGTTGCTTAATAGTGCTTACAGCCTTCATGACTAGAACAGATATTTCACTACTAAGCTACAAGCAGCAATACCCATTAGCTCTGGACTGACTCGTAAAGTGGACTAGCGATCCCGTCAGACTCTTTCCAGCAAATCATTAAGGGTCTGTAAGTGGTCCAGGAGCTAATGAGGAAAGTGCACTGACTACACAGGCCACATCAGTGTCAGATGGACTTGCACACATTGAGCTCAGATAGATAATGGTAATAATGGTAATTATTTTGACTGCTCAAAATTTTCAACAAATTATTCAGCCTACTTGAGTAGTTGGATTGAGACGCAGGGCAGAGATGGAGCAAGTTCCAAATGAACTATTTTATAGCCTAATTGTTGGTACATATGTGTCAGATAGATTTCTTCAGCTGTTTCATTGCATCTTGCTGTTTTTTCAGTGTCAGAACCATCATGATTGACACGTCTCAAGGTTCTGTTCTATTTAGCTGTGCTCAGCTGTTTTTGAATGCAAAGACTCCCCACAACATCCCATCCAATGCTGTCGCAACTCAACCAACCAGAAGAAAACACCACAGTAAAGGCCTGTTCACACCAAGGATAATAACTCTACAGTTTTAATAATCTGTCTAATTCTATGAGAACAGGAAAGTCCACACCACAACTATAACAATAACGTCACTGAGAAACAATATCATTAGAATCACTTTCAGAATGATTTTTCCAGCTGATGAATGATAAAAACATTGACAGCCAGTCAGAATCCATCCTTATTTAAAGAACGTGAGCATTTAAAGCGGCAGATGACATAACTGCAGCGCATGCTTATAATAAACAGAACCTTATTTTGCATTAGTGTGGACGCTAATATAGTTATTATTCTTGGCGTGAGCGGGCCTTTAATATGAAACGTTTTAAAAAGAAATGAAGTCATACCAACAATGTTTTTCATCATTTTTGTCACTTTCTAGAGTACTAAACTACTGTGTCAAGTACTAGAGTACTGTGATGCTTGAGTGATGAGCCCTTGTAATCCCTTGTAAAGTCCGCATGCAACGGAGGTTGCGATTAGTCTTTTCTTCCCTATTGTGACGTAGCCTACATCCGAGTGAAACGGCTTCTCAAACAAGAAAAATTAGGAGCGGAACTTGATTTTGTCCATCGTGAATTCGACTTGGGGTGCGTTTTCCAAAAGCATCATTAGCCAACTAGCATTGCAAGTTCCGTTGTTACCAGCATAGTTCAGTGATTTGGTGTTTCCCGAAACCATAGTTAAAACTATGTTCAAATGATCAAATCATAGTTCATTTCGAATATATACAAATGTCATATTTGTCAAGAGATTTTAAGCACCGTTTTTGAAGAGTGCGCATGCGCGTACGTGCTCTAGTACGTAAGAACGAGCCTATGATTGAATCTGGAAATAAAGCAAAAAAACTGAGAAAAATGAGACTTCATAGATGCCATGTCCGTAATTTATAGCTAAAAATCTAGCATTAATTCGATCTCAAACATATTAATTTAAAGAAGTTATTACTCCACCACCTGCGTAACATCATTCACTAACGTGGCTGGTTTATTTCGATTAAATAAACCAAGAGTTGTCCATTTTGTTTTTATGGTGACTTTAATCATGTTAGCGATGATATAGCTCTTAGCTATAATGACGATGTCAGGGAGAAAGAGAGAAACGAATGAAAAAATCGAGAAAATGTCCTGTAAAATGTGGTTAAAGATCTTAGCAGCACCGAAAAACATTAGAAAGGAGATTAAAATATACTCACGTCTCAGAACGCTAAAGGAGATTCGATTCGCCAAGCAGGCCTACAGAAACGCCCTCATGTTGCCAGATCCTCTTCAAATAATCTATCACTTCTTAAAGTAACAAATTTTAACCCGCGTCTATGAGGTAAAAGACAAAACGTTCGTAAAGTTGTTACATATATCACCCGTGCACTGTAGAGCGCGCTGCTCCAATATTGCTTTGAGCGTCTGCTGAAATAGACAGCGCACAGGCTGTGTCTTAAAACCTAGTAAGCTGACTGCTTAGACAGTATATTAGGACAGGCTATCATATGCACTAGCCTTAAAATGATCACTGGGGTTTGCTTCTCTCAGTGTACTTCTCCCGTTAGAGCTCACTGTAACAGAACGCCGTGTTCACGCTCCCGTTTGCGCATCTCTCACAGAGACCCGTGTAATTAAGCAGCCAGTGCGAGCGCGTCAGGAATGATGTGTGAGAGAGAGTCTGTGCTGCTCCAGTTTGTCTGATTCTTCGAGGCGAGACGGTGGCGCATGGACGCAGCTCCAGATATTCCAGCTGGTAAAAATGCAGCGCTGTTCTTCTCTCTCTCTGGCACGCCGTCAGACAGAATCCATCCCCCGCTCCCAGCAGCCGCAGCAGCACCTCAGGGCTGGAGCATGAGGCGCACATCCATCAGATCTCCGGGAAAATATGGGACTTGATCGACACGGCAGCGCGTCGGATGTAGCGGTCGCTGGGCTGTGGGTGTGCTGTTGCTTTTTCCTCAAGTGAAAGACTACTGGGCTCGGATAGGGAGGAGGGGGCAGGTGAAAATGCAATTTGGGACATTGCGACAGTTCTGTAGCTCTTTTCTATCGCATTTTAAGCCACCTCAGAACATCTCGAAGCCAGAGCTGTTGGGACAGGCGCGGGACGGCAGGTGAGGCGATCGATACCCGCTCACCGATCATCACACGAGAGCTAAACAAATACAGAAATACATTACAGGGACATCCATTGCTATACATTGACATTCGAGTGCTGAAAATGCTGAAGAATCCTGTGGGTTTTGAACTTACGCTGCTGTTTATTCGCATGGGTGTTTTATAATGGTAAAACTGCGCCTCCGTGCCATCAGCTTCATTTGATACACTGTTCTTTTTGCATAAGAGAATATGAGAACACTCTTTATTATAGTGTCTATTAATTACTGCATGTAAATGCAATTAATTAAATTAATAATGATAGTAATAATATTAATAATAATAATAATAATAATAATACACATACTAACAAGAATATTTAAGTTGTGCCAGGAAATAATTGCAATTTATTTTAGACTACTCAATACACTGTGAAAAAGTAAAAACATGCACTTATTACCTTAACTAGCTGTTTCCTGATATGACTTTTTACTTAATGTAGCTTAATGTAGGCTAGTCATTTAGAAATTTCATTCAGTCATAATATTCTAAGTTAAATAACCACTTAATTTAGAGATAACCACATAAAGCACATTTTACGTTGACAAAATATTTAAAGTATATGTAACACGAGCACTGTAATAATATATGGTAAAGAGTTTTGCATTTATTTTATTTTTAACTGTATTTATAACTTGTGTTTATTTTACCACTCTCATATGCAAATCCCAGTTGGGATCTTAGCTTTAGGGCAATGGGACATTGTTAGGTTTTTCTTTTGACCCCTTTTATAGTGCATTGTTATAAGTTGATCATATGGTTATGGACAATTAGCATCTAAATGCATCCTTGTGTACATTTCTAGATAGATCTAGAAGTTTATTTCTGTAAAATAGATTGCTCTCACTTATGCTTTTCTGCTGATTCTTTGCTGGAGCAGATTTGAGACTTTCTTTACGATGCTAATTTAGACTATGAGGAGCCTTGAGCTATTTATAACTCAAGCACAATAACTTGCTTTGGGAAAAATGTCCTAGTGAGTCATTCAGTAAAGTCATGATTTATTAAGCAATGTTATGGCATTCCTGAAACAGTGCATATGGATTATATCATAATACAAACAATAGTGTATACATTCTCATTCACAACATACAGGCGAAAGTACAAAGTCATGGTTTCTTAGACGAGTTTGCGGGGGGGGTGTCTTTCACAAGAGTCTTGTGTTCACGGGACCATCTTGTTAAAGTAACACTTTGTCATGCATGTGTCATCTGCTAATAAAGTCTGGATAAAATGAGAAAGAATTACATGGCAGCAACATGCAATGTAAAAAATATGCACTAATAACTCCAAAAACACAAGTAAAAGATTATTTAGGCTAGTCTTGAGTGCTAAAAATTGTATGGCTGTGCACAGTTTGCATGTGTTGAAGGCATCATACAATTCTGCATTTTTACTTGAAGTCAGAATGACATGACATTCTCATTTTATTTAAGTAATGTAACATATTTCTGAGTTAAACAGGATATTAAATGAGAAAAAAGCGTAGGTATGGACTTGATTTTATCCACCAGGAACTGACTGGGTTGTGCAAAGTGGTCTCTATGATAGATAGTTGGAGGGGAGGGGCTGAAAAATAAGAGGCATTAGTGATTTCAGCCATAGAGTAAAATTGTTATTACATTTTGATGAAAAATGATCATGGCAAATATTATTGTTCTTTGGAGTACCATGCATTGATAAAAAATCATAAGACTGAATATGCTGTAGGAAAGTAAATAGGGTCAGTGTTGGTTTAATGTTGACTTTAAAGGCACAATATGTAAGATTTTTGGATTAAAATTTCCAAAAACCACTAGAACATTAAATATTTTGCTGACTTGTGTACTTGCATTATCCCAAATGTTTCCAACAGTGTTTAAATCCAGATGAATCAGCTATTTTAACCATTGTAACCAGTGTCAATGCGTCACCTGTCAATGTCATATCCGCGTTACCCTCGATTTCCGGTTTTACTTCCATAGAAACCATGGAAACCCCAAAGATTCTTTAATATATTATGTGTTTTATAGGGCTGGGTAAACAATATCGATTTCTCGATTTTAATCGATTCTCATTTTTACGAACCGATATCGATTCTTAAATCCCAAGAATAGATTAGTCTAGTCTGTTTTCAGTTGATGAATGAACAGAACATGTAGCGCGCCTCCCATCCAATAAATCGCAATAATCTTTGTGCTTTGTTACTTTTGATATGAAGCAAAGTCTCAGATTTCAAATGACGTCCATCTTATTATGAGATTCAGAAAATAAATACCGTTTTGGCGCTGTTTAATGTGACGTGACAGATCGCTTTAGCGCCTCAGTTAAAGAGAAGCGGCAGCACGGAGCGCATGTGAACATCCTCTCCGCTTTAATACCAGTTACAGCGCGAAATAAACATGACTAAACATCTGATGGTATGTTAAAATATACAGTACAACTTACCGAAATCCGCATCATGTCTTGTGTAATAGCTCAGTCAGTGTTTCAACCTCGGAAAGAAGTCAATAAAACAGCTTGTAAACAGTGTCACGTAACGTCACATTTACCTCAGAAAAACATATTCAGTGACCATAAACTCATTAGTCAGCTAGAAAAGTGAACTCTAGAAAGCAGCATTCTGATAAATATAGCTATGCACCGTTACATATTCATTATAATTTTCTTCAATATTTAATGCATGTTTGAATAAATCAGTTATGGCAGCCACGATTTAAATAAAAAAAAACAAAAAAAAAACGAATTGGAGTAGAAATATGATTATGTAATTCTAAACTTTATTTATTATAAAAAAAACATAATTGAGTGTAATTTAAGTGTTTGTATATAAATAAGTTAATTTTAACCTTCATTATTATAGTGATGTAGTACCAACTGACTCCCATGTGTAGTTTACAGCATTAGTTTTTTTCCTCTAGAAAATTTGCCATGTACTGTAACTGATACTACATCCAAAATAATCGATATCGAATCGAATCGAAATCGCAATCTAATCGAATCGCAAGCATGTGAATAGAAATCGAATCGAATCGTGAAAATTGTGTCAATACCCAGCCCTAGTGTTTTATTAGACAGGTGAGCAACTGTTTGGATACCTTTATCGACAGAAAACTAATCATTGTTACATATCTTAACACAGTTAGTCTTTTTGTTCGAATCTCTTGTTTTCTTGATTCTCTGCGAGTAACATGTTTGTACCATGCCTAAGAGACAATGCTATTTTGTCAAGTGGCTAACATTGCATAATCAGAAAGAGCTTTATTTGTAGTAACAGTAATACAGCATTTTCTCTGCTATACAATATATTTTAAAATTAATTACATGCATTTTAGCAACACAAGTCATCTATTTTTTATTAATATGATATTCTAATATCGATCTAGCTTACTGCAATGTGCAACAAGTGTCTCATACCAGCCACCGAGCGAACGCACAGAGTAACACTCTCTAATGTATTTTAATATGATTGTTTTGACCAAGTAAAACAGCGCTGTTACCCCACAATTTTAATTAGTCAAAAAACTGACCTGTATGAGTAGTAATTCAGCACTTGCAGCTATTTGATTAGAACGAGATAAAATAATGTGAATTTAAAGGATTAGTTCACTTTAAAATGAAAATTACCCCATGATTTACTCACCCTCAAGCCATCCTAGGTGTATATGACTTTCTTCTTTCAGACTAATAAAATCAGAGTTATATTAATAATCACCCTGATGCGCTTAAGCTTTGTAATGGCAGTGCACTGAAACCACACGTTTGAAACTCAAAGTGCATCCATCCATCATAAACATACTCCACAAGACTCCGGTGGGTTAATAAAGGCCTTCTGAAGCGAAGCGATTTGTTTTTGTAAGAAAAATATCCAGATTTTAACATGTTATAAAGTAAAATAACTAGCTTCTGCCAGACTGCCTTCCATATTTAACTTACGAAGAAAGTGTAATGGCTCTCGCAGTTCAAAATGCTTACGCTACATCCTACGCCTTCCGTATTCAACTTACAAAACAGGCGTAACTGACGTCGAGCCAATTACGCTTGTTTCGTAAGTTGAATACGGAAGGGGTAGGAAGTAGCGTCATAAGTTGAATATGGAAGGCGGTCTGGCGGAAGCTAGTTATTTTACTTTATAATGTGTTAAATATGGATATTTTTCTTACACACTTGCATCACTTCGCTTCAGAAGGCCTTTATTAACCCCCCGGAGCCGTGTGGAGTACGTTTAAGATGGATGGATGCACTTTTTTGAGTTTCAAACAGGTGGTTTCCGTGCACTGGCATTATAAAGCTTAGGAGCATCAGGGTGATTATTAACTCCGACTGTGTTCATCAGAAAGAAGAAAGTAATATACACCTAGGATGGCATGAGGGTGAGTAAAGCTTGGGGTCATTTTCATTTTAAAGTGAACTAATCCTGTAACAGAGTTCAAGGTCAGGGAAGGAGGCGGCGGAAACGGAAAATGTTAAACGTAAATTGAATCATAAAATAAACATAAACAACATGATAATAAACTCGCATGAGTCCATGCTCATTCACAGCGTCATCAAGCTACGCCTTTATTATTGTTTTGAATAAGCGACCTCTAGCGCCGAAACTTTTAAGACTCACATTTTTACTAGATGATACTTTTAGATGGAGAGGGCTTGAGGATACACTGTTTAAATTTGTATGAATTTATTTTGCTGTTATTATGAGCATGTAAAAAATATGACTTGCATAACTTTTAGCTATTTTTGTGGTGGTGGACAGTTTTATTCAGAGGTTATTTTTTGTTTACTTAGTTCATCTTTAAGAGATTTTATCTGTCACCCAAAAATTATTTCACTTATGGTGCATAATGTTTTCTGATACATAAGTTATGCATTGGCAACATTACAGACTTTAATGCAGCAGTCAGCTGCTACATGCTATCTAGTGACAGTGACTCCCAGAGTCAGTGAATGAGTGTGTCTTATGAGTTTGTGTATGCATGTTTATTCATTCGCTTCAAAATGAGCATTTATATCTTATTTTTAAAAGATGCTGAATCAACATTAACTGCCATTTGTGTAATTATTATCATCATCCAAGTTTGTAAACATGAAGTTTAATCATTTTTTACATTCTTGGAATTCCAAATATATTTGGCACATAAAGGTTAGTTACATAGTTATTTTTTTTACAGAATATTTAACAATCGTGTATATAACGTAAAATAAATCTACTGTGGTATATACAGTATAGCAGAATCCATATTTCTATGGTCGCACTGCGCTGTATATCCCGTCACACTGCCCAGCCCTTCTTACAATTCAGGCTTTTATTTGCAAAAGCCTTATACCCACTTAGCAGCAACCCATATCTCAATGGACCAAATCATTTTCTTGTATCCCTGGTCTCTGCACTAATGCTGTTGATATTGCATGTGAGTGGTGGGCTACAGAAATGGAATCTGACTCCCTCAGATGTCCTAATTAATTGCCGGCCACATTTCGGCCTCTTTCACTCTGGCTGATTTACTCCCTCAATCATTGATTATTTAGGAGCTGTATTTTCTCTAGTGTACTCTCTTCCCAAAAGCACTCGCTCTGAATCAGTCAGTCCTTGTGCGCCAGCTCCTTTTAATGGAAATCCAAACCGATCGATGGACAGTCAGAGCAGCCCATCCCGTTGCCGGCTGGAGCTGTTATAATGTTGGACTAGATGTTTCTCTCTTTTCAAGTGGTGGAAATTAAAAAGAGGTGCAGCTTCACTGATGCAAGTAAATATGCTTAATTTGTATCGTACTGTATGTCAAGACAGGTATGTTATATATTTTATATATACATACCTTGGGCTTGCTATGGTTTTTTAATGTTTTTAAAATAAGTCTCTTGTGCTCATCAAGGCTGCATTTATTTGATCAAAATACAGTAAAAACAGTAATACTGTGAAATATTATTAACATTTTAAATAACTGTTTTCTATATGAATTTCTATTTTAAAATGTAATTTATTCCTGTGATGTCAAAGCTGAATTTTTAGCATCATTACTCCACTCCTTCAGAATTCATTCTGATGTTAATTTGCTGCTCATGAAACATTTCTTATTATTATCAATGTTAAAAACGTTTATGCTGATGCTTAATATTTTTGTGGAAACCGTGATACATTTTTTCAGGATTCTTTGATGAATAAAAAGTTCAAAAGAACAGCATTTATTTGAAATGGTAATCTTTTGTAAAACTCTTTACTGTCAAGTTTAATTCGCCTTAATTTCTTAAAAACATTGTACTCTCCCCAAACTTTTAAACAGTGTGTATATACATGCATATATATATATATATTTACAATCCAAAATAAAAAGTTGTGTTCTTAGTTACATTAGTAGCCTCTATTGTAACATTAACTATTTTTATTACATAATATAATGCTTATCTTATTGTTAATTACTATTTATGCAATATACAGTGCCCTCCACTAATATTGGCACTCTTGGTAAATATGAGCAAAGGTGGTTGTGAAAATAAATCTGCATTGTTTATCCTTTTGATCTTTCATTAAAAAAAAAAAAACCACAAAATTCTAACCTTTCATTTAAGTAAAACAACTGAAAATGGGGGAAAAGCTCATTATGAAATAAATGTTTTTCTCTAGTTCACGTTGGCCACAATTATTGGCACCCAATTATTGCAACGTCCTTTTCCCAAGATAACAGCTCTGAGTCTTCACCTATAATGCCTGATGAGTTTGGAGAGCATCTGACAAGATATCAGAGACCATTCCTTCATACAGAATCTCTCCAGATCCTTCAGATTCCCAGCTCCATGTTGGTGCTTCTTCTCTTCAGTTCACCCCACTAATTTTCTATAGGGTTCAGGTCAGGGAACTGGGATGGCCATGGCAGAAGCTTCATTTTGTGCTCAGTGACACATTTTTGTGTTGATTTTGATGTTTGTTTTGGATCATTGTCCTGATGGAAGATCCAACCACAGCCCATTATAAGATTTCTAGCAGGGACAGTCAGGTTTTGATTTTTATCTGTTATTATTTGATAGAATCCATGATACCATGTATCTGAACAAGATGTCCAGGACCATAGGCCCACAGCATTAAAGATCCAGCAGTATATTTAACAGTGGGCAAAGGGTACTTTTTATCCCTGTGTGCACCAAACCCATCTGTTTTTTTTTTTAGTTTCATCTGACCATAGAACCAGGTCCCTTTTGAAGTTCCAGTCGTGTCTGACAACTGAATATGCTGGAGTTTGTTTTTGGATGATTTTTCTTGAAACCCTCCCAAACAACTTTTGGTGCTGTTTGGTAATTTTTTTTTAGGCTTTCTGACCCCAAGACTCAACTAATTTCTGCAATTCTGCAGCTGTGAAACTTGGAGAGTCTTTGGCCACTCAAACTCTCCTCCTTACTGTGCATTAGGACGCTACAGACACATGTCCTCTTCCAGGCAGATTTGTAACATCTTTAGTTGATTGGAACTTCTTAATTGCCCTGATGGTGGAAATGGGGATTTTCAATGCGTTAGCTTTTTTCTTACAGCCATTTTATATTTTGTGAAGCTCAACAATCTTTTGCTGCACATCAGAACTATATTCTTTGGTTTTACTCATTGTGATGAATGATTAAGGGAATTTGGCCTTTGTGTTTACACATATTTGTACTCCTGTGGAACAGGAAGTCATGGCTGGACAATTTCATGCTCCTAGTCACACTGGTGTGCTAAAAAAATGTAAATATGAATATGAATATACTTCAGAGATATTTTACTCATAAGAATTTCTAGGGGTGCCAATAATTGTGGCCAACATGTATTGGAGAAAAACATTTATTTCATAATGTGAGTTTCCCCCCACTTTCAATAGTTTTACTTCGATGAAAGGTTAGAATTTTGTGAATTTTTTGAATGAAAGATCAAAAGGATAAACAATGCAGATTTATTTTCACAGCTGCCTTTGCTCATATTTACTAAGGGTGCCAATATTTGTGGAGGGCACTGTAGTTTAAAATGTTTGGAAAATACTTTGAAAATTCTAGCATACAGTATTTGTACACAACCCTGGTTGAAAACCCTGGCTGATAAATGATTTTAAATGATTATAGTGAAATGTTTAATCATTCATTTAAATGCTTTATCTTGTAAGTTCTGCAGACAAAGTGCAAATGAATCTGGATTTTTATGTTTTCTGAAAAAGTATGCGTGAGTGGTGCTTACCTGACCAAAAATTACTGGCACAATGCTAGGGTGCTGTGGGTGTTTGCAGAGGTGTTGCTAAAAAAGGCTGTTGTATGTGGTTTGTAATGTGTTCTGAATGGTTTATAGAGTGTTACTATGCAGTTTCCATGGTGTTCTAGGTACAGTGCTAGGTGGTTGTTCACTGGTCCATTAAATAAAAGACCACTCGCAAGTTATGCTGTTTTAAAGGTTCCTAATTTTGTTTTGGAGGTCTCCTACAATAGGTTCATAAAACACTTTAATTTTCTCATAATATACTTTGCAGCATCACCTCTTTTCTCACAGAGTCTGAAACGGTTCGATAAAAGATTTGGTCTCTCTTCGTTTCGAGAGCCTACTCTGCTCTGATTGGTCAGATGGCCCAGTCTGTTGTGATTGGTCTACCGCTTACAGCACATGTCAGAAATGAAACAACGACTACCATATCTGACTTTCAGCTCCAGAGGCTTCCTCAGCAACTGTATACAGAGTGATACAAACAGTAATGATGGTGTCAGTTTTATCGTATCAGTTCGAGCCTGAGTCCTCATACTTTGCACTCATACAATGCTCATGCATTGGCTTTCATAGCACAGAAAACAGAGTCTTCTCGACATGTCGACAACATGAACCAAACTTTTCCAGGCCTCAGCTCTAACTACAAAAAACAAAAAAATAAACATGAGTGAACGGATCTAAATACAGCAGTTTAGGTTTTTTATTTACAGAGAACTCAGGACTGGAGACAGGAACAAAACAACCAAGTATAATGTGAGGAGAAGTGACAATGAACTGAAAGAAGCACTTGGCTTAAATACACAGAGAACAAACCAATCAATGAAATGAATAACAGGTGTGCAAATTAATCAAACAATGAAAAACCATAGAAACTAACTGAAAACTAGAACACAGAACTAAAACATGTAGCAAAGCCACCCTAAACAGAAACAAATGATCCCTTCCAGTAACTGGAAGTGAGACTGGAATTACTGATGACTCGTTTCAGCAGTTCAGAATCAATCCTTTCTTTTAGGAGACAATAACTTTATTTGTCATGCACTTTGATCTTTAAAACTTTGCAGACCTTTAACATTCACAAACAGCTATATTACACACTGAATGAAAAGTAATATTCAAAAAAGCATAATAGGGGCACTTTAATTAACTTGCTGTGCTTTAGCTGTTGGACAGCTGATAAAACCCTTTCAGAAAAGTTGCATCTTTATATTATGATTATTCGATTAGTCATAGGAGCAACTCACAGTGTTCACAACCCATGTGTTCAAGAACACAAAATCTTTACTTCCTGGAAAACTGGCACAAAATATCAGTATTAAAATAATAAAAAGTTGCTGCAATCAGGGAAGCTTGTGACTTTTTCCCCCTACATAATAAATGACTTGCCTCTCACAGATGAAACACAATAAAAACACTGTCATGTTATCTTGCATTCATGTTTTCTTATTGAATAATTAAAAAATTATCCACCTCAATTGAACGCATACATTTTTTTAATGCATATTTTAAGATTTTATGCACATTTTGACATTTCCATCCAGGGTTTTAATGTGATACCTTAAAATTCACATAAAAATATGTGAATGGAAACATAGCTGAGTTTTTGGGATTTTCCACCATTTTATTTGCTGCCTACCAGGAAAAGAAGTCTGATCACTTAGAAAAGTAATAGCACACCTTTCCTCAACGAGCCACATGATTTGAGGTATCATTCATTTCTAAATAGTGTGGGGTGAGTAACAGCAATAACAATAGTGAGCGTTGCTTTATCAAGCAGCACTAATAAGGTCAGGGCAGATGTAATAGACAAGGTGACGATAAATCAAGGGTTGGAGTTTGGTGATGGTTTATTGATCCTTAAACTGAGGTTAAATTTAAATGATGCCATTTAGCTGGCAAGATATTTGTCCTAATAAGATCATTGATTGGGTGATTAACAGCATTGTGTGTCTATTGAGTGAATTCCACCAATAAGAGATCATTTTTAGCCTCTATCACGGTCATTGTAACAATAAGTTGCCCTTAAAGAACAGACAGATGCGATGACACTCTTTGGAGTCTGTTCCCACAGCATTGTGTTTGAAGGAGGAGAGGCGTGTAGCATTAAAGATGATCATTTGGATGCTGATGGCCTTGCTTAATCAACAGCGACAGATTAATGGATGCTATGGGTGGCTGCTTGACCTTTGCTTATAGCAGGTCAAGGTTCTTAGATCACATTTGGAGTTATTTATATAGGACAGACGAGTATAGCAGTAATATTTCACCACAATATTTAGCTGAATACCTAGAATACCTTTTTATTTTTGAAAGATAGTTTTTCAGCTTAAATTGAAAAATGTGAAATATATTTGAAGGATGTTCAAATGTATTTCAAGAACAGGTGATAAGGTAAGTGATGAAATGCATGAGATGGAGGATCAGTTGAAGACACATTTTGCTGGCTTTTGTGTAGGACCAGTGTAGGGGAATTTTACTTTTAATGGAAAGTAACACATTAACAACATTGGCATTGCTGCTGCTTACTATCAGTTGGCTAAAAAGCTGGAATACATTCACGACTTTTGCCCATTCCCCCATTCCACGACTTTTGACTCTAGTTTCCGAAAGTCAGAGCCAATCTGCAGATTTTGGTCATTAGGAGTTGACAGATTTTTTTTTTAAGCTTCAGACTATGATTTTTATCTAGTCGGAGGATATCAAACATGTTTTATATTTTGAGCTGATTTCAGAACAAATTTTGTTTTAAGTTTTCATGTGTCTCCTAGCAATGAGGCACATGTTTCAGGTTATTTATCAGATAATAAAAATAAATAAAAAGTAATGCATTTTACATATTTGTATTCAATAAATGTATTTACACTGTAAACCCTAATGCTCAAAATACTTAATTGTTTTGAGTAGGACAAACTTAAATTTAACAAATTAGTTCAGTTAAATTAACTGCTAAAAGGATTTAGAACTTTCTTTTTCTTTTGAGTTCACAGAACTGATATATTTTAAGTAAACTGAACTGTTTTATTGTTTTGAGTTGTATGAACTAATTTCTTTTAATTTAGACTAACTTAAGTTTAATTGAAACTGGGCTGGGATTTCTATTTCCCAGCATTGCCCATGGCACTCGAAAGGGAGAGTAAATGCTAAAATTAAGTGTTATATAATGTTTTTTGTGCAAAATTAATGGATAAGGGAGATTTAGTAGTGATTAATGTTTTGTTATGCTAATTTAGAAGAGTTTCTGTTAATGTGGGTTTTTGGAGAGTTACCATCATGGTGACAAGTAGTGCATGTGGCTTGGTTTGAGAGCAGGTAAGTTACATGTTTTAAGTTGCTGTACTCATTCAGTAAGTGCTATACCATGCTATTGTTAACATGTTAGCAAATTAGCAAGTTGGCATTTTCTGAATTTTCTTATTAGGGTTTACAGTGAAGTAAATAACTCATTTGATTTGGAAGACCTTAAAATAAAAAAGTTAATTATTTGAATATATTATGTTAATTGCTATCAAAGTGTATGAGTTAGCTAACTCAGTACTTCAAGTTAAGAGCAATTATCATGCGTGAGTACTACAAACTCAAAACTTGATTGTTCTGCTTACTTAAAATTGGGAACATCATAACTCAAAAAATTTGATGTAACTGATTACCTCAAATTTTTTGAGTTAGCCCAACTTATTCGGGTTTACAGTGCAGGTATTATGGTAAAAAAGGCCAATTCAGAAAGTACTTCCTAAGAGTAATTAAATATGTAACATTTCTTTGTGGTACTTGCTGTTACTGATACCTAAGGTTGGGGGAAAAATCGATTCACATATAAATTGCGATTCTACAATATCTTCTAATGATTCAAATGGAGTCATAAATTTCAAAAATCTATATTCTAAATGTCTGTTAATAACGTGATGTTGACGGAACAAAGAACAGTGCAGCACCTGGACAGTTTAGAGAGCGCACAGGCTTGCAACGAAGGGACAAATGTAGCTTACTTGACAAAAGTTCCATATCAATATTTTAACGAATATAAGATAGCCTTAAATAACGTATAATTACCGGCAGTTTATTTATTTATTTATTTTTTACTTTTTACACACGAGAAGCGCGTTTAACATGGACACGCAAGGGGTCTGCTTGTAAAAGCGAACGGACATATCCTGTATACGAGGCTAAATCATTAAATATTGAGAATGCAACAGCGTGTATTATATTTTTAATAACTCCAAATGATGGGCCACTGATCGGAACAAACTGATAATCACACGTTTTGATGATGCAAACACATCTTTTGCATGCATTTTCAGGATTTCTATTTTGAATAAATGCTGTTCGTTTTAACTATTTATTCATCAAAGAATCCTGAATAAAGTATCACAGGTTCCAAAAAAATATTAAGCAGCACAACTGTTTCCAGCATTGATAATAACTGAGTATCAAATCAGCATTAGAATGATTTCTGAAAGACCATGTGACACTAAGACTGGACTTTTATATGTGACTGGAGAAATGGCTGATGAAAATGTAGCTTTGCCATCACAGAAATAAATTATATTTTAAAGTATATTAAAATAGAAAACCATTATTTTAAATTTTAATAATATTTCACAATATTACTGTTTTTTTGATCAAACAAATGCAGGCATGATGAGCATTAGAGACTTCTTTCAAAAACATTAAAAATAGTAATATTTCCACAGGTACTGGATGTACAGTTGAAGGTCGCATGTTTAATATTTTTATTAAAGTGGTAGCTCACCAAAAAATAATTTTCTGTCATCATTTACTCACCCTCATGTTGTTTCAAACCTGTTATGACTTTGTCTTATGTGGAACATAAAAGTAGATATTTTGAAAAAGGTTTTTTTGTACAGGATCACCAGTAAGTCGGTAAGATTTTTCAATGTTTTTTAAAGAAGACTCTTATGCTTACCAAGTTATGCTCACCAATTTAATGGTATAACAATTTTATGATTAAAAAAAGTAAAAACGGTAATATATTGAAATATTATTACAATTTAAAATCTTTATCAATCTTTCAAAATTTATTCCTGTGATGTCAAAGCTAAATCAGCATCATTACTCCATTCTTCAGTGTCACATGATCCTTCAGAAATCATTCTAATATGCTGATTTGCTGCTCAAGAAACATTTCTTAATATTATCAATGTTGAAAACAATTGTGCTGCTTCATATTTTTGTGTAGACGGTTTTAAATTTTTTCATGATTCTTTGATGAATAGAAAGTTCAAAAGAACAGCATTTATTTAAAACCGAAATTTTTGGTTACAATGTAAAAGTCTTTACTGTCACTTTTGATGAATTTAATGCATCCTTGCTGAATAAAAGTATTAATTTCTTTCAAAATATATCAAATGGATCTGGAATCTGCTGACATTTAGCTCTGCGTCAGTGTTTTTGCAATGAATGTTGCATGTATTCTGCATGCTGGAGCATTTTACAGAGCAGGAGAACATGAGCACAGTATCAGTGCATCCCTACATCCCTGGCATTTTTGAGGACTACCTTGACTCCACATGAAAAGGCTGCGCACAACACTTTTTGCTACACCGTAGAGTGTCATTTCCCAAACCCACAGCTGTTTCATCCCCCTCAGAGCTCCCATCCTCCCTGTCACTGACAGCAACATGACATCTCTCTGCCTTTGATAATACGCAGAGAAATATTCATCACTTCTGCCCTTGAGAAACAAACTTTGCTATAGAAATAACAGTGATACTTAGCTCCGAGCTGGTCGCCAACGCATTTTTAGCTCTCTGCGCTCAGAGCCACTGCAATTTTCTGCACTTCAGCCATTGTGTGCCGCACTGCATTTTTCTTTTGTGTGAAATCTGATTGAAAGTGCTAGAAAGGGCTCGACTGGAGTGGATGAATAGGGCAGTGTTTATCTAAGAGAGAAGAGAGAGAAAATCTGTTTTAATTTAAAATGAAACAAGAAAGTCTCCCATCTGACTGCGCCGCTCACCCACGTCTCTCGTTGCGCTGTGCTGCATCGCATGCGTCAGAGGAACCAATGTGTGTTCATTTATACTCTTCGCTCGCATCCTCTTTTAAGGCTGCCGACTCAACCGGCATTCGCTTCACCCACTATATAAAGAAACAAATAATTTATTCAGCAGCCTGCAAGGCACTCTACGGCCCTATGACCTGCCTGTCCAGGCCCAAAATAGAGACGGTCTGTGTGCAGCGCTGGACTGAGTGTTTCAAATCCCACCACACTGGAGTGCCCATTAGTTAAAGAGTGATCCTTATAAGAAAGGAAGTGCATTTAAAGCAAAAGTTTGCTCAAAAATGAAAATACTAACATAATTTACTCACCCCTATGTCGGTCCAAACATGCATGACTTTCTTTTTCTTCACAACAAAAGAGAAATTTTAAAAATGTGCTGCTGGCTGCTCTTTTCCATGCAATTAAGCTTTCAAAGTCAAAAACATCATAAAAGTATGGCTTGTGTTCCAAGTCTTACAAGCTTTGTGTGAGGAACAGACTGAAATTGAAGTCAAAATTGTTTAATTCATCAGTTTGATTCACAAATGAATCGTTCAGACGATTTTCTGAACTGGATCAAATGATTTATTAAAAAGATCTCTCTCAACCCTCATGTCATCCAAGATGTTTATGTCTTTCTTTCTTCAGTCGAAAAGAAATGATGGTTTTTGAGGAAAACATTCCAGGATTTTTCTCTATATAGTGGACTTCACTGGGGTACAACGGGTTGAAGGTCCAAATTGCAGTTTCAATGCAGCTTCAAAGGGCTCTACACCATCCCAGCCAAGGATGAAAAAAAAAAAAAAAAAAAATGTATATACTTTTTCACCATAAATGCTTGCCTTGCACTAGTTCTGCGATGTGCCATGCATTACGTAATCACGTTGGAAAGGTCACGCGGAAAAATCCTGGAATGTTTTCCTCAAAAACCTTAATTTTTTTTCGACTGAAGAAAGAAGGACATAAACATCTTGGATGACATGGGGGTGAGTAAATTATCAGGAAATTTTAATTCTGAATTGAACTAATCCTTTAATGAACAACACATTTTGCTCTGTTCCTCATAAAGAGCTATTGCATAACTTTAGAAGACTTGGAATATAGCGCACAAGTCGTATGTATTACTTTTATGATACTTGTTTTTGAAGTTTAAAAGCTTCAGTTCCTGTTCATTGTACACTATACTGCTCAAAAGTTTGGGTTTTTGATAGAAGTCTCTTACCAAGGATGAATTTATTTGATCAAAAATAGAGTAAAAACAGTAATATTGTGAACAATTATTACGATTTAAAAGATCTGATTTCTATTTCAGTGTATTTTTAAAAATGTAATTTTCAGCAGCCAGAATTTTCAGCAGCCATTTTTTCAGCAATAAAAGTATATGAATTTATTAAAAAAAAAAAAAAAAAAAATCTTACTGACACTAAACTTTTGAACAGTAGTGTAATTGCAAGAGAAAGAGCATAAAAACTCCTTTTGTACTCCACAGATAAAATAAAAGTCAAATAGGTTTGGAAAAACATTATGGTGAATAAAAAATAACAGGTTTATAATTTTTGTGTGTGTGTGTAAACTATTTTTTAAGCCTTCCTTCCCTTTCCAATGGAAAGAGAGGAAGTTGACAAGGGTTTTGGACTCCAGTAAACAGCATTACTCCATCAGAAGTGCAGTGCTTGAGTGATGTACCCTGAATCGGAAGAGTAGGTAATTAAAATCAGTGCATATTTGGAACACAACGAGCATACTAATAGATTCAGAGTACTGCACCAACGTTCTGGAGCATTCCGCTACTGCCTTCTGAAGTATGACTCATGTCTGGCACGCTGTACTTAGCGCAGAGTTGCGTTTTTGAGTGGTATTGTCTCTGGATATTGGTGTTGCTTGGGTGGGGGTTAAATGACAGGTCTATAGCATTCTGTAATCTAACTAATGGTGAAGCTTATTAAAACAGTTCAGTGCAGTCAGCTATGATTTAAGAGAGAAATATTATAGTAGTGTTTGCTAAGGCAAGCATCACTATTGCTCATAGTTAGGGTTAATAATTTGAACTAACCCATTACCCTACGCAGAGACGACCATTGACTTGGACCACATAGCAAACTCCTATCAACCACTCTGACACTTTAACATTCACAAATCAATATGTTAAAACACCCAGAATACACTAGTAATCACCTAGCAATGCCCCAACAGCCACATAGCAATGTGCTATGACGTGCTAAAACATGCTAAAACGTGCAACCACACAGAACATTCTAACAACCACTTATCAAAACCCTATCAACCACCCTAACATGCCAGTATCCACATAGCAACATGATAAAGTTACTTAGAACACACTAGCAACCACCCAGGGCACCCTACCAACCACCTTTCAACCACCTTAGCATCCACATAACATGCTAAAAGTACTCAGAACACAGTAGTAACCACCTAGCAATGCCCTAAAAATCACCTAAAAACCTAGCAAACACATAGCAATGTGCTAAAAATCACTCAGAACATCATAGCAACCATCAAGCGATGCCATAGCAGCTACCCAGAAAACCACAGCAAGTGCATAGCAACATGCTAAACAATTCACTGCACCTTAGGAACCACATAACAACATCCTAGCAACCGCTTTAGCATTGTTACAGCAACTTTTGCATGATCAAACTGCAGTTGATTTTAAGTTAATCATTATTGTTTTAAAATTAATGTACCCTTGTAATCAGGGCCTAAAATTAACACTCGGCAAGCGGCAAATGCGAGTAAAAACTGGTGTTGGCGAGTATATGAAACTGTGTCAGTCGCCAGATGGCAAGTAACATATTTATGAATTCTAACAATGCAATGTTGTGAGAACATGAACGTGACCAAACATGAACGTTGCTCTGTAGCCTACAGTGTAAATATTCAAGCGCTAGAACACGCGAAAGGGAATTCAGTACTCGCACTGTGTGGGAAGTTCCGAAACATCCAAAGCGTGCACCCTGAAAACCGCGTCTATAGTGCGCAAATACTAAGTTGAGCTCTCTTTCATGCCTTCCTGTGCTTGAACCAACAAATTCACACAAAAATTGTCAAAAAAATGCCCGTCAGCGAGTATCCTAAACATAGTCCGATAGTCGGTTTATGTCTTCAGTTGAGAAAGAAAACGCGTGATCTGTGCATGCATTCGCTCTTAAAGTGACAGCATCCTAATAATACTGCTGCTGTCTGTGTTTTTAATGTTAACCAAACAACAAAGGGAAAAAAATCACTCACTGCTCTTGAATTTTAAAAAGGATATGAAGTCTATGCAGTTATTTATTTGATTAGCCTACTTTATTAAATATCTGTACCTGAATACTACTGTTAGACCTGCCTGAAAAGCACTGTTTATTTCATTTGTACAACTTTGTTGTTTTTATTTATTTGTGCTATTGCTTGTAATTTGATTATTTGTTCTGTTTTATTACTGACTGTTTACTTGTCTTTAAAAATGTAGGCTATTAGAATTATATTAGTTAAGCTAGTAGTTTTAGCTGTGGTATCGAAATTGGAATAGAGGATTGTGAATTTTCGCTAGCATCTAAAATATTGGTGTCATAACTGCCTGTTTTTTTTTTCTTGGCTGGTAAAAAATAGTTTTGGCCAGCAAATTTTCTTAAGTCACCAGTTGTTGGCAGGTGTCGCAAAAAGTTAGTTTTAGGCCCTGCTTGTAATCTTTAATCAAAATAGCTTCCCCTCCCTAGTGCAACGACATCTCTTCTCTGATGACATGTTCACCGGCGCAAGGGCGGGACAACCTGTCACTCACATGAGATCACAGCAATAGCAAACCACAATGACCCAATGTTCCAGTCAATTCCTGATGGACAAGATCAAGTCCCGCCCTTTTTTCTTGTCTAAGACGCTGTTTCACTTTACAATATGGAAGAAAAGACTATCGAAATGCACACTTTAATGTAATGGGGTGGTTTTATGGTAAAGTGACGTATGGTAATCGTAATACCATGTACCTTGAAAAATACCATGATACTGAAGTATTATTTACTATATGTAATATTGTATTACCATGGTACAGTACATGTCTAAAAACCATGGTATGGCCATGGTTCTGTCTAAAAAACTGTGATGATACCATGGTATTTTTAATGGATAATTCGTATACCTCTTAAGGTTTATGTATTGAATATATATTTTTCATACTTGCGCTCTGATATCTTATTGTTGGGTCTATTTACCTCACAGTTGTTGTTGATTATCTTGCCTGAATTTTATGTACCTCTTCCATGGAGTGTGTCCCGCTCTACTGGGGTATGCCCTACTTACAGTGTGTGTGTGTGTGTGTTTTGAGAAGCTAATAAGGCAGTCTTAGAGCTTTTACATGAAAGCAGGTCAGATGCGGATCCCCCTTGGTGAGAGCCTGTGATCTCTGCTGCTGTCTGATCACTGTGTGGAGGGTCCAACAGGCTGATCACAACGTGAATGCTCCGCTGGAATCAATGTACTGACAGATTTGATTTATACCATCTGTCCTAAAGTGGGACTGGATGATGAACCTTGCTACTAGGTTAGCAACATCAGTTGAGAAGGTGCAGTGTGTCATTCCCACTAGTGCAGTGATTCTCAAGCAGGGGACCGGGACCCACTAGATGGCCTCAAAGTGACTTAAATGATTTAAAATTAGACAAATCTGGATATTTATCGTTTTATTTCTTATTTCTAGAATTTTTTTCTTATACACTACTGATCAGTTTGGAATAATTAAGTTTTTTTATGTTTTTGAAAGAAGTCTCTTACCAAGGCTGTGTGAAAACTAGGAATGCACCGATGTATCGGCCGCCAATATTTATCGGCCGATTTTTGCTAAATTTACAACCATTGGCATATCGGCTGTAGCAGGAAAAAGGCCGATATAACAAACCGATGGTTTATTAATTAACTGCGTGAAGGCACTGAGCTGTATAACGACTGTTGCGTAATCCTAGCGCTGCTGTCTGCGCTTTAAAGTTAATCAAATAACAAAAGATCGCACAGCATTCTTGACTAAATAACTTTTGTAACTTTCATAAGTGTAGCGGACCCCATCCGAATGATGACCAAAACTTTACTGATGTTTTATTAAGTTTATTGCGTCCGTTTTCACTCCAAACAAATCACCACAAAAGCTAAACATTACAGAGCACGAGAAGTGCGCATTAAACTCTCTCTCTCTCTCTCTCTCTCTCTCTCTCTTCATTGCATTATCATCAACATACAGCGAATTACTCAAAATACTTATTACAACTAACAGTTAACAAATACACACAGATCTTATGCTTTTTCGGAGGATGCTTAATAAACGGACAAACTTTAAATCTGCAAAATAACTCTGAAGAACTGTGTGCACTCCTTGTCAGTCCGTAGACTAGAACACCCGTCAAAATAAGAGTCCCGCCTTAGTAAAGGAGATAGTGCAGATCTCATACATATTTAAACTTACAAAAAATATTAAAATGTTTACAAAAACAAATTAGAAGATTAATCACAATAAAGTCTGTTACAATAAAGAAGGATTAATATGTATTTAATTTATACAGTGAAGAATATGCAGTGCTATTTTACATTTGTTTACTTTATTTCTTTACCTGACAACTATTAAACCTACCTAAAAAGCACTGTTTATTTCATATGTATCTTTGTTCTGTTGTCTTTATGTAGGTATGCTGAATGTTAAATGGATCCAATCCATGTTCATTAAAAATTATTTGATGATGCAGCAATAAACCTGCTAGTATATTTTAAATGCAGGTGTTTTTGAACTTTGCTTATTTAAAACATGATCAAAATACTATCTATTTTGATGACAAAATTTCAAATAAGAGAGGAAGTGTCAAATATCGGTATCGGCCAATAATTGTTTGTTAAAATCGGTATCGGTATCGGCCCCAAAAAATCATATCGGCCCTAGTGAAAACAGTGATACATTTTTTTCAGGATTCTTTGATGAATAAAAAGTTATTTACAGCAATTATTTGAAATAGAAATATTTTGTAACATTATTAATGTAACTTTTGATCATTTTAATGCGTCTTTGCTACATAAAATTATTTTTAAAATTTTTTTTTTTAAATGGTAATGCATCACAGATTCCACAAAAACTTAAAGGGTTAGTTCACCCAGAAATGAAATTTCTGTCATTAATTACACCCTCATGTCGTTCCATAAGGTCCGTAAGACCTTCGTTCATCTTCTGAACACAAATTAAGATATTTTTGATGAAATCTGAGGGTTTCTGAACCACACATAGGCAGCAATCATTAAAATAGTTCATGTGACTACAGTGGTTCAAACTTAATGTTATGAAGCGACGAGAATACTTTTTGTGCGTAAAAACAAAAATAACGACTTTATTCAACAATTTCTTCTCTTCTATGTCAGTCTCCTACGCTGTTGACATAGTGAACGCAGTGCAGCCCTTCTGGGTTCTACATCAGAATGCCGACTCATTATTGGCCGGCTCCTGTGTCAACATCACACGCATGCCTCGTGGTGCTCACATGCACAGCGTCAGCCAATATTTGGCCTGGTGTTTGGACGTAAACACGGAAGCTCTGCACTGCATTCACTACGTCAACAGTGTAGCAGACTGACAGGGAAGAGAAGAAATTGTTGAATATAGTCATTAGTTTAATTTTGTTTTTGTGCACAAAAATTATTCTTGTCGCTTCATTACATTCAGGTTGAACCACTGTAGTCACATGGACTATTTTAACTAGGGCTGGACGATTATGACCTAAAATCAAAACCTTGATTAATTGAACATTTTACCTCGATTACGATTAATGAATGATTTTGTTTCTGGGTTTTTTTTTTTTTTTTGCCCTTACAAGGTTTGTACTCTAAATATGCTTGACTATTAAAGGTAGGATATTTTTTCCTATTGAAAGAGTGATCTGACATAACAGCTCACTTTCAGCAGTTATTTTATCTATGGTTCCTAACATTTCTTACAGATTTCTGCTCGTTGTAAACCAGATAAAGATAAATTAGCACAGTACCAGTACATAATGAGAGCGATTGCATGTGTAAATTAGTCATAACGTTTCTCTATTAATTGTGAAGCTGTGGGTTGTAAATAGTTACTTCATAAGTAGAAAAATATATGCTATAATAACTTTTGAGTTTCTAAGCTACTTTAGTGATAAATCACAGGACAGGGCTGACAACTAGTTTCTTCGTTCCTCTCTGTGCGCGCGATCTTCACGTTTTGTGCAGCTACTGTTTTTATGAGTGTTCGTGCCACAATGCAGCTGCGCGAGCACGGTAGCTCGATATAATAATACACATCCGATCGTCTAAAATCGCTTGAATGTCCAAACTGGCAAACCTTAAAACACAAACAACTGACAAAGTTTAGTGAAGACGCAAGGCTCACAGTTTGCGCGCCGTCTCTGTGTGTTGACCTGGTGTTCATGTCCATGTTGCTTTCATGCCACTGACTGGACGGGACAGAGTCACGTGGCTACACACACGGTAGTATGTTTTTAAGGGGGAAGTATTAACAGGATTAAAAAACGGAATAACCGACATGGGAAAATTATGTCGGTTAGAGGTTCTGAATTTTGGTTTCAATTACTTTTTGATTAATTGTCCAGCCCTAATTTTAACGATGTCTTTAATACCTTTCTGGACCCCAAAAGGTGCAATGATGTTGCTGCCCATGTGTGGTTAAGAAACCGTCGGATTTCATCCAAAAATATTTTAATTTGTGTTCCGAAGATGAACAAAGTTCTTGCAGGTTTGGGATGACGTGAGGGTGAGTAATTAATGACAGAAATTTAATTTTTGGGTGAACTAACCCTTTAAGCAGCTGTTTTTAACATTTATATTATTAAGAACTTGAGCACCAAATCAGCATATTTAAATGATTTCTGAAGGATCATGTAGGTGGTTTTCAGTGTATTGCTGTGCAGTTGCTTAGTATGTTGTAGGTGGTTGTTAGGGCGTTGCTGTGCTAGCAAGGTGTGTTTACACAGACTTTAATGGGGTTTAAACAGATTTTAATAGCACAGTGGTTGGCATAAATGCTGTCTTTACTTTATAAGTACATATTATGTCCTAGCTACATATTAAATAAAAACACTAAAACTATATAGCATTTCAAAATACACTGATTACACTGTTTAAAAGCCTCAGAAACCTTAAATACAACATAACACAGGAGCAGTCAGACATGATTGAAAGTGATCTGACTTGTGTTTCAGTGAGCGAGTAATTAATTCAGTAATCACTCCCACTGACTCGTGTTTTTGATGTATTGGAAAAAAGACTGGGTCAAAAGAGTCATTCTCACTTTTGCTGCCTGCAATGCAATATTATTATTTTCACATTTAATTCAAACTGCAAGTTAAAATATAATTTATTTTGCAGTGGCACTGCAAATTCAGTGTTTATTACAGTGGTCCATCCACATTGGCAGATACATGCAGGTGTTTAAGAGCTGTTCACACAACCTCAAGTCATAAAAACCGTAAACACCCCTGATTGGCCTTTGTGTTCACACGCTCATCAGATATGTCTGTGATTGGCTACAATGATCAACGCACGGGAGCGTTTGAAACCACACGGAAGTGTTTGAATTTGAAAGCGATTTGAAAGCGGGAGCGTTTGAAAGCAGGCGTCTGTCAGCCGACTGGTCCACGATAGACGCCTGCTTTCAAACGCTTCCGTGTGTATCTGTGTAAGCGCTCGGCGAAGAACGTCATGGATGTCTATTTACAACATGTTTTTGAAGCGTTGATCATTGTAGCCAATCACAGACATATCTGATGAGCGTGTGAACACAAAGGCCAATCAGAGGTGTTTACGAATCCGCTCAATGGCACACAAAGCATCACATTGTTAAAGTTTCAGTACCGACTTGGTAAAATTTTGATGGTTTAACTTTTAAAAATGAAGAAATTAAGCCATAAATATTAGTATCATAATTTTACAGTAATTATTAAAAATTCTTGGTTTTATTAATGTACAAAGAAATATTACAATAGTAATATTTCTTATTTTGTTTTTATATAGTATTTTTTTTTTATAATTTTATTTAATATGTTTATTTATTATTATTATTTTATAGCCATACTGATATATAACCACAACATTTTGGTCAAATTGTGCAGCCCTACAAACATGCATAGCAAACATGGATTTTTTTAAATCACATTTTAAATTCTAAATCACAGTTTTTATCAGAAAAATCGCAGTTCGATTTTTCCCTCAAATCATGCATCCCTAAATTCCAGCATGTTTGTATACTCATGTACTATTTGTAGATATTTGTGTGGGCTATTAAAAACCCTCATAAAACTAATTTTAACATAAAATATACACATAATTGTGATACACCCACTTAATTAACACCAAGCTAAAGTGTATTATATTTAATTGACTGTAGGTGGCGCTATATTCTCACTGTCACACAGATGCATTTATGCACACATGCTCACAAGACCCAGAGTTAATCTGTCCGCTTGAGAAAAAGACTGGACTGTTGTGTCTTCCTCAACACACACACCAGATCTATGAATATTTGTGAACATGCCCACATTGCTCAGAGCTCAGGGAAATGCGCCCACACACACACATGCATGCGATTGCTGCATACATGCTGAGACAGCCAACTTATATATGCTGATACATCATATCGAGAGAGGTTTATTTCACTGGGATATTGTGTCGCTTTGTTCCTGGAGTTTGCCGGGGCAAAGAGGAAGATGATTATGCTGAAATCCAGTCTTGCACTCTGAGAAGGAGTTCCCAGGCCGTACAATTGGTAGGCAATAACCGTCAGGCAGCCAGTAATCAGCTAAGTACCATAATCCTCCTTGCAGGGTAAAGTCGTGCTTGACCTCCAGCTAAATACAGCCTGTGATAACAGCATTAAATGGTAACACTGCTCTCCACTCCCAGAAGCCTTTGCTCCTCGTGCGTTCGGCTTCTCGGCACTCCTCGGCACCTCTCGGCCAACTTCGGCTTTCTAGAATTGACTCTTTGGTCCGGTGCGGCCTGCCAGCGGGGCGTCTTTTGCAGACTGTAACGCCTCCGTGTGTGAGAGCATGCTGGGAGGGGTGGATGATGCGCTAAGCTAGCAGCTGCTGTACTACGGAGTAGTGCTTCTGTTTTCTGTATCAGTGACCTGGTTTCCCCCCAGCTGGACCTCTTCAGCCCTTTCAGCGGAGTGGTGAGGTGCAGAGCGCTCAAACAGGGATTTGTGGTTGATGCAGCCGCGCACTGGACATGCTCGCGCCCGCAGCCCAGATGTGCAGCTCTTGATTGACAGGTGCGTGCATGCGTGACACGCTCGGCCGTGAAAGATTGTTTTTTGCCTGTGCAGCATTTGTGTGACAGTTGAGTGCCTCTCACTGAATGCTGCTTAGTTGACGGTTTTGTGACAAGCGTACAGATGTTCCGAGACGAGTAATTATAACGCCTGAGTAATGCCCGCACAGAGCTGGCCTTACAGTTAGGAAAGCGTATCATGCTTGTGGTGAGGTTTGCATAGAGATAGAATTTATACTTATTCTATTTGTCTTCTTTTTTTTTTTTTTTTGTCTCATTAAGATGCTGTTTTGAGCATCCTAATGGGTTTATAGAGTCCCTTTCTATGCAGTATCAGTGCCCAGAATGTGAACATATCATATCATATTACTATAATATACACATTGCTATAATATACACTACTATTCAAAGGTTTGAGGTCAGTAAGATTTATTAATTTTTTTGTTTTTTGAAAGAAATTATTACTTTTATTAAAAAAAAGAATGCATTATTTTGATCAAAGGTGACAGTAAAGACATTTATAATATTTTAGAAGATTTCTATTTCAAATAAATTTTTTTTTTTTTTTTTTTTTTTTTTTACTTTATATTCACCAAAGAATCCTAAAAAAGCATGGTTTCCACAAAAATATGAATAGAATACTGTTATAGAATATAAAGTCTAGCATGATTGACACATTGTGTCAGCTGTGCTCTAGATGGTCTTTTAAAGCAAACAACCCCTGAATGTTGTAATAGCATGATGTACACCTACACAATATGTTTTAAAATATGCTTCTGCTTTTCTGCGTCGGGCTGCTCTGATTGAGAAGCTCATAAGGCTTTGCACATGGTTAAAATATTGCAAGCATGTGTACGGTGGCATAATGGATGATGTCACATTTACTGTACATTTAGCAATCATTTAGTGCTGGAATTTGGTACAGCTCAATATGGTACTGCTGCTGACTCTGCACAATCATTTAATGATGTATTACCCGTGTCAATAAAAGTAAAATGTTTGCCCATGCAAAACTCACCACTATAATGCTAAGGTATTGTGGGTGGTTGCCAAAGTGTTCTCAGTGCTTCACCGATGCTCAGTGCATTCTTCTCAACAAGTCACATGATTTGAAGTATCATTCGTGCCTTAAACACAAACAATGAGAGATGAGTTATACACTGAATTTTAATATTTAGTGTTATGGGTTTGTTTAAATCACTAACCGTAATTATGAAAAATAGTAAAAGTAATGTTTACTTTAAAGGATTAGTTCACTTTAAAATGAACATTACCCCAAGATTTACTCACCCTCAAGCCATTCAAGGTTTATATGACTTTCTTCTTTCTGATGAACACAATCAGAGTTATATTAATAAATATCCTGAACGGTATATTCCACCAGACCGCCTTCCTTATTCAACTTACGAAGAAAGTGTAATGCCTCTCGCAGTTTGAAACGCTTACACTATGTCCTACGCCTTCCGTATTCAACTTACAAAAAAAGCGTAACTGACTAAAGTATTCAACGCCTTATGTATTCAACAAGTTCGTAAGTTGAATACGTAAGGCGGTCTGGTGGAAGCTAGATATTTTACTTTATAACTTGTTAAATATGGATATTTTTCTTACACAAATGCATCGATTCGCTTCAGAAGGCCTTTATTAACCCCCCGGAGCCATGTGGAGTACGTTTATGATGGATGGATGCACTTTCTTCAGCTTCATACTCGTTGGTCCCGTTCACTGCCATTATAAAGCTTGGACGCGTCAGGATATTTATTAATATAACTCTGATTGTGTTCATCAGAAAGAAGAAAGTCATATACACCTAGGATGGCTTGAGGGGGAGTAAAGCTTGGGGTAATTTTCATTTTAAAGTGAACTAATCCTTTAACAATCCCACCCATCCCATTGTGTCCTTTTTGAAACAGTGCTGGAAAGTAGTGGCACCTGCTGTAACTGACACTGGCTATCATGACATGACGTAGGTAATAAGAAAAAAAGTAAAAAAGGAAGAACTAAATGCATCTGGCTCTGTCTTGGCACTGCAGTGTTTCTCTAACTCAGTGTGTCATACTTCCCCTCATGATTGTGGCCAGAGCCAAACTCTCTGCCCTTACAGGCTAACCACTATGAAAGCCATGGCTCAAAGGTCTGTTATGGCAGACAGGTCCCAGACCACCGAACCCGATCCAACTGCCCACTCTCACAGTCCCTGTGGGCTCCTCACAATGAAAGAGCTCCAGGGCCAGAACAACAGTGATGCTTGTTGACGTATGCCTGCTTAAACAAGAGAGTCCTGAAGCCAAGTGGGTATGGACTCATGGGCAGTGAACTTGAGGTGACTGGTGGCGTCAAACAGTTTAGTCTGTGTCAGCCTGAGGGTCTGGTAAGACTGTGGGAGGTATGAATTAGGCATAGATCAGGATGGCCTAGTGGTTCAGGTTTTTTTATAATGCCAAGAAAGGTTCATTTGTACTGTGTGAGAAAAAAAGTATGACTTTGTTTCCAAAATTAAATATTTGGCTTTTGTATTATAATTGTATTGAATAAAAAAATTCTTGAAAAATATTTAAGTATTTAATTCTGTAATTTTCTACCCTCTAGAGTTGTGTGGTTTTATGCCTGTATGCAGATTTGGTCTTTATTTTTTACTGTTAAAAATTGAGGCTGCCCATATAATAAAATAATCATGATTATTCTCATAATTTCTGACCAGTCTTTAGTATCCTGCACCATGATCATCCCGAGACCCTGCATTCTGTCCAGTCTTTTGCGTGTTTTTGAACACAAGAATGTATCCTATGTGAAACACATCTGAACTGTCTTGGGCATTACCCTAAATCAGAGTAATATACAGGGCTTTCTTAAGGTAGATTAGTTATTCAGACAACTCACCCTCTAGTTACTTTTGAAAGTATGTAGTTTCACACATCCCTTGTCTGAATTGCTTGAAGAGAAATGGAGGCGCCCGAAGCTCATTTATGATTGAATACATTTGATTATTTGCTTTAGCCTTGCCTCACTGTATTGACCAGTCACACTGACCTTATCTTCTTGTTCCATTCTTAGAAACAGAAGCCCATCAGCATCCAGGGACCCAAACGCGGCATATAACCAAAGGGAGGGGGAAGGAGGATTGCAGTATGCCCCGGCTGAAGGTGGCATGCCCCGCTCTCCGTCCGACTACGGACGTGACCCTGGCCGTTCGCCAAGGAGTTCAAGAATGTACAACGAGGCGGGCGATTATCGAGACAGTCGAGGACGCTGGCACTCACAAGGCCAGCGTTTGGACGGCCAGTTAGACGACTATGAACTCCAGAGGCGCCGTGAGGAGGAATACCAGGCCCGATACCGCAGTGACCCCAACCTGGCGCGCTACCCGGTCAAACCCCAGCCCTACGAGGAGCAGATGCGCATCCACGCCCAGGTGTCACGGGCTCGGCATGAGCGGCGCCATAGCGACGTCTCACTTGCTTATACAGAACTTGACGAGCCTCTGCATGGCCCCGGTGTGCGGAAGTCGCGCCTCCCTCTTTTGGGAGGCCCAAGTCAACTCTCATACTCTGTGGACAGGAGCTCACCGGGACATCGAATGTCAAATCATAGCCCACCAACACCACACCGCAGCCCTGTGCTGGGTGAAAGCCGGCGAGGACTGGCGGAACCAACTAGGAAACCCATACCCCAACAGCACCACTTGGACCCTAGCTCAGCTATGCGCAGGAACAAACGGGACAAAATGGATAGCATGCTGCGAAATGATTCTCTAAGCTCAGACCAATCCGAATCGGTTCGGCCTCCTCCACCTCGACCCAACCGCAGCAAACGCCTTGGCAAACTCAGAACCATGGGCAGCTTTAGCAGCTCAGAGGAGGAGTTGGCCACCACACCAGAGTACACCAGCTGTGAGGATGTGGAGCTGGAGAGCGAGTCCATCAGTGAAAAAGGTAAACGCTGCTGACTGAAAATGAAAATGAAATAATTCCGTTGTTGATTGAGAACATTTGCAGTGTTTCAGTGAAAAACGTATTCTCAGATGTGACTCCTGTCATATCAGTTGCCTAGAAAGAGCTGTACCTTTATGGTAACCACCATGTTGCTCCAGAGCTGATGGAGGCAGCAGAGAGTTTAATGCTGTTGTATAGATTGGGAAACAAATAAAAAAGCCAGTGAAACATTGCCTGCATCCAAAAGCTGAAAAATGCTGCCTCCGTAGTCAGCATACAGACGTAGGAAGGCAACAAGGCACACCCGAATCCAGTGATTCTGTCACTTTCTGTCTGCTGTAATACCTTCATCCAATCGATTTTTGAAGGCAGCATAGATGTATCCTTTGCTGCCTATATCCCATTATCCTGTGCTGAAAGTTGCGGTTGGTGGTCAGTTTGTGTGTAAATGTATGTTTTTGAATGAGTTTTTTAACTTTTGATTTCAGTTCTAGTGAGAAATTAATATTATTATAGTACTGAAATATTTGCTTGGTTATCAGCAAAGCTTGCTCTGTTTTATTGTAGATCAGTAGACTGTTTCTTCAGAAGCCTGTCCGAAATCAGTTTTGTGAGATACCTTTGTGTGCAAACACTGCTTGTGAAGTCATTGTCATTTCCTGAAGTCAGTGCAGAGGCAACAAGTTAGCTGCCTAAGCTTTTGGACGCAGCCATAAACATGCAATTACTAAAGGAATAATCACCAGTCAGATGAATCTTGTGGTTTGACATCCTAGATCTTAAATTATTTTGGTTACTCTTAATGGGTTCTTCTTGGTTCTCCCTCTTCAATGAAAGGGTTGTTAAAAGCCAGTGTTGATCATTAAATAGATTGTAATAGTAAACATTTCATGCTTAGTGCATTTTTAAGTTATTTAATGATAATTAAACCTTTTATATCGTATGGCTATACCTTAACAGACTTTGAGAGACTCTCAGACTGGGTGTGTGAGTAATTATGGCCCGAGCACTGATGGTGTGAGGACCCTATTGGAATTGCTCAGTCAATTATTCTTCTTCTCCGAAATGAATCGCATTTTTGCGGGCCTAAACATGCTCGAAAACTCATGAAACTTTGCACACGCGTCAGAAGTGTTGAAAATTTACATCTGATTTCAGAATTAGGTGTGCTAAAATGGCTCGATAGCGCCACCTACAAAATTTCAATTAAGCACCCTTCGCGCTACGTTTCACATACAGGTATGAAATTCGGTAGACAGATGTAATCTGAAGGCCTTTGCGACGTTAAATTGTGAAGTTCTAGAGTTTTCGTTGAAGGGCGTGTCAGTGGCGGCTTGACAAAGTTCGTCATGAAAAAGGAAGTTGTTGTAACTCAAGCATACAATGTCGGATCTGCCCCAAACTTCACATGTTTTATTAGAGTCCTGGCCTGAAGACATCTACATGGCAATATATAGTTACAAGTCATAACACCACCTGTGGGCAACAGGAAATGACATGTTTTACACTGTGATTAACTCCTCATAGAGATTTAACCAGAACCACATCATACATGGTCAGTCTAATCTGAAGACCTTAGCGATGTTAAATAGCGAAGATCTTGAGTTTTCGTTGAAGGGCGTGTTCGTGGCGCCTGACAAAGTTTGATGTTTCGCCATGAAAGAGGAAGCTGTTGTAACTAAGGATTACAATATCCGATCTGCCCCAAACTTCACATGTGTGATAAGAGTCCTGGCCTAAAGACATCTACATGCCAATATTCAATTAGTAATAGCACCATCTGTTGGCAACAGAAAATAGCATGCTTTGCACTGTAATTTATTCCCTGAAACACATTTAAATATGCCATGAAGTTCCAAACATACTAGAAACACTTTAAATTGTGCAACACTTGGATAAGTGCTAATGTATGCGATTAACACCACGAAACAGGAAGTTGTTGTAATTCAAGCATACAATGTCCAATCTGCCTCAAACTTCACATGTTTGATAAGTGCCCTGGCCTGAAGACATCTACATGCCAAAATTAAGTTATAGTCATATCGCCACCAGCTGGTAGCAGGAAGTGTGGCAAATAC
The DNA here is from genome assembly GCA_039654765.1 of Mylopharyngodon piceus. Classification (NCBI taxonomy): domain Eukaryota; kingdom Metazoa; phylum Chordata; class Actinopteri; order Cypriniformes; family Xenocyprididae; genus Mylopharyngodon; species Mylopharyngodon piceus. Next base: position 2,444,484 of record CM077448.1, on the reverse strand, counting down.
AAATGACTGACGTAGTCCTCCTATATTTATATACTTAAATGCATATTGCCCACCGTGCTCTTTCCTAAAGCCACTGGGTGGCGGTGGCACGGGTGTGAGGGCCCTTTCATCGCTGCTTGCAGCTTTAATTGTGAATGTGATGTTTTGTAACAGTAATCCCTGAGAAACATAATTGACACAATCACATGGGAAGTTGAAAAATGAGAAGATGAAGTTAAAAGACTTGCTAGGTTGTTACATTGACCTCAGATTCAGTACAATTGGCAGATCTCTTTGTAAATCTCTTTTAGTTTTAAATTCTGTGCTGTAGAGTTGTTGAGATCAGTTGTAACATGCAATTTATTCTGTGACCTCTTACCTTTAAATTCAGTTTAAAACTGCATTTAAGGTACAGTAAATGAGAATCCACTGATACTGGCAATTACATGGGGTGAGTCACATGACCAGGGTTTTAAACCATGGAGGCTGTTTCATTATTCAGGCAGGTTTAATTATGTAATGCAAGCTGGGCTGAAGATGCTAGAGTGTGAATGGGAATGATGTGTAAAGCTTCAGAGGACACAGTCCTACATTGCTATTCGGTATCAAGTTGATTTCCATTACAATATGAATTTATACAGCTTTTGCTACAGGACAGTTAAAGTGAGTATTTTACCATGACTCAAATGACCCAATGATGTAATGTCCTGTAGATCTGACAAAGAGCTAAGAGCAATCCTTGATGTTTCTTTATCTATGTCACCACCACAGGTTTGATATCAGTCTGTAACTATCAAAAGAAACAGACAGTTATATCTTGGTTCTAGTTCATTGGATAAATCCGTTGGTTGAAAAAACTGTATCTGCTGAAAAATCCAGGCTGGTTTGTGCTGGTTAGTGCTGGTGAAGTTGGTCGACCAGCACACCCACTTAACATCCTGGGGACCAGCAAACCAGCAATCAGCATTCCATGCTGGTCTCAGCATGCAAAACATACAGTATGTTATACTGGTGGTGACCAGCAATTCTGTATTTCAGGAGTGTTTTTTTCTGGTGCATCCTGACTAGAGTTTCAAAAGTACCGACTTTGGTACCTATCGGTACTGAAATTTTAAAAATGTGACGCTTTGAGCGCTGTTGAGCGGATTCGTAAACACCTCTGATTGGCCATTGTTTTGACGCGCTCATCAGATATGTCTGTGATTGGCTACAATGATCAACGCACGGCAGCGTTTGACAGCACATGGAAGTGTTTGAATTTGAAAGCGTTTTGAAAGCGGGAGCAGGAGTGTTTGAAAGCAGGCGTCTATCAGTGGACTGGTCCGCGATAATAATCAAGCATGTCTAATCAATTGAATTCATAAAACTTAACAGCTTAATTTTTTTATAGGGCCCTATGAAATGTATAATTTTTTTTTTATGTTTTAATACAAATTTATTATCAAAAAAGGCGGTAATGAAATAAGGCTAATCTTTAAAAAAATAATCTTTTAAAATGTGATCAAATGAAAATGTAACAATTCCTTTTTTTAGCAAAGTGCTGCACAACAGAGGTTTACTGTTAAAATTAAAACATGGAACATTAAAACATTCCTTAAAAATAAAGTTTTAATAATTTTTTTTTTATTATTATTACTGTGAGAAGTACATTCTGTACAATAGTAATATATTTCTGTTAATAATTTCTTCAAGTTAAACCAAACTTTTATTTTGAAGACCTTTGAGTTTCTGTTTGCATATGATATGACGATAGTTTTATCGAATGAAATGGAGAAATGCTGGTGAAGTGACTCTCAGAGCTGGTCTGAAGAATAAGTTCATGTGTTCATGTCCTTATATAGTGAGACGGCAGATGCTAAAAACATCACAAGCATCTCGCGTGCCTGAGTACTGTATGTGTATAGACGAAACTGATCGCCTGCCGCGCTCATTCACACAGAGACAAGCAGAACTTGCACAAAACTGTTTAAATAGCAGTCTTTTTGAGCTTTAAGATTCACAGACATTCATACTTTTGATTTATTCATCCAAAATTTGGCAAATTCTGTGACATTCTGCTTTATAATGTAAATTAAATTTTTATGACTGGATTCTGTGATTACGTTCGCGTTTTCTCCATTATGGAAATCATAGGGCCCTAAAAATATTTTGCGGACCCCACTTTGAGAACCCCTGATATACAAGACCCCTTTCAGTATTTCAGTTTGTTCTGTTGTATTTTTTTCATACCACACATCATTGCCATTGTTCATTCTTGAAGCAAACTGTAAGGTGCTTAGATTTACTGTTTTGGACTGCAACTTAAGCATTCAGAATGTATTAAAGAACTATGCATCTGGTGTGCAATACCTGTGCATTGTCCTACACTGTCAAAATATGTGCAAAAATTGTACCTTTGAAGGTACAACAGTTTGAGTTGCATTAGGAGCCGGGTCAGTTTAAAATGAGTGAGAATACAGGAGATTGGATGTCTGAAAACACAACTTTACTCTTTGAAATTCTCATTGATCAGCGGTTGCCTATATCAGAGGGTTTCAGCAAATGTTAAAATTTTCTCTGCGTGCTTGTTATCCATGTTAGGATACCAGGAAGGGATATGGAATACTACTTTCTTTACTATCCGTGAAGTACCTGTCCTTCCTCTTCCTGCTTTTTCTTCTACCATGCAAGATATGCCCTGTGTTTCTGGCCCCTCCCATAAAAGCTCTGATGTTGTCAGGGTCACAATTAGCTCAATTGGATAAGCCTCTTTGCACAGGAGCAGTCTCGAGAGAGCTCCCCAGAGCCTTTCTTCCATCTGCAGAGGTAGGGATAGGGAGTCCCAGCAGCTTTGCAGTGGTAGAGGGTCACTTCCATGTCAAAGTTAGAAAGTGAAATTGCACCAGTGCATCTGTCATGGCCACATCTCCACCACAGCTACTTAATGCACTCAAGAGACTACAGTGGAGCAGAATTTTAAAGAATATAGGACACATGGTGACCCAAAGAGACACTTGCTCCCACCTTCAACCATGCTCATTTTTTACCTCTCTGTTTCAGTCTGCTATTTAATGGCTAATCCACACCACCCCAACAAACTCCCAACGATTGTTTGGTTTTGGAGTTTCAGGGTGATAATAACCATGTTTGTGTTTCATGAGGCAGTGAATGTTTCCCAAAATTCTCAATCCAACAGCCAACTTTAAACTCTATAGGGTTGCCACAAATCTAGCAGACATTCAATCACTCCTTCTGACCTCATAAGAGTGGCACACCTCTTGACTGTAGACAGGAAGGAGCTTGATCTCTGACAAGCTTATCCTTCCATCGGGTGCCATTGGACATACGTCAATCAGTCAGTGACAACCCAACCTGATTGGTTCAAAGTATTCAATTCCCTCCCCACCTGCGAAAAGAGAAAAGGATTTGGTCAAAGTAGCAAACGTGTGGAGGCGCACACCGAGACGCTACACTGTGTGAAGCCAGGGAAAATGGTGGTAAGTCGATATTTCACCAAAACGTCAACACTTAGATTGGTGACGACTCTGCTGATGTGTGCTTTTGAGTATTTCTCAGTCTCAAATGACTTCTTACTAACTTATTTGTTCTCTCTGAACTCTCACTTTCTTGTAAAACCACCAATAACAAGGACAGAAAAACTAAAGGAAAGGATAGGACTATTGGTTGGGTGCAGGTGATTGAGGCCAATGCTTGCTACCAAGGAGTCATGAGCGAGCTGTAGGGGGTCTCAGAGTCAGAGATCAGCCCGGCAAACTCAGGGAAATAGTCTGTAGTGATGCGGGGACTATGTAGGGCAGGGTGTTTGAGCTGGCTTACAAGAATAACAGTAAGCTCATTATTCTAAGGCATGAACTCCATTTTGGTGCAAGGAGAGAGAGAGGGAAAGAACTACACAGTGAGAGGCAATAAAAAAATGGCAAACGTTGGGGTGTGACATCTTCCTTGAAGGAAATGTGCCAGATCTTTTAAGTACTGACACAAGTGTGACTTGAAGAGGTGCAGTTGAGTACTGGTCGTTCTCCCGGTGGACATGGTTGAGTAAATCAGCTTTGCAGAACTTCAACTTGCCAAGGTTTGGAAGAGGTGGTGTAGCAAAGACGGATTATCAACAATATATTGTGACTACACAGAACAGATTCTTTTTTTCCTGAAGACGCTGGGGACGGTCTACATATGATGCTTCGACAAATGGCGAATGCTTCTGGTTTGTGAGGCATGGTGTATGTTAAAGCAGAAGTAATGTCTACTGAAGTAAGCTTTTACAATGCTCGTTCTTTTCATGGTAGAATACAGATAGCACTGCTTTTTGGCAGGGAAATTGGGAGCAGGATGATGCAATGTTGGCGGCAGTAATCAGACTTCTGCAATATTAAAGTTTCTACGCTGTATGATAGGATACATTTGTTGTTGTTTTTTTCATTTATTATAGTGCTTTTGTAATATTGCACCGAATTTGGCTGTTAAAGTTATGGATGCAAAAAAAACCATATTTTTCATATTTAAACTACAGCTTGGTTTCTTAATCAAAGATATTGTTTCTTCTGTACTGACAGTACAGTCACAGGTAACTATTTTGCACGTTTCAAGTGAATCCTATGATGATGGTTTACATAAATGAATCCAGTCCAGCTTGTTTTGTAATGATAAGAAGGTTCAGTACAATATTGCTGCATTGCAATCCCATCTACTTGCTAACCCTCGTAACCAATTGCAAGTAAAGAGAAGTATTGTCAGATAATAAGTCTACTAGTCATACTGACACAATTGAAATGTTATAATTGGAAAAAAAAAAAAAAAAAAAACACTTTTAAAAGTAATGCTTTACTATGTTAAAACTATTTATGTTAATGTATTTATAATAGAAAATTTGCACAATGTATGATATGTTAAATGTGCCATTATCAAAATTTAACATCAGAGCAAAATAGTATGCACTTTATGGTATTATGTACACAACAGCAAAGAGCAATATCAAACAGCAATATGTCTTTTAAATGTAATTTAATGTCTGTGTACAACCAACCAGATATAGATTTCTTAACTAAAAACTGAAATGATGCTGTCTAGATGTATGGTAGTCAAGTGATTTACTTCAGTGGAAAACTGTCAGATGTTGAGCTAAGGAGCTGATAGAAGCTGTCTTTTGTTTTGGTGTTTTGTAGTTTTGGTGTTGGGTTTTATGTAACACTATAGACCTTTAAAATATCTGTATTTGTTGTTGCTTTCCATTTTTGAATAGGTAAATGTGTGTATAAAAGTAATATCAATTACTAATATGTTAATTTAAAGGGATAATTGACCCAAAAATGAAAATTCTGTCATCATTTAGTCACCCTCATGTCGTTCGAGTCCTGTATGACTTACAGTCTTCTGTGGAATGCAAAAGAGATTTTTTTAAAGAATGCTCTGGGAATTTTTTCCATGTAATTACAATGAATGGGGACCATAAAAGTAGTCTTTATGACCTGTGCATTATATTCTAATTGATACGATAGCTATAATCAAGAGACCCAAGTTTTCATTGATAATCTTCAAATCCATTGAGTTCTTAACCACTGCAATTAAATATCTGAGTCAGTAAGTTTAACTCTTGAATTTATCATTCCAATTCATTAATAAATGAATTGTGATTTATTTTTGTGAACTAGGGATGGGCACATCAATACTGCAGTATCGATATATCAAGCTATTTTTTTGGTATCGATTGCTTTAAAAATATATCAGTATTAAAATTACATTACAAACGTGGGTTTCTGCATCACTTCCAGATGTTTTCAGTACTTTTTTTAATGTTTGTGCCAAAACACCACTGACATATTTAGCTGGCCTATGTCACATGACTTGTGAGAAGCGAGCATACATCTACTCACATCACACACACATACTCACTTCTGCATTAAACTGAGACAGATGGAGAGAATGGCAGAAAGGAAATGTTATTGCATGGTATTTATTCATATTTATGTTATAATAAATACTTTATTATTATTTAATCACAATATTTCTGTAAAATATGAGAATATTTTTTATTACCTATTAGTACACACATTTTTTATTTAATTGAGCTCATATTTGCTTTTGTGATAAATTTGTTATTAATAGCCAGTATGTGTTATGTAGATGCGCTTTGCCTTTAAGTGTAATGATCTTTTTTTTCCTTCTTCTAAAAATGAACATTATTTTGAAAAACCACATACAATTTAAGAATTAATCAGTTCAAATATTGGTATTATGTCCCATTGGAATTATAAGGTTCTATATGCATTCTGAGCAATTTTGCATTGCATTCAACTTTGTAGATAGAACCTTTTTGTTTTCTAAATAAAAAGTCCCAAAAAATACATAACTTCAAAATAAAAACCCCATCACATAATGTAAATAAGTCACAGAATAAGTCAGATAGAACCTTATAATTCCAAGGGGACGATTAATATCAGTATTGTTAAAATTGTAACAAAAATTAGGCATTGTATCAAATTTAAAAAGTTTAGTATCGCCCATCCCTATTGTGAACCAGATCAACTGATTCATCGAAAAGATCCTGTTCAGAATCATAATTCAAACATTGTGATTTCTATCACAAATGTCCTTTTTGAAACTGAACGTTTCAGTCCCCATTCATTGTGATTGCATAAAACAAAACATGGCTAGTACATTCTTTAAAATATCTCTTTTTGTGTTTCACGGAAAGTTATACAGGTGTGGATTGACATGAGGGTGTGAAAATGATGCCAGAATGTTCATTTTTGTTGAACTATTCCTTTAAGAGAGCTGTAAGAGGGTGGAAGTGTATGTGTAAATGAATGTTGTATATTTGACTATATAAGTTCATGTGTGTGTGCCCTCTTACTGTGCTGTCCTCAGGAGATATGGATGGTCACTGGTGGGACCATGCGTCTTGGCATAGCGAGGCCTCCTCAATGTCTATGGTGAGGCTTCTGACCCTCTCACCCCATTTCCCCTCGTTTAATTCACCTCTGCATGTTTTGTTTCTCCTCCTTTTTTATATCATCCATAACTTTTAGGCAACATTCAAAGGGGAAAAAGAAAAACAAATGAGCAGGCATATTTTTTGGACGCCAGTTATGCCCTGTCTGAGAGGCAAAAGACAGTGGTGCAATTTTGGGAACGCTCTCACGACGAAGACGTGGAGTGGTGCGAGCCGCAGGTCAAAGATTCAGGGGTTGACACGTGCAGTAGCACCACGCTAAACGAGGAGCATAGCCATAGCGACAAGGTACTGAGACGACTTCCTGCCGCCTGCCTCTTGCTTCCTGTGACTGACCTGCTCGACACTCTCACTGTCTGTTTCTACCCCTAGAGGGTTTTCTACTCTAATCGTGCCTCTCAGAAGAGAGGAGAACCCTCTTGTTTGCTTGGCTCCACTATCTTCTGGCTGCAAAGTCATAGCGCATCCTAACACACAGAAAGATGAATGACAAACTTCCTGGCACTGTTTGCTCCATATGCTGCATGCTTCTCGATGCGGACAGACGCTCCATTCTGATTGCAAACCTGTTTTCCTCACTTGGTCACGTTACCTTCTCACACTGTTTCCTCCTTTGGGATTTCCTGACTTGATTTTTTCCACACAATCCTTCAGTCTCAGCTTAAACACAGGGATAGACTAGTGTGGGAATCAATCTTGCACTAAGCAGTTGTTTTTCTTTTCCCCTTTTCACTGTCTCATTCTTCATGCTGCCCTTTCCTACCCTGTCTTTTGTTTTTGTTTGTTCACCACGTCTTTCACAATAGTGAACAGAAGTAGCTTGCTACATCCATACTGCTTGAGGGTGTGAGAGCAGTTTACTTTGCTTTTGTCTTTGATTAATGGATTGATCTAGATCAGTGCTTCTCAACTGGTTTTGCTTCAACTGGTTCAAAAACGTCTTTTTGACATTGTGTTGCGATGTTTTGCGATGAAGCAAAAAGCATGTAAGATTAAGTTTTAGTCTCAAATTCTAACCACAAAATGTAATGAGACATTTTGTTAATGGTTTGGTTTTTATTTCTGCTGCATTGCACTTCACAGTAAAACCTTATTTTACAGACAGTTTGATTGTCGCTGGACACTTTTGTACCACACTTGTCTAATAACAACCTGTTCATGTTAGAAAATCAGTCTAATTTTACTAGTAAGTGAACAACCAAGTCACTGAAGAATCTATGCTAAAAACGATGAATTTGTGCAAAAACTGTAACGTTTTATTGGATGTACAGCCTTCATTGTCAAAAACAAAATATAAATTGGTAATTCTATTTTTTTCTTTTTATTATTTGCATTGAAAAGGGGCTGTCTGCATCCCATACTATAAACCATGCCCACTAAAAGTTGTTTGCATTTAATATTGTTTTAATAAAATGAATAGTTCTGCGCCTTAAAGGGTTAGTTCACCCAAAAATGAAAATTATGTCATTAATTACTCACCCTCATGTCATTCCACACCCGTAAGTCCTTTGTTCATCTTCGGAACACAAATTAAGATATTTTTCATAAAATCCGATAGCTGTGAAGGCCTGCATTGCCAGCAAGACAATTAACACTTTAAATGCCCAGAAAGCTACTAAAGACGTATTTTAAAAAAGTTCATGTGACAGTGGTTCAACCTTAATGTTATGAAGCGACGAGAATACTTTTTGTGCGCAAAATAACGACTTTATTCAACAATATCTAGTGATGGCCGATTTCAAAACACTGCTTCATAAAGCTTCGAAGCTTTACGAATCTTTTGTTTCAAATCAGTGGTTCGGAGCGTGTATCAAACTGCCAAAGTCACGCCCCCCAGTGGTGAACCATTGAAATTTCGAAACACTTATGACGTAATGAAGCCTCGTTTACTGAAATCACGTTACTTTGGCAGTTTGATACGTGCTCCGAACCACTGATTTGAAACAAAAGATTCATAAAGCTTCGAAGCTTCATTAAGCAGTGTTTTGAAATTGCCCATCACTAGATATTGTTGAATAAAGTCGTTATTTTGTTTTGTTTTTTGCGCACAAAAAGTATTCTCGTCGCTTCATAACATTAAGGTTGAACCACTGTAGTCACATGAACTGTTTTAAATATGTCTTTAGTAGCTTTCTGGCCATTGAAAGTGTTAATTATCTTGCTGGCAATGCAGGCCTCACTAAGTCATTGGATTTTATCAAAAATATCTTAATTTGTGTTCTGAAGATGAAAGAAGGTCTTATGGGTGAGTACATGAGGGTGAGTAAATAATGACAGAATTTTCATTTTTGGGTGAACTAACCCTTTAATCATGATTGGTTGAGTTGCATTCTAAGATCTAAAATGCTGTATAAACACACACTTGTGACGTCATTACGTACGTATTACTGTACAGCTCTGCTCCGCATTGTGCCTATAGCTGTTCTAAAATCACTGTAAACCACGGGTTCTTGGGGCTTATTGCTTTAATCTAATAATATCTGCCCTATGAGAACAGCATTGTGATCCACCAGTTGAGAACTGCTGATCTAGTTCACTACTGTGAGTTGCTGTGCACAGAATTGTGTGCTTGATATCTCTCACCCTGTCCTGTTTATTGTGTCTGTACTTGATGAACGCACAAACCGTCCCCTACAGGGTGTAAAATTATTTTGAAGACAATTACTTTTATGCTGTTAGCAAATGCCAAGATTCTGTCATCGTTTACTCTTCCTCATGTCGTTCCAGACCTGTATGACTTTTTTCCCTCTGTGGAACACAACAGAAGATGTACTGCAGGATGTTTAGAGTGCTCTTATTCATAATGGGGACTGAGGCTGTCAGGCTCAAACAGTGGCAAAAAACATGTACTGTACCAAAAAGTGGTCTATACAAATCATTTTATATTTTCCAAGATAAGCCATACAGTAGCTTTGAGTGCGGAACAAGTCACCAATTTTACAAAGTTTGTAAAAGTATGTAATAATGTAAATGTTGTTAATAGCTGATTATCTTCTCCTTCCTAGCAGCTCTTAAGCATCATTCAATTCAAATATGGTGCAAAGTTTAACACCAGTGTCAAGACAATAAGGGGTCGTTTACACTATGCCATTTTCAACTACAAATGGAAAACTTTTGGCCGTTAATTTGCACAACAACGCATTATGAGGGCCTGAAAATGCAAGCTTTTGAAAATGGGATTCAAAGTGTAAGTTTTTGAAAACGATACCGTTATTATCTCCATGTAAACTACAAAAACACGTGAAAATGGTGACGTCATGCTCATGCATATTACATGTTCAGTCTATAGGTGCGTAGTGTTTCTTTACAAAGTGACATCGCCAACTACTGTCCTGGCATGCATAATACAGCGTTTTTAGTTGCTTTCGCAGATCCGTTTGAACGACAATCATTTTGACAACATTGTCATCTGTATACAAAAAATGTGAAGAATAAACATTTCCGTTTTTAGTACATCGTTGTCGTGTAAACGTACCCTAGAAAGACAAAAAAATATTATTCATAATTGTGTTGAATTTGGCACTGCATGTCTTGATGCGCCGTGTGAATTGAATCTAAGTGTATAATAGATTTGAGAACTACAGAGGATGGGAACTTTTTCAGGCTTTTCTTTATAATATTGGTTTATGACGAGAGTAAGAAAATGATGACAAGATTTTCAATTTTGTGTGAATTATTTCTTTAAATACTGTAAATGTTATGGTATTTATTGCTTTTATATATTCCTCATGACAGGATTCACAAAAAAATATCCTTTTAAAGTCAACATGAAATGTGTGTTCCTGGTCTTATCATTTCTGCATGTTATTCCAAAGATAATAAAATGAATGGATAACTCCATTCTGCTTTATAATGCCAACATATCATGACTCGATCAATTCTCAATAGATAAAATCAAATTCCATCCTACATTTTTTCGTTGAATGTCCTGTTTCACTCGAATATATGATTAAAAAAGTAAAATAGGTTGTGAATGTATTTCATGTTGACTAAAACAATACCTTATTTTTATGTAACACCTTGGGACGGTTTGTGTCTTCAGCAAATAAGAGTTCACCCTCCTCTTCTAATTTCCCTGAGCCTGTACGTGTGTGTGTAATGTGCAGTGTGTGGATGCTTGTATAAAAACCAAAGGTGTATTGCCACTTTGACCCCATAGCACCCGGTGACATGGCAGCCATCCAAAGATGGAGAGCGCCTAATAGGGCGGATAGTGCTAAACAAGCGGATGAAAGATGGCACAGTGCCCAGAGACACGGGGGCACTGCTGGGCCTCAAGGTAAGAGGTCTCCAAACACTGTCAAACTTCACTCGTTAAAAGCCATGCTAATAACCCTAGATCTGATCATAAGAGAACTTCAGCTTCATACACAATACTGCAGGTTTTACTTTCTCTTAATGATTTGAACTTTGACTTTTGTCACAATATTGTGCACTGAATTTGAGTTCTTGTATTATAAATTGGTTACTGATGGTCCATTACACTTAAAATAGTACCCATTCCCACTATTACTAAAAGTTTGCCCACTCACTGTCTTTCAGCTATTATCTGGGTACATTTCTGTGAATAGGAAGGAATTTCCCCTGGACAAATGGTTTAGCATTAATTTTGTGGGTGTTTTTGCTCTGTTGTCTCATTTGCATATTTCCTTTAGTGAATGGGGTGTTAAAACAATGCATAAAATGCATGCAAATAAACAACGTTATCAGTTCATTCTTAGTGATCTCGCCCCACAGTATTAGCACACATGGTATTGTAATGTTTTGATGCCTCTGGATCATCATTGTTTCTCTATGGCAGAGGTCAAACTTTCAGTAGTTAAAATCCACATAAATAATCACCTTTCCGAGTCTTTGTATTGAGAAAAAAAAATAGGCATTTCTTGTAAAATATAACTAATATAAATATAACAAATTGCTTTGCCTTTTGTCTGTGTTGCAGGTCGTGGGAGGGAAGATGACAGAGTCTGGCAGACTTTGTGCTTTCATCACGAAGGTGAAGAGAGGAAGTCTAGCAGACACTGTCGGCCATCTCCGACCAGGTGAACACCTGACCACAATTAAACACATTTCTTTCAATACTTCAGCACCTTTGGCTATTATCACACTTTAGAGTGTGCAAGGCGTAATAGTGCACATTTGCTCTGAAACCATGTTTCTCAGTAAAGTCAGAGCTGCTGCTTCTACAATCCTATTGATTATGTGGTTCTATTGTATATATGACAAAAGAAGTTAAAAAATCAAGCTTTTTACGCATTTTTTTTTTTTACTTTTAGCTTAGTTCACAAAAAAAGATATGGATTACTTTTACAATGTCTTTATAAAATTTAGGATTGAAAGTTTTGGTGGAATAAGCTTTCAATGGAGGGACAGAAATCTCTTAGGTTTCATGAAAAATATCTTAATTTGTGCTTTGACTATATGGATTACTTCTACGATGTCTAAATTAATTTTTTGAATATTTAAACTTTGGTGGAATGGACTTTCAATGGACAGAAATCTCTTAATTTGTGTTTCATTTGTGTTTTGATTAAACCGCTGGGTTCTTATGGATTACTTTTACAATGTCTTTATAAATATTTTGAAGCGTCAAAGTTTTGGTTACATGGTCTTCCAATGGAGATCTCATGGTTTTAGAACAACATAAGAGTGAGTAAAGATGACAGATTTTTCATTTTTGGGTGAACTTGGGTGAATCCTTTTATGTTAACTTTATCATTTGTCCAAAGTATGTTGGTTTAAGTGGAGATGATATTCTATATTGTAGACATCCTGTGTTGTATCCGTCCTCAGGTGATCAGGTTCTGGAGTGGAATGGGAGAGTCTTGCAGGGAGCCACATTCAAGGAAGTTTACAATATTATTCTAGAATCCAAGCCAGAGCCCCAGGTGGAGCTGGTGGTCTCACGGCCCATTGGGTGAGTTAAAGCGGGTGATGGATTATTACTCAATATGTCAGTTCAGGGACACAGAGCACATTTTCTTTGACAATGGAGGTTTATGAAGAAGGATAGCCTGTGGTAGCTCAACATATAAATGCTTATATTCACACACACACATACACACACACAGAAACTTAAACATTCACGATTTGAAATGAAAGTCCTGCTTCATGTCTGTGCTATTGGAGAACAGCTTGACATGCTTTGAAATTATTGTTTGTGTCTTTCAAAATGCTAGGCATTTTTCCCCCTTAAAGCCATTAAGAGTCTAGCAGCAGCATGGTCAGATGCTCAGATTAACTTTGTAGAGATGGGCAATATATCAGGAATGCATTTAATATTGTTTTGATGGCAATATAGAGTAAAATGATTTACCATTGTAAATATTTGATATTTTAATGATCTTTTTATTTGATTATTGTATTTCCTAAAACAAGTGCCAGGCCAGTTATGTGCTTTGAGATGTTTTAATGTCATCTCTGATTTTAACCTCAGTAGCAAAAGTGCAGACAGGCATTGGAAGTTTGATTCAATCATTCAGTTAATCATTTAAATATTCAAGGACTCATTTGCGTCTTCACTCAAAAATGGCATTTGCTTTAGAATGTTTTCGTAAAAATATACAGTATATTTAGGTAAAGTTTATAATTTAATCTGCTTGACAAAAATGGCTATTTGGTTGAAATGATTGTTTAAAACCATTTCAGAGAAAATATCAACATTTATATTTAAAAGGGTCAAAGCCTGATATTTTAGCTATATCACCCAGCCCAATTACCTTCTCACATATTTAAGATGCTCTCCATTAAAATGCTCTTCACCTTTTCCTTGTAGAGATGTCCCTAGAATACCAGAGAGCACACATGGGCAACTTGAATCAAGTAAGTTTAGTTGATTTTGATGTACTGTATAATAAAACACATCGATACTTTAGCATTGCTGTAGCTAGCAGGAGGATGCAGAAAGTATCTAAGCCTTCTTTACTTCTTTTTCAGGTTCAAGTTCCTTTGAATCCCAAAAAATGGGTCCCTCCATCTCTGTCACGTCCCCCATGAGTCCTGGCATGCACCGGGAAACCCCTCAGTATCTGTCTGGACAGCTCTCAGTGAGTACCGGCATGTGTTCAGATGCTCTTGACTTATCTCTAGACCTCTTTTGCTTGTCTTTGGCCACTCGACTCACTCTGATGAAATGGTGCTAGCTTTGATGTTTAGCAATTATTTCACTACATCTTTAGGGAGTTTGCCAGCACACACTGTTCATTCACACAGATATTGGCTCAGATCTAAAGGACCAAGGGGTTATAGTAGATAAGATGCTATAAGGCCTTAAAAGAGTATGTGCGTAGTTGACAAATGGACATGGACTTCTTTTTTCAACATAGTTAATTAATCTACTGTTCAAAAGTTCGGGGTCAATAAAATCTGTTTATTCAGCAAATATGCATTACATTGATCAAAAGTGACAATATAGACATTTATTAAATGTAACAAAAGATTTCTATTTCAAATAAATGCTGTTCTTCTGAACTTTTCTATTCATCAAAGAATCCTGAAAAAATATATCATGGTTTTAACAATGATAATAATATCACTATTTTAACATTGATAATAATAAGAAATGTTTCTTGAGCACCAAATCAGCATATTAGAATGATTTCTGAAGGATCATGTGACACTGAAGACTGGAGTGATGATGCTGAAAATCCATTTTTTTCCATCACAGGAATAAATTACATTTTCAGATATATTCAAATAGAAAACACTTATTTTAAATTGTAATAATATTTCTCAATGTTACTGTTTTGCAAATAATTGCAATTACAGACTTCTTTGAAAAACTTTAAAAAAATCTTACTGACCTCAAACTTTTGAACTGTAGTCTATTATAAGCATAAGGGAAATAGCATGTTTACAAATACATTTTTGAAAATACATATATTTCATGTGACCTCCCTTGAAATGAGTTCATAAATACTGCATGCCAACTAATTATAATACCATTTAAAAAATGCTGTTCAATGTAGTTTTAATTAGAGTGTAGTATGTCACACTGCAGAACAGAAAACATTAACATGTAGTTCCACATAAATATTACACATTTTATTAACAGTAGGAGTTAAAACTCTCCCTTTTTCTAATTTACAAGCATAAAATTTACTACCTGTTGATGTCCTAATTATCAAAATGTTTGAGGATTCACAGGAGATTGCTCATTTAGATATAGAATTTATAAATCACACCACAGCCAGGACAGTAAGTGGTGACAATATTGTAATTTTATAACATTTTGAGCACAATATATAACTTAATGACTTGATATAACTTTAAAATAGACCCTAATTAGGTTGTGCCGGTGTGTTATAATTGTACTTCTGTTCTCACAGTTCATTTTGATATTTGTATTTCAGGTTTGTGGAATGTTAAATGTTACAATCATTAGAATATAATTTGAATAGATAATTTTATGTTAAAATCTGTGTTCATTGCTGTGAAGTTAAACGGATAGTTCACCCAAAAATGAAAATTATCCCATGATTTACTCACCCTCAAGCCATCCTAAGTGTATATGACTATCATCTTTCAGACAAACACAATCGGGAGATATATTTAAAAATATCCTTGCTCCTCCAAGCTTTGTAATGGTTGAGAATGGGGGGCCACATTTTGAAGCAAAAAATGTGGCCCCCCATTCACAACCATTATTAAGCTTGGAGGAGCAAGGATATTTTTAAAGGGTTAGTTCACCCCAAAATGAAATTTCTGTCATTAAGTACTCACCCTCATGTCGTTCCACACCCGTAAGACCTTCGTTCATCTTAGGAACACAAATTAAGATATTTTTGATGAAATCCGAGGGTATCTGATCCACACATAGGCAGCAATGTCATTGCACCTTTTGACGTCCAGAAAGGTAGTTAAAAACATGGTTAAAATAGTCAACGTGACTACAGTGGTTCAACCTTAAAGGAACACTCCACTTTTTTTGAAAATAGGCTCATTTTCCAACTCCCCTAGAGTTAAACAGTTGAGTTTTACCGTTTTCGAATCCATTCAGCCGATCTCTGGGTCTGGCGGTACCACTTTTAGCATAGCTTAGCATAGTTCATTGAATCTGATTAGACTGTTAGCATCTCACTCAAAAATGGCCAAAGAGTTTCGATATTTTTCCTATTTAAAACTTGACTCTTCTGGAGTTACATCGTGTACTAAGACCGACGGAAAATGAAAAGTTGCGATTTTTTAGGCCGATATGGTTAGGAACTATACTCTCATTCCGGCATAATAATCAAGGAACTTTGCTGCCATACCATGGGTGCAGCAGGCGCAATGATATTACGCAGCGTCTCTCACAAATGTCTCCATGGTTGCAAGGCACGCTCC
This sequence comes from Mylopharyngodon piceus, assembly GCA_039654765.1. NCBI lineage: Eukaryota > Metazoa > Chordata > Actinopteri > Cypriniformes > Xenocyprididae > Mylopharyngodon > Mylopharyngodon piceus. The sequence goes on along the minus strand of CM077448.1, from coordinate 2,428,232 downwards.
CTGTGCAAGCAGGGTCACAGGCGCTGCGTAATATCATTGCGCCTGCTGCACCCATGGTGCTTTTTGTGTGCAAACACAAAACAAAAATAACGACTTTATTCAACAATTTGAACTGTTGTCATACGCAGTGAACTCAGTGCAGACTTCCTTATTTACGTCCGAATGCTGGCTCATTATTGGCCGGATCCTGTGTCAGCATCACATGCATGCGTCGTGCTGCTCATGTGTTCAGCTTCAGCCAATACTGAGTTGGCGTTCGGACGTAAACAAGGAAGCCTGCACTGAGTTCAATTCGTATGACAACGGTTCAAATTGTTGAATAAAGTCGTTATTTTTGTTTTGTTTTTGTGCACAAAAAGTATTCTCGTCGCTTCGTAACATTAAGGTTGAACCACTGTAGTCACGTTGACTATTTTAACCATGTTTTCAACTACCTTTCTGGACGTTGCTGCCTATGTGTGGATCAGATACCCTCGGATTTCATCAAAAAAATCTTAATTTGTGTTCCTAAGATGAACGAAGGTCTTACGGGTGTGGAACGACATAAGGGTGAGAACTTAATGACAGAAATTTCATTTTTGGGTGAACTAAGCCTTTAAATATATCTCTGATTGTGTTTGTCTGAAAGAAGATACACCTAGGATGGCGTGAGGGTGAGTAAATCATGGGATAATTTTATATTTTTGGGTGAACTAACTCTTTAAAAGTTAAATGAGCAAAATATAATATATTTTATATATAAAATATAATATACGTCTTACATTTGTTAGTTTGGGGCAGGTGTATTGTGTGATTCTAGACAGTTGTGTCAGTCCTAGACAATGTCCGTCACAGGCCAGCCTGGATTCTGGAAGAAATCCCGAAGCGGAAAACTTATTATTAGTTTTCAAGCTTGTTACCCGATTGACGTAGACTCTGCAGGTCAGCTTTGACACAGTGCTGGTGGATCAGGATGTTAGGTAAAGTCAATTCTTTGAAGGGGTAGCTGTTGTACATTTCTCTGAAGTTGTTCAGTCTACTTTAACGATCAACCTCGATCTTAACGGCAGTTTGGATCTTAGGGGAAGCGTATGAATAATTTACACAGTTTGCATTATCAGTGGTCTTAACTGTACGCCTGAGACGTCTGTGAGGTAAGTTTCATCCAGGTGTTAGTGCGTTCATACAGTACAGTAAATTGCTTCAGGCATTGAAAACAATTAGCAATTATTGTTCCTTTTAAGTGTTTAATAGGGAAATGAGCTGTAGCAACAACTGTGAATGTATTAAATGTGAAGAGATTGTGTTTAAAAAGGCAATGCTGATTAATAATAACAGTAAAATAAGTGCTTTTTTCTGTTTTTGTGCTGAAGTGTCTGCTCTTCTGTCTGGGCGATGCTTTAGTGTCTCACTATGGGTTGCGCTGTTGTAAATTTGTTTTCTTTTTGTTTGGAATGAGGGAGATTTATCCTAAAACCTGAAAACACACATATCATTGCTGAATGTTGTTGTTTACTGTATATATTATTGAGAAACACTGTAATGCATTAAAAGTTGAAAGGTATTCTACACAAGCTGTAGTTATATAAGCATACTTACCATGTGTTATGAATCATCTTTTGACACTATTCAGGACTTGCATATATGACTAAGGTTAATTCAGCTATAAGATTCTCGTAATTTTTGAGTATGATGCAGTTTGATAAATGAATAAAAGCTGTCTTATGTCACTCAGTTAGGCTAAATCTCTTCTCAGATGGGTTGTTTTAATTTGTGTGCCTCTGTGCAGTTTTGGTTTAGTTGTATTGCTTTTGTTTTCTTTGTTAATTTTGCTTATCCAGAGTCCATGCCTTAGTAGAAGAACCACGCCTTTTGTCCCTAGGGTCCAGGTAACATCGTCAGACTTCTCTCTCTTTCTCTGCTCAGTCTTTTTTTAATCTTTTCTTTCATTACTGGCAGTCTTTTTTCAATCCTTCATTACTCTCTCTGTGCGTTATTTGGAAAATGCACTGCAGGAAAACGGCAGCATTCCAAGTTTCTCCCCCTTGCTCTTTTGTTCAGATTTTATTTTTTCCCTCAAAGTTATACGTCATTGCCCTTGCAATTTATAACGAGCTGTTTCATTATTACAGTCTGATTTTTGCTTAATTAATTGAAAGGCCATCTTGCTGAGGCTTGAAATATTCTGCATGAATTACACACCTTTTACTCTCTTTTTAAATGTGGCATGATTTTGTAATTAGCGTAGGTTACTAAATTAAGTCTCTTTAAATTTTAAACTGATTTTTTTAGACAGTCATTTTTCGTTCTTTGTCATGTAACATGGAACTTTATATTTGTATTATATTTTAAAGAAATTATTTTGTATGAAATGCATGTTTTGCTAATTTTTAGTACAATTTCTGGAAAAAAGAAAAAAAAAAAACAATGCAAAAGAGGCACGGTTTGTATCAGTACTATCAAATATTATGTTCTGTGTTACAATGAAGAGATACAGTATGTTAATTGACACACTTTTAAAATAATATTGCATTTTCCAATGTAGAACATTTCTCTAAACCTCATAGATAAATAAACAAATTGTACCAAATGAACTAACTACTGTTTAGGCAAACCCATATGACTTACTTTCTTCTGTGGAACACAAAAGAAGTAGTTTAAACCTGCCGTGTTGTGCACACAAGATATCTTTCACAAAAAACCTGCAGTGATGCATCTTATTGTGGCAAGTATTTTTAAAAATTTCTTGATTTGTGTTTCACAGAGGAAAGAAAATAATACAGGTTTGGAACAATATAAGGAAGAGTAAATGATAAATATTCATTTTTAAGGGAACTAATTCTTTAATAGCACTTGCTAATAATTTCTCATTTAACTGTAATAATAAACTCCAAGAGTTGTTGCTGTAGTTTTCAAAAATGGAGTTATTGTGATGGTAGATTTTCAGACTATTGTTTCCTGATTAGGGTTGGGAATCGAAAATCGATTCCAATTCAGGAATCGGATACTTGTTATAAAATTAAAATTTCCATTCCGCTTATCAATTCCTGTGTGCACATTTTAATGTGGTTTTAAACCATTCAAGTGCAAGAAGACGCGAAAGAGAGCTCAATTCAGCACTCAGCTGCTGTTTTCTGTGCTGGGCACATCCAGAGTAAGCGCACGAAAAGCCGCTTCTCATATAGTGCATGAATACTGAATTGAGTTCTCTTCCGCATATTTTTTTGTCAATTATGTCAAAATATCCTTGCGAACACAGTCGGTTATGTCTTAAATGAATGTAAACAGTTGCGAAAGAAACGCATGTGTAACAGTATATTGGATCAGTGCATTAGCTCTTAAAGTGACAGCAGGTTAATAAACCTGCTGTTGTCTGTCATTACTGTTAATGAAAGAACAAAGGAAAAAGTAAATCACTCACTGTAACTTTGTAACTTTAATAGGGATTAATCTATATTTTATTCATAAAAAGAAAACTGCAGCTATTTTACATTTGATTTCAATTTCTGAACTTTGTCCAGTTGTATTTATTTGTGCTATTGCTATTTGCTTATTTGTTCTTATTGTATTACTGACTGTATCATCAATCAATCCAATTCAATGTAAATATCAATTCAAGGCATAAAAAAAATATAAAAAACATTTATTTAATCATGGCTTAGGCATTTAAAAACAGGTGACATGTAACTGCACACTGACGCGTTGCGGCTAATGAGCCTTCGTCAGGGTGTGAGCAACAAACACAGAGTTCTTTTAAACAGTAATTAATTAGTCATGTGACAATCACCTGATAGGATATGCACAAGAGAGAAAGTTTAGATGTTATAAAGAGAACATCTCACCAAATATATTATTAAACCAAACACAATATGTTCAAATAAACAAAATAATCTAAAAAAAAAAAAAAAAAAAAAAAAAAATGCCCTGCACAGCAATAATGTTTGAAATGTATATTAGTCAGTCTAGTTTATTAATTAGCTGTTCTTTAGGCTTTTTTTTTTTTTTTGAATCGATAAGCAGAATCGGAATTGGAATGGCTAAAATTCAAACGATATCCAACCCTATTCCTGATGCAGTCAACTAATAAAAAACACAGACCTTGATACATCTATATAAGAATCAAATGGTACAATTTGTTTGGACTGAAGCCTTCCCCCTGCTGTTTTTGCCATGGAAGCTTCCTGGATTGCTCTAGTCTGTATTGAGCACTTTCTGTTGCTTTGCTGCATGCATTAGTAATGGAGTATTTTTTAGAATAGTAAGTTCTCTCTAAAGATACATTATAGTGTTTCTTTTAGCTCTAGTGATCTGGAAGGGCAAATGCTTGGAAGTCAGAGAATTAAGCTACTATCAATGAATGCTTGAGAAATGTTCATAGAGGACCAAAGTACTCAAAATTATATAATTAAATGTTTACTTTGCCATTCGGAAATTAAACCTAGTGTTATTAAACATGACAGAAATACTATTTTTGCATGTAAAAAAAAAAACAAACAAAAAAAACTAGATAATTATATTACAGAATAAATTGTACAATAAATAATTTAAATATTACAAACAAATTGGAGCATTTCATTATTTGTTTTAAGAAATAATAATAAATAGGAAAACTTTAACTCATTTGACTGATTAACACTGATTTAATTATTTCTAAATAAATAAATGTATGTCACTTTTGATTTTTAATTATTCAAATAAGTACATTTTACTTTAAATATATTTAACTGCTAATTCATTTTATTCAAGATAAATTAATACTTTTTTGTGGATGAATTGGATTATTTAATGGTTTATTTATTCGTATTTTTGTCCTCCATATTCATATCTTTCCAGTTTTTGCCCTTTAGGATAATTTACTCTGTGATATGCATGAATGAGAATGAGTATTTAGTTTATTTCATTTCCAGATAGCTGCAACTGAGACTTTCAAAGCTGTTTCTTTTCAATTCTGGTTTGGGCTGAAATTAGATAATCACACAAAGTTTAAACATGTTTTATTTTGTGTTACATTTCCTTTGCTTAGTCTGTTGTGTGGTATTTTATTTGATTTGGATTGCTGGGCTTTGAAAGTGTCTGTCAGTTTTAGAATAAATGTGACAAATTGTGACTACATTTGAGTCATCTGATTGGATGAGACTTGTGGCAGACACACCCTCATCCCCTGGCCAGCCAATGAGGGATGGAATATTCCACAACCCAGACTCACAGCACACAAACAACTGTTAAATCCTCTTACCTGTAGCCTAACATGTCAGATTCCAGAAATCATAGACAAGTAGTTCCCCTCTAATATTTTGGGTTAAATGCAGTTTAAGATCTATTGATGTGGCATACTGCAAATTCTTCCAAAAACCTCAGTTTGTAAAATAAAAGTAAATACACATTTACATTAAAGGTTACTTCTGGTATCCTTTCATGAATTAGCTGTATTGGGTGAGAGTGAAAACAAGAGTGAATTAAATGTTTTTCATTTCTAAAATGTTAATTCATTTCTAAAACCTTTTTTTTTTTTTTTTATGTAAATTGTCGCCATTGTGCAAGGTTAAAAGACAGTTTATCACACTAGTCTCATGTTAACATGTATAAATGTTAAAGTCTTTAACATGGCTGTTCATTCAAAACAGCAGTTTTAGTACTTCACCTTAAACTTAAAAATTAGAAAGGTTGCTTTGAATACAGTGTCGTGCCCCATAGTAAGTGTAATACTGTATGTTTACTGTAAACAAACGTTTTTACAAACTGAGATGCAAGTCAAAATTATTTTCTGTGATAATGAAGCTGTATTCAACCTGAAATATAGTGAAAGTCAAAAAGTCAGCTCCCTGAAACACTGTGGTATCAAACTATGTGATTCAGTGCTTAGAAATAGTTTAAATTTTGTATTTGTTTTTTTGTGGTGAATTTAGTCGATCATCAAAGTTGATCTTGAGAGGTAGTCAGCTTGATTTAGTTGGTGTGTGCTGGTGCTGTACCTGCTCTGGGAAAGTTCTGCCAAGCATGTGACGCTTCTGCAGGGCTGCCCTGGACCCTCTGGGGTGAGCTCTCCTTACAGACCATCTAAGAGAGTATGATTCTTCCTGCAGGTAAAGCTGTGGTACGATAAAGTGGGACATCAACTCATCGTCACTATCCTGGGCGCCAAAGACCTGCCTTCACGAGAAGACGGGCGGCCTAGGAATCCCTACGTCAAAATCTACTTCCTCCCCGACAGAAGGTACCTGCACTTCAGAGTTCAGATATACAGTTTTCAGCTTTCAAAAGAACTTTCAATTAGGATTTTGAATTATAATCTCTAACGATAACGTTTGTGAACAATACATAAACTACCATTCAACATTTTGAAAAAAACAGCATGTTGTAACATCAGTGTAGTGGTGATAGCACATAATATTGAAGACTCTAAACCAGGTCAATAAACTAAGGTTGGCTGATCTCCAAAGTAATATAGATGTATGTCAAATGTGGGTGTCTATTCACAGTGAAGCCTTCAAAATCACTGATATATTGACACAATTACATGAATTTTGTTTTTTCAAAAGACATAAAATTTTTATTACCAGGACTTCAAAACCTAGTGAAAATGCACTAAAATCCTCAAAATCCTCCCTTTATAGAAGGGATTTAAACTGAAAACTAAAATGAATGGGAAATATTCCACAAACCCAGACTGGCAACTACTGGTAAAAAAAACTATAAATTCAATTTGAAATGAAATTCATACCTGAATATGAAGGAAGGAAGGAAGGAAGGAAGGAAGAATATGTGTAATAATAATAATAATAAATAAAATAAATTAACTAAATGTGTAATAATGTCTAATAATGTGTACTATTAATTATTATTATTTAAAGGATTAGTTCACTTCTGAATGAAAATTTCCTGATAATTTACTCACCCCCATGTCAGTCAAGATTTTCATGTCTTTCTTTCTTCAGTTGAAAAGAAATTAAGGTTTTTGAGGAAAATATTCCAGGATTTTTCTCCATATAGTGGACTTCAGTGGGGTTCACCGGGTGGAAGGTCCAAATTGCAGTTTCAGTGCAGCTTCAAAGGGCTCTACACAATCCCAGGCGAGGAATAAGGGTCTTATCTAGTGAAACGATCGGTCATTTTTTTAAAAAAAAATAAAAATGTATATACTTTTTAACCACAAATGCTTGTCTTGCACTGCTCTGCAATGCGCCACGCATTAGGTTGAAAGGTCACTCCAACTTTAAAATCATCCGATATTATTGTTTTACCTTTTTTTTTTGTAAAGGTTGTTTGGCTTTATCTTTGCACATTTTGTAGACACTGGATTGGTACTTCCACTTATATCACGCATGACCTTTGTAACGTGATTACGTCATGCGTGCGGATCGCAGAGCTAGTACAAGATGAGCATTTGTGGTTAAAAAGTATATAAATTTTTATTTTTTTTTTTAGAAAATGACAGATTGTTTCGCTAGATAAGACCCTTATTCCTCGGCTGGGATCGTGTTTGAAGCTGCATTTAAACTGCAATTTGGACCTTCCACCCAGTGAACCCCACTGAAGTCCACTATATGGAGAAAAATCCTGGAATGTTTTACTCAAAAACTTTAATTTCTTTTCGACTGAAGAAAGAAAGACATGAACATCTTGGATGACATGAGGGTGAGTAAATTATCAGGAAATTTTCATTCAGAAGTGAACTAATCCTTTAAGTTTTTTTTTTTTTTTTTAATTTGGGTATCCTTGGATTGGCTTAGTGTCTCTGTGAGGGTCTGTGAGACTGTAATAGAAATGTTAAAACCCCTCAAGTTTGAGTCATCAGCAGCTGTAAAATATAAACTCACCTGCTCTTCTCAGTGATAAAAGCAAGAGGAGAACGAAAACAGTGAAGAAATCTCTGGAGCCAAAGTGGAACCAGACGTTCATGTACTCTCCAGTGCACAGGCGAGAGTTCAGGGAACGTATGCTGGAGATCACGCTATGGGACCAGGCCAGAGTCCGAGAGGAAGAAAGCGAGTTCCTGGGAGAGGTGAGAGAGGAACACCTTCCTACTGTGTGTCTCTAATAATGCCATGTGCATACTAATAAAAGATCTCACAATGTTTACTCAGTATGATGCAAGAAAACTGTTGTGGCAGCAATATCAGACATGAATAAATGTTTTAGTTTAAAATCAATTTAAAAAAAGTATTTTGTGACTTTCAGAGCAAAGTTTAGACTTTAAATATTGCACAATAGTGCAGCAACATAGCTGCATTTTAAACATCATAAGTCATCATAAATGGCTATGTATTTCATACCTGTGTGTTTGTGTGTGTAGATTCTGATAGAGCTGGAGACAGCGCTGTTGGACGATCAGCCTCATTGGTATAAGCTCCAAACACATGACGTGTCCTCTATGCCGCTGCCTAACCCCTCACCCTACATGCAGAGACGTCTCCTACATGGAGAGAGTCCAACGCGCAGGTTACAAAGTATGTACACACACCTACTGTTACAATAAACACAAACTGCTTAATAATAGTAAACTAAAGTGTTCACACTACAATTGAATGTGATCTCAATTTGATTTTGCCCTTTACTGTGTGAACAGCAAAACATTTTGAATCACATTTTTTAAATCCAGTTAGAGACACAAATCGACTTCTGTGTGAACAGTCCTGTCAGAATTCATTTTATGTCAATCATTCATCATATAATTTTGTTTCAGTTGTTTAAATCATAAAATAAAATATAAATTGCACTGTATTACATAGAAATGTGCAAAAATATACACTTCCGTTCAAAAGTTTGTGATCAGTAAGATTTTTGAAAGAAGTCTCTTATGCTCACCAAGGCTGCATTTAACTGATCTAAAAAAAAAAAACAGTAATATTGTGAAATATTAAAATAACTGTTTTCTATGTTAATATATTTGAAAAAGTAATTTATTCCTGTGATGGCAAAGCTGAATTTTCAGCAGCCATTACTCCATTCTTCAGTGTCACATGATCCTTCTGAAATCATTCTAATATGCTAATTTGCTGCTCAAGAAACATTTCTTCTTATCAGCAATGTTGAAAACGTCTCGGTTACGTATGTAACCCTCGTTCCCTGAAGGAGGGAACGGAGACGTATGTCAGAAGTGAACCGACGAATTGGGATATTGCAAGAGAGCCCTATCACCTTCAAGTGTAACTAAACGAGCCAATGGACATTGGCGTGCGAGCTTTGCGTCACGTGCACCGCCCCCGCGAGCGGGTATAAATGCGGAAGTGGGTGCACTCGCACTCTGTTTTTCGCTGAGGAGACGAGCATGTAACCTGCACTCAGCGGAGGCACAGGAACCGTGGCGACGGGACGTATGTCTCCGTTCCCTCCTTTAGGGAACGAGGGTTACATACGTAACCGAGATGTTCTCTTTCAGTCGGTTTCGAGTGGCAGGGACGGCAGAGCGGACTCTGCCAAGGGAAAGACACGGGCTTACCGTAGGGAGGTTACCGTGGAGAAATACACATATGGGACCGCCCTAGGGGTCACAACATATGGCACCCAGCCAAGCACAGGCGAGTTGACGAGTGCTTGGCCTAGCATCAGACACTCCGCAATGTCCGAGCCACAGGGAGTGGCGGAGGAACTCGACAGGGTTCGCCAGACGGGGAACTCACTGAAGCAATGGACGCATGTATCCGGCCCAGAGGGCGGGAGTGGCGTTGCAAGCTGACACTTAGAACAGGTCCTTCACACTACTGGCTACTGGAAGCGAGTACACGGGAAGATACCAGTTCTACACGAAGGCTATAGAAACTAGCGAACATGTTAGGTGTCGACCCAGCCCGCAGCTCTTCATATATCTGTCAGCAAGGCGCCGTGCGTCAGCGCCCAGGAAGAAGCAACTCCTCTAGTGGAGTGAGCTCTCAACCCGAGCGGGCAAGGCATGCCTTGGGACTGATGAGCCAAAGCGATGGCATCCACTATCCAGTGGGCCATCCTCTGCTTGGAGACAGCCTTTCCCTTCTGCTGGCCTCCCTAACAGACGAAGAGCTGGTCTGAGGTCCTGAAGCTTCGCGTTCTGTCCACGTACAGGTGCAAAGCGCGGACAGGACAGAGCAAATCTAGGGCTGGGTCTGCCTCCTCCAAGGGCAGCGCTTGCAGGTTCACTACCTGGTCTCTAAAGGGAGTGGTAGGAACCTTTGGCACATATCACCGGGCCCGAACTCTAGGCACGATTCGTCGACCGAAAATGCGTGCAGGTCCCCTACCCTCTTGATGGAGGCCAATGCAACCAGGAGTACTGTCTTAAAGGACAGCGCTTTTAACTCCACTGACTGCAAAGGCTCAAAGGGAGCTCCCCGGAGAGCTGTAAGTACCAGGGACAGGTCCCAAGAGGGTATAGAGGGAGGGTGAGGCGGATTTAGTCTCCTCGTCCCCCTCAGGAACCTGACGATCAGGTCATGCTTCCCTAGAGACTTACCATCAACCACGTCGTGATGTGCAGCAATGGTGGCAACATACACCTTAAGGGTGGAGGGAGACAGCCTTCGCTCCAACCCTTCTTGCAGGAAGGAAAGCACTGACCTGATCGAACATGTTCGGGGGTCCTCTCGGTGAGAGGAACACCACTCGATGGACATGTTCCACTTCAGAGCATAGAGGTTCCTTGTAGAAGGAGCCCTAGCAGAATTGATGGTGTCTACAACCGACTGGGGTAGATCACCTAGAACCTCCGCGTCCTGTCCAGGAACCAGACATGAAGTTTCCAAAGGTCTGGACGTGGGTGCCAAAGGGTGCCCCGTCTCTGAGTCAGGAGGTCCTTCCTCAAGGAGTTGCTGTTGCCAGGAGCATCAGTTCTGGAAACGAGGTCCAAGTTGGCCAATAGGGCGCCACTAACAAGACCTGCTCCTCGTCCTCCCTGACTTTGCACAGCAGCTGTGCGAGCAGGCTCACTGGGGGAAACGCATACTTGCGAAGTTCCCGGGGCCAGCTGTGTGCCAGTGCGTCCGTGCTGAGAGTGCCCTCGGTCAGGGAGTAAAACAACTGGCAATGGGCTGTGTCCGGAGAGGCAAACAGATCTATCTGTGCGGTCCCGAAATGCTGCCAAATCAGCTGGACCACCTGGGGATGGAGTCTCCATTCTCCCGGAAGCGGAGGCTGCCATGAGAGCTCGTCGGCTGCACTGTTGAGCACGCCTGGGATGTGAATGGCACGAAGCGACCTCAGATGCTTCTGACTCCATAAGAGGAGATGGTGGGCGAGTTGCGACATGACCGGCTCTATTGCGTTCTTCGCCAGGAAACAAAAGATTCTCCACCTGGCCCTCCTCCAGGGGAGGGAGCGATGCGGGCATCGTCTCCCGAAGAGCTGTCTTCCTCTCCTCCAGGTCGCCCATCTCAGGTCCGCTTCCTGGATCGCTTGCCACCTGGCTTGGCTGCAGACTGAGCGGGCTGGGCACCGCGTCCACGACCGGCTCCCTACTGTCTGCTAGGTGGAGACTGTTGCTTTGCAGACTTGGCAGGGGCGGAGGGACTGCGGTCGGCGGTGGGGTGGTGGCAGCAGCAGACCGCCGGGGCAGGATATGCTTAATCGCCTCCGTTTGCTTCTGTGCGGCCGAGAACTGCTGGGCGAAGCTCTCGACCGCTTCGCCGAATAGGCCGACCTGCGACACGGGGGAGTCCAGGAACCGATACTTATCAGTCTCCCTCATGTCGGCCAGGTTCAGCCATAGATGGCGCTGCCGGACCACTAAAGTGGCCATCGCTTCACCAACAGAGCGTGCTGTCACCTTGGTCACCTGGAGAGCGAGGTCGGTGGCAGTGTGCAGCTCAGCTAAGAGCTATTGATCAAGACCAGCCTGTGGCATGTCCATGAGCGCTTTGGCCTGATAGACCTGAAGGTCGTCTGCCGGCGCACCAAAGGAAACGGCTGGTCGCTCAACAGAGGGACCAGTACGATCCTCCGGTAGCACCACTGGCTGCAGTGTAGTGGAGGGGTTAGGGGCACACGGAGAAGATCTCGGCGGGGAAGCCCTAACCGCAATCCTCAGATCACCCTTCCTACATGCTGAGGCGCCGCTCTCCTGGCGTGAACCAGAAAAAACAGCCGCCCAGGGCATAGGGGAGGGGACCCCCGCTCCCTGAGAACCAAGGAGCGAGAGTCTGGATCTCAACACTGAGATGGTCATGTTCCCGCAGTGAGAACATGAACCATCCACAAAAGCTGCTTCAGCATGCTGAATGCCCAGACATGTGATGCAGCGATTGTGACCGTCAGCAGGGGCCAGGGAACGACCGCATCCAGTAACGCACGGACGGAATGACATCTTGAAAATGACGCAGTGTACGTCCGTTAAGCTCTTTTAGAAAAGAAAAACGCTCTTTGTACTGGTGCTGAAGCACACGGGATCAGCCGCGGTGCGATTGTAGGTTCACACCGGTCGCCTACAATCAGCACACACAGAGAAAACCGGCTCAAATTGCAGACCTGACCAGCAACAATCAAAAAAGCTTGCTGTGAAAACAGCAGTTGAGAGCTGTGTAAAGCTCACTGCCGCCGCTGTAAAGTGCCGTTTCACCAACACTCTCCAACAAAGAGGCTCCAAAAGACTCAACTTCACTCTCTAAGGCGATCTATTTTGCAGGAACAGAACACAATGCTTGGCTCCGAAGCGAAAGACAGAGTGCGAGCACACCCGCTTCCGCATTTATACCTGCTCGCGGGGGCGGTGCACGTGACGCAAAGCTCGCACGCCAGTGTCCATTGGCTCATTTAGTTACACTCGAAGGTGATAGGGCTCTCTTGCGATATCCCAATTTGTCGGTTCACTTCTCACGTACGTCGCACGTGACCGACTGAAAGGGAACAGTCATGCTGCTTGTTGTGGAAACTATGATGCATTTTTATAGATTCTTTGATGCGTAGAAAGTTTAAAATAACAGTTTTTATTTGGAATAGAAAGCTTTTGTAACATTATAAATGAATTTAAGAAAATCAGAATACAGTACTTAACTAATTTGAATTTAGCAAATTCACAGGTCTGCTGTGGTATGAATGTCCTGTATATTCTGTATATTTTTATATTTAAAACATGGGAATTCTCAAAGTATCAGTTTGTATAAATTTGGACATTACATTTTATGCATGTTTGTTTTTGTTGATGTGTTTCTTGTTGTCATGTTTTGTTTCCTTCAAAAAATATTACTATCTATCCACCACTGACACATTTCCAGTCAAGAGCCCGTATTTGTACAACTCAGGTAACTTTGACCTGCTTGCTCCAAGTTAGCATGTGATTGGCCAGCAATGTGATTACTATCCACTCTATACTATCCAAAGTGTGATCTCCCCTCACTTCCGCCTCATACTCTTCAGAAACCCTCACTATTCCACACAGCTTGCATGGAGTTAATGCCCATCGCTGTTGCTACATGCCACCAATCCTCATTTTAAAGCTTATCTGTCTTTTTAGGCCTGATCTTCACCATTAAAAAAATATAAAATCAGCCCTGTTAATAGCCGTTCCTGAGCAGATCTAAGTATGGACTGCTAACGCTTTTCCCAGCCTCTCACAAACCTTTCTGTGGTTGATGTTTGCTGTGTTTCACGATTTTGATTGCAAACTAAATGATAGCAAACCTCACGCTTGGTTCTACTCGCACTGAATTGAGCTGTAGCTGTTTTTCCACTGTAGAAAGGTAACAAATGAGAAAGTGTCAGCTTAAACTTTAAAATTAACATAGACTGTCTGCCATGGATATATTGTAAGAGATACAAAAGAGCTTCTTGCCTAAAGCTATTTCATTAGAAACAAATGCATTTTGTTATACATGCAAATTATACGTCATCAACAGTGACTCACTTTCACAAACTAGTCCAGGTTGCTTTCACATAAGATGTGCCTTAGCATAGAAAAAAGTTTTCACGTAAAATATTCTTAGGTCTGTTAATTTCAGCATTTACTAATACATTATTAAAATCAAACATTGCATCTGTTATTATTATTATTTAATGGACTTGAGCTATAAGGAACTAACAGTGAACAGTTTTTTTTAAATAACTAATGTTAACAAATATTACTAAATACTGTAACAAAAATGTAACACTTTTAGTTAATGTTTTTCAAAATTATGACTACAAATTGACCAATTTCGAAAGTATCAGTCTGTTTAGATTGATAATGTCCAATATCAGAATATCAGGTCTTTTTTTGTTGTTGTTGTTTAGGTCAAACTATACACTCTAAAAAGCTTTCAAAAGTACAAAGCATTTTTTTTTCATGCTTAAAAATTAAATTAAAATGTAAAAGTGATGGGTTTGCTTTAGGGAAAGCCAATTTTGCCAAAAAAAAAAAAATAAATAAAAAAAAAATAGGCAAAACTGTATATATTTATAATATCAGCTATCATATCAGCCATGTAAAAGTAATTAACAATTTAAAATAAGTTTAAAAAATACACTTATAATATATATGAATTAATTATACAAATTATTAATTTAGAATTCATTTGAAAGGTTTTAATTACAAATGAATGTAAATATATATTAATATAATAATTTCAATATTGGTGCATCCCTTATAACTCTATGATAACATGATGCTAGTTTAGTATGTGTGTTTGCTGTGCTATGACCCTAGCTAGATTACTTAACCTCACGTGAACCATCCTGTGGATTACAGCAGACGGTCACGTTAAGAGGGTCTTTTCTTCATTATGACCGTCGTGATCTGTTCCTCCACCCTTCCTTTCTCTCTCTCTCTCTCTCTCTCTCTCTCTCTCTGTCTCTCTCAGGGTCACAGAGAATCAGTGACAGCGAGTTCTCTGATTACGACTGTGAAGATGGGATTGGTGTTATCTCAGGTACAGCGAAGTCACCTTTCTCTGCTTTAGTGCCGCACCGTACTTAGAAAACTGAAGACTTGAGCATCCTTGAAAGCATTTTATTCAGTACTTTTCGATTAAATTCAGTGCTTTTATATCAAATACATTTATAATATAACTGTTTTCAGTATGTGTAGTACTGTGTACGTGTAGCAAACACGAAACATAAAGTTATACTGTAGAGTTCTTTTTACACTTTACTCACATTTTGGTGCAAAATGGACACAAAAGTGTGATTATATACTGAATTTGGGGTCAGTCTCATATGCCTTGTTCAGACTGTCAGTCCAAATATTGGAATCGGATCATATTTAGCAAGTGTGAATGCCAGAAATCACATGAAATCTGAAATTTTTACAAATTCATTTCAAGCTACTTTCATATGTGGTTTAAATCCTGTTTAAATCTAATTTCTTATAATCCGTTTCAGTCTGATTGCTCTGATAGGATTTTGCGTAGCTTTTCTGCCTGTATGTCACTTTCTCACGCTACGTAAAACGTAAGCACTTCAGTCGTTGTTGCAGAAACAAGGTTGTGTTGTGTTGTTGTTGCAGGTCACGCAGAAAATGATAATATAATGGAGACATCTCTGTGTAGTCCAGTGATGAGGTGTCTTGACTTCTTTCAGTGTGCTGCAGAGACAGCAGCATGGAATAAAGCCGCTCATGAAATCCTCTGTTTCTGTTGCTGCTTCATCTAGCGCTGCAGCTACACATTGTCATATTCTAAGACAACATTGCAAACCCCCTCTATGTTGTTTTTGGCATAGTTCTACCAATGCAACATCATTGCCATGGAAACCAACACAGATATTCCGGAAAACGAAAGGGAGCCACAGGCACACAAAATCAGATCTGAACAATTGCGATACACAGTGTGGAGAGTCAATCATTTAGGTCAGATTCCAATCTGATACACAAATAATCAGATTTATACTGACAATGTGAACATAGTCTTATATAAATCTATTATGCTTACCAAGGCTGCATAAATTTGACTTAAAATAGAGTAAAAACAGTAATATTATAAAATATTATTACAATTTAAAAGAACTGTTTTCTATTTGAATATATTTTAAGATGTAATTTATTCCTGTGATGACAAAGCTGAGTTTTCAGCATCAGTACTCCAGTCTTTAGTGTCACATGATCCTTCAGAAATCATTCTAATATGCTGATTTGCTGCTCAAGAAACATTTCTTATTATTATCAATGTTGAAAACAGTTATGCTGCTTAATATTTTTGTGGAAACCATAATGCAGGATTCTTCTCAGGATTCTGTGATGAATAGAAAGTTCAAAAGAGCAGCATTTATTTGAAATCTAATTTTATTTGTGACATTATATATGTCTTTACTGCCACTTTTGATCAATTTAAAGCATTCTTGCTGAATAAAAGTATTAATTTCTTTAACCTTAATTTCACAACCTAATATGATCTAATTAAATGAAACTCCAGAGGGATGTCTGTTGTCTCTGTAATGATCGTCTTGAAGTCTGATTGCACACGGGCTATTCCAGGCTTTTGTGTGCTTTCACACATGCTGATCAACAAATCAAATTAAAGGATATTGTCAGCGAGAAGATTACTGTGAACTTTAGTCTGCTTCGACTCAGCACAAGGAAAATCCTCACCATCATTTCACACTGACGCTCCAACGTCTGTGTTCACTTTTTAAGGTGTTGCGTTTTCATGTTCTTAAAGTTTTCATATCATTGTGTAGTAGAAAACATACAGTTCCCCCAAAGAATATTTGGACACCCAAAAATGTCTGAATGCCATTGTATTAGATAATAATAATTATAATCCTTTATTTCACTGAATGTTTGAGTTATTATTTGGTACCAGTTGTTAAATGGCATTACTGATGTAAATGTCTGTTGCGTTGTGTTTGCCTCAGATTACCGGCACAATGGCAGGGATTTCCAGAGCTCCACTCTGTCTGTACCTGAGCAGGTGATGTCATCCAATCACTGTTCACGATCAGACATGAGCCGCACACGTTCACGCTCACCCAGCGTTCCTCCCCCACAAAGGTAATCTGCAACAGAAAAACACATATAAGTGATTTATATAAAAAGGGTCATATTTTGAGGAATCTTTTGAAATAAGGGTTCAATGTGCTATGAAAAATATACTGTAACGTCCTCCCCAGTCCAAAAAAGACAATTAAAGATTTCAATATTTTGTTTATTTTGATTAAGGATTTTTACATTTCGGAATAATATGATTATTAAACCTGCTTAGCCTACAGTAAAATATTTGATAGGCACATATCTAACGCCTCTAAATTATCAACATGATCAAAACCTGCTGAAAAACCTATTATACACAATCTACTACATGCCTTCTGTCGTCTGATTGATAGTTTGTACATTTTTAGCAAGTAAAAGGTCTTTTAGTATAATTATACAAACATCTCCCTTCAGATCGTGGTACACATGGTCTGTTTGCTGTGAAATGTTTCATAATTTTTATAAAGTAAACTTAAAAATACAATTTATATTGTTAGTAATATTTCAAGGTGAACACTTACTGGACTGAAGGAACTTAGGTTTACTTGATTATCCAAACATCATTTTTAAAAAATCATGTTAAAACGTGAGTATCAAATATGTGACCCTGTACAACAAAAAAAAAAAAGTCGCACGGGTATATTTGTAGCAATAGACAACAATACATGGTATGGGTCAAAATTATCGATTTTTCTTTTTATGCCAAAAACCATTAGAATATTAAGTAAAGATCATGTTCCATTTAAGATATTTTGTAAATTTCCTACCGTAAATATATCAAAAATGTATTTTTGTGAGTGGATATGCATTGCTAAGGACTTCATTTGACTTCAACTTTAGGCGATTTTCTCAATATTTTGATTTTTTTGCACCCTCAGATTCCAGATTTTCAAATAGTTGTATCTCGTCCAAATATTGTCCTATCCTAGCAAACCATACATCAGTGGAAATCTTATTAATCCAGCTTATGACTTTTTGGTTTTGTGGTCCAGGGTCACATATAATATATCAGGCTTTTGAAGAATTTTTATTTGTTCATCTCTCAGTCATCATTGTATTTCATGGCATTATATGTTTTTCCCCCCACAGTAAAAACTACAGACCTTTGATCATAAAAAATAAGGATTTAAATATCCTCTTACTAAGACATATGAGGAGATATAGAGTAACAACTGATATTTATATGCATTTTATGTATGTAGTCTGCTATACTGTTATAAAGACCCTATTAATTTACATTACAAGATATCAGAATTTCATCTTACATTTTAACCATATAAATATTAGCAACTGCATCAAATTATTATTTTTTTTTTTTTATTCATCTAAATAAATATATTGCCCTATATCATATGATATGAGCCATAAAATCCTGATGTATCAAATATGAGACAAACCACAAAACACATATGCACATAACATTTTTTTAAGAACAATATTTTGTTCAATAAACTTCCATTTAAAACTTGGTAAAAACTGTATTTGTTAATTGAAATAAGGTGGAAATAAAATATAAATATAAACTAATCTACATACTAAAATATCCCCTCTACATCTACATACTAAAATATATTCTCTCCCCTCCTTCAGTCGAAGTTTAGACCATGGTGTGAGAGGAGCACCCTCGCTTTATGGCCCCCGACAACGCCTGTCTGAAGACCGATACTCACCAGACAGGTATGTGTCACGTAACACACTAAAGCTGCTGGTCTTAGTCACAGTTTACATACCAGCACTTGTGTTTATTGTGCCCTCAAAAGTTCTTTGTGTCATAGACTGCTTTTTTCCTGATACAGGGAACATAAATGGAAATGTTGCCATATACCTCCATCTTTTCAGTTAATGTGATTATGGAAATTCAATGTGAGAAATATGATGTGCCAGCAGCACAGAGAGAACCGTAGGAAGGTTTAATTCATTTTGAGAAAGCAGGAAAAAAATCTGTTCCTCCTCCTTTCACTTTGACATCACACTTTTTTTTATCCGTCAATCTCTGCCTCTCTCGCTTTTGTTATCTTTTCATCGCTCCATATTCAATAGCTCCATTCAGCCATATTTCTGTTCTTTGCTCCCTGTGGTTGCAGCCAGTATCTTACCCTCCCTCCTCGAACCAGACACAGACAGCCAACCATCGACCCCGCTATCCAGGACCCCAGGTATTCTGTTACCCCCGAGCAGCATTACGCGCCCCTGCTCACCTCCCCCTTCTGTCCAATCACAGCACTCTTCTCACTTTCACCCACCCACTTACCCTCTGCTGCTAGCTGATTGACAGGTGACAGCTTGCCCACACATAGCACTGTATAAGAAACATTCACTTCTTTCACTTTAATAAGTCATAATAAATATGTAATTAATTCACACATAAATTATAGATCTCATCTTAGGATGATAGAGTCATGTTTTACGTGTGAAAACATTCAGCAACACTCTGTTACTGATACTGTCACATTCTTACTACCTTAAAGGAATGTTCAGGTTTCAATACAAGAAAGACCTACATAGATCAACATAATCTGTGAAGAACTGTCCATTACCATTGAAATTATTTTGACTTGCCCTTGTTTTGTAAGAACAAACAAAAATGCTTTTACAGTAATGCACTTTAAGTAGTAATGCACCCTTAGAAGAAATGCAGCTTTTAATTTTGTTAAAACTTTTTACTTAAAGAAAAGTTAAAAGGTTATTGGCTTCACTTATATATTGTTTAACACTTATGCTAAAATACTTTGTTTTTTGTTTTTTGTTTTTAAAAATATATAAAATATATGTCATGTCTGTTTATATATCATTGTAAATTTATTACTGTAAATTTGATTTTTGTTTTGTGTACAAACTGAGATACACTACTGTTCAACAGTTTGGGGTTGATTTTTTAAATATTTTTTAATGCTTTTGAAAAAGTCTCTAATGCTCACCATGCATTATTTTTGATTGAAAATACAATAAAAACAGTAATATTGTGAAATACTATTACCATTTAAAGGAATTCTTTTCTATTTGAATGTATTTTAAAATGTAAGTCATTCCTGTGATGTTAAAGCTGAATTTTCAGCAGCCATTACGCCAGTCATCAGTGTCACATGATCCTTCAGAAATCATTCTAATATGCTCAAGAAACATTTCTTATTATTATAAATGTTGAAAACAATTGTGCCTAATATTTTTGTGGAAAAGAAATGTCATAACAGCATTTATTTGAAATAGAAATCTTTTTTTTAACAAAAGTCTTTAATGTCATTTAAAAAAAAAAAAAAAAATCAGTTTAATCCATTATTGCTGAATAAAAGTATTTATAAATTTCTTGATCCCAAACTTTTGAACAATAGTGTCATATTCTGTGGTCAAATCTTGTATTAAAACCTTTGGGGATTCACTATGAATGAATTGTGCCTGATTCACATCTCACAAGTCATGCAAATTCAGATCAGGCAACACAAAAATCTGTGCTGAAAGCAATTTGCACACTGTAGTTCTGTTCTTTTGGATCAGTTCTGAGTGCTGTAATGTGGAGGATTCAACAAACAAGGTTAAATAAACGCCTGGTAGTGAAATCCCAACACTGTAAAAAATAATTTTCATGAACATGTTTTCTTTTGTCAAATCAACTTCAGTAATTAATGTGGTTTAGATAACATAATATTTTGAGTTTCTGTTGATTAAACCAATCGCCTTCATTGTATTAACTCAAATTTTTAATTTCAATGAACTCAAAATTTTAAGGCAACCAGGTAACTTACTTTAATTTAAACCACAATTCTATTTTACAGTGAAGAATCACTAATTTCCATCATTTGATCATCTTTACTACTCCCATGAATAGTAAAAAATGTAAACAAACATCTCTATTGAATGATTCAGTTTACCTCCTGCCTTCCATGACCATAATAGTGTGATGGAAAGCCCAAAGTATGCTTCAGTTTTGACGTAAGCGCTTAGCGTATGCGTACTGCCGAACTCACAGCCTTTCAAAGTACCCCATTTGATAGTGTACACAAACACAGGCGATTGACTCATGCACACTAGAAGGTTTCATCTATTTTCATCACCGTTAGAAAAACGGTAAAGGATGACGTACAGTACACGCGTACTATACAGATGACAATATGTGCGGACTGCACACTGTACACATGCCCTAGCCTACACGCAGTGTTGCCAATTGCTTTCAGTTGAAAGTAGCTAAAACTGGTCGCTAAATGTCGCTAGATGACGTCATACTGGCGAGTCCACTGATTTATAGTAATATAAGTATAGATCAGTGGGCGAGTCACGGAATTTAGATAAGGTTTGTCCAAGAAGTTGCTAGATTTGTCACTAGGCCTTTGAAAAAGGGGTGGGGAAGTTGTTAAATCAAGCTAATACAGTTTTGGAAATAAAGTGCAATCTATAATGAGCCGCACAAAAAAAGGCACAAACTGTTTAGTGAATTCATCCCAGAATTCCTTCAAAAAGGCCTGCAAGACCTGCAAAAAAGCACAGTGTAGTGTTGTGCATTTGCTAGTACTTGCTAGTGTGTGATAGTAATACACGCAGGTAGTTGTACTTTCACATTTTTAATTCGCATCACTGGAAAAGCACTACATTTGCACTTCTTTGGGTTCAACAAATCTTTGTTGCTGCTGGTGTTTGCTGCACCATAAATGATTGTTTTGATAGCTTAGATATTTCTCTTGACCCGAGGTTACTTGATTTATGCTTTTGTGCTTTGGGTGATCTTCACCTGTTCCTTCTTTCAGAGTGGAGGTGCCAAAAAAGGTGTCCCGCCCTCTTACCACCCAGATAACGCCCACTTGTCCCACCCGTCTCTAACTACTGCACTCTCACTTTCTGTTCTGACTCATAGTATGTGCCCCCTCTATCGGGAAGATGCGGTCAGGTTACTGCGCTCCACTAGGATGGCCCGTGCATACTCAGAAGGGTACAATAGCGTGGACAGGTAGTAAACCACAGCGGTTCACACTCGTTCTCATGATGCTCCATATTAGTGCCGTGGGTAGTAGTTTGGACTAGAATAGCTAGTGGCGCCTCTCAAAATGTTTCACGTTTATGTCTCCAGATTTACGAAGAAAACTTTTCAATGGGCGGAAAAGGAGACAGTAACGTCAAATGGGCCATTTTCTTACAGAAATGTGGTAAATGTTTGAAAAACAGTGGCAAACTTAAAGTGTCGCTGTAGCATCAGTCCTCTGCCCATTGAGAAAGCTTTGTGCCGTCATCATAATGATATGGAGTCATTATGGCTCCTCTCAGGAGGATAAACATAGATGATAGCGTTCAGATTGTGACTTTGCCGACTATGCTACTGAGTACGCCAGTAATCTTAGAGCAATATTTCCCAAAGGAAATTTGTGAAATGTATATGAATGTGTCCTTAGCAGCTCCCACTCCACCCTTCCCGCTGTGGCGTAATGAATTGTATCTTCAGCGCTGCTCGCTGCATGGCTTATGTTGTTTTGATGACTGAGCACTAGCTCTTTCAGTCCCAAGCCAACTAGTGTCACTCTGTGACAGAACTGCCAGTCAAAAAACTGCAAGCTACAGTGGATGTTCACCATGCTTATATAAATATATTATTTACTCCTCAGAAATATGGGATTTAATCTATTCAGGATATTTTTGTAGGCTCAGTGGAGACTCAGATATTATGGAGTAGACCTTGCCAGCTTTGGTGTACGGAAGCCCTAAGGTGTGATAGATTCACATAAAATTTTTGTGCCATTCACATTAGCAAAATTGCGAAGGTCAAAATGTCACCAGTGTAGCGATGTGTGAAGCAACTCACACAGAGAGTTCACATGACCAACTTGAACCCATTGCGCAATCTGTGTGGGAATTTACCCTCTCGTGAAATTCCCAGTCACGTGAATTCCTATTGAAAAGACTTGATTTTGCTTGTGAAAATTCGCCTTACAACAGTAATTGTGACCACACCTTAATATACTTGCGTATCTCTTCACTCTTTTAAAAATAAATGTTCTTTATTGGCATCTGTGGTTCCATGAAGAACCTTTAACATCTAATCTTTCCACTCCACAAAAAGTTATTTATAGTGGAAAAAGGTTCTTTAGATTATTTATCAAGCGTATAGCGTTAGTTCTGGCAGGTCACGTT
Organism: Mylopharyngodon piceus; assembly: GCA_039654765.1. Classification (NCBI taxonomy): domain Eukaryota; kingdom Metazoa; phylum Chordata; class Actinopteri; order Cypriniformes; family Xenocyprididae; genus Mylopharyngodon; species Mylopharyngodon piceus. The sequence goes on along the minus strand of CM077448.1, from coordinate 2,405,299 downwards.
AGTCAAGCTCGCATCAGCTGACACTCAGCTGATTCACATTGACCTATAGGAATACGACGCCTATCACCGCATTCGTATATATATATGGTCCATTCAGTATTATTAGCAGCTTTATCGCATTGCTCAGGAGCTAATTACCCTCCTCCGTCCCCAGCTCCTCCTTTTGTCTAGTCATTAAGAAAATTAATTATATTGCAATACTTTGGTTCTGTTCTGTTTACCCTAAGGGGGGTTATCGCTGCTCTCCCCGCGCTTATCCATGCTAGGCTGCATGGATGGGCAGGGAGTTTTTGCCCAGAACAGAACCATACCGCCAATCCAAACTGTATACTAACTGCCAGTCATCTATGACGATAGTGATCCTGACAGAACTGTTCTTCGCACTAAGAAAAAAGTTTCAGAACTGGGAACCAAAAATGGTTCTTCTATGGCATGGCCTATTGGAACCTTTATTTTTAATAGTATTCCATGATTCTTTTTTTCTAAAGTAACTTACATTTCATTCAAGGTATATTTTTTTTCTCAGTTCAGGCATTCCCAGGGAATCAAAGTATTAAACTAGTACTTATGATTAAGTAATGGTAAGTATTACATTTTGAAATGCAATTTCCTCAAATCATGCACCTTGTTGACGAGCTATTCCGTTGCTGGGAGTAGTGCTGGGTAGTAACTGATTACATGTAATCTGGATTATGTAATGAGATTCCAAAAATTAAGTACTTGTAATTGGATTATATTATATTATATTTAAAATTCTCATAATCAGACTACAGTTACGTTTTTATTGATTATGTGATAACATATTCATTGATTCTCCCCAAATCTTTTTTTATCTTTTCAATTTTCCTTTCTAAAACAGCCTATCACTTATAAATGTTTGTAAAGTTTTCTCGATTTCACACACCAGCTACTGTTTGTGTTTGCATATCTGATCAACTCCTGATGAACATATTTTAATTATTATTCAAACTATCCTTTCAAACCCATTAAAATGCACAGATTCATGTAATTTCATATTTACATGTAATGTAGTTATTCCCAAACTTTTTAGTCTGCTGAACCTCTTTTTACATAATATATTTAATCATTAAGTCAGTAATTTAACAACACATTCACATTTTCATGGTTCTCTGTTGTCGATTAATGGTCACGACATGCAGGTAAACAACTAAAATATTTAATCTTTTTAGTATGTGCTGATTTGTTTTTATTTATTTTAATTCGACATTTTTATGATTTAAATAATTAATTGCTTTTCGTGAACTCACTAACCCCCTGCAGTTCAGGAAACCCTGACATAATGTTTAATGCCCTTCATATTGTGGAATATATTTTCTTTATCTTTATAATTTTATATCAGTATGTTATCAATAAGATTGTCCTATTCAATCAATATGATAAATGAGTTAGGTCAAAAGTAATCTAAAAGTAATCAAAAAAGTAGTCAGAATACATTACCTAAAATGTGTAATGTTACTAACTACAATTTTCAATGTAACAGACTCTAATTTGTAAGTAATCTACCCAGCACTGCCTGGGAGATGATAAAACTACTATAAAAATCACTTAATAGACCTAGGGGTGGGCTTTTTTGACTTTGCCCTATAGCAATGCCAAAGCAACATACTAAAAAGACACACAGAACCCCTTAGCAACTCCCTGGCAACCATCCACAACAACCTAGCACTGTGGTGTAGAATTTTGCATTGGCAATCTTTTATTTCTTTGAAATCTTAGATTTCCTAAAAAGAATCGTAAGCACTAGCAAAACACCAAGATCATGGGTTCAAAACGAAAGGGAATGCATGAAATGATAAAATGTATACATTGAATACAGTGTGAGTCACTTTGGGTAAAAGTGTTTAGCAAATGCATAAATGTAAATAAGATCTTGAGAAAACAGTTTTGTTGTTTAATTATGAATTTGACTAGTTATTCCATTATCCTGGAAAAATCATGAGTGATGTGTCATGCCATATCATAATGACATAACTAACTTGAGATCTTGAGAATGAAAAAAAAGCTGTTATCGTGAGCAAACGTGAATCTACAGCACCTTACGGCTGCATTGGAGTTCTTTTTGGCAAGTAGAATAATGTTGGCACATAGGATCTGATTATGTGTTATTTTGTGTTCAGGAGGATGAGGAGAGATAGACAAATGTCTGCCTACAGTGACTCTTTTGAATCACCTGAGAGGTAAAATCTGGATACTTAAGTTGAGACATGCATTGTTTATGCATCCATAATAGTATTGAAGTGGACTATTTTACTAGTTACAGACATAACTCTCACCCCTTACCCTAATTCAGCTGTTGCTCATTCTAATCATACTTTCCTTTCTTCATTTCAATCTATCGATCCTCATCCTCCATTTAAAGATATTACAATGGGCCCAATCATGTATCTACTCCATGGCCCAATCATGTCATGAATGGAACCGGTGGGGATTACAGGTAAGATTTCTGTAGAGATAAACACCCACAACACATCACAAACTCTCTTTCTTTTTACTCATCAGTTATTAACTGCCAGGAGCAGATGCCCAATTTATGTTACCACTGAGACTTTGTGTAGTCTAGATCATTTGAGACTATTTTATTTATCTTCTCAAACACTGTCCTGTTATATCTTTTCAAGCAAATAAATATTGAATATCATGTACTAAGTGTGGCACTAACACACTGAGGTTGGTTTATTCAGTAGGACGTGCCCCAGGATAGAAATTGAGCCTTCTACAGATACAGAAAGGTATTATTTCATAGAGTACAGTAGTTTAAGTAGACACTTTCAGTGCAGACCCTAGTTCAAGTTAGATGTTTTAGTTATCCTGTGACCTTTTTACAGCAGTTTTTAATGATTACTGATATTCTGGTAAATTGCAGCTTTAGTACAGTTAAAAATGAATCACATGTTGCTTCTTACATGAATAGAAGATTTCATAAACTTCCTATCACATTCTTGATTTGAACATTAGCAGTAGCATAACTAAATTACCTTTTTATATTAGTATGGTACCTAGTTTTGAAAACGTGATTAGTTAATTTAGTTTTAGTTAGTTTATTTTGAAGTAGTAACTGATTCTCACATTAAACCGTATACTATGCATTATATTATTTATAAACCCTTATGAAAAAGAAGTACACTTTAGCATGCTTTTATAAAGAGTACTTATTACAGAAATAATATACTTTAAAAGAATATATTAAAGGGTTAGTTCAACCAAAAATGAAAATTCTGTCGTTAATTACTCACCCTCATGTCGTTCCACACCCGTAAGACCTTCATTCATCTTCGAAACACAAATTAAGATATTTTTGATGAAATCCAAGAGGTATCTGACTCCTCCATAGACAGCAATTTAACCACCACTTTCAAGGTCCAGAAAGGTACATTATTAAAATAGTCGACGTGCGAAGTTTTTGTGCGCAAAAACAAAACAAAAATAACGACTTTAATCAACAATATCTTCTTTTTTATGTCATTCTCATATGGTGTTTACATTCAGCACTTCCGGGTTCTACATCAGAACGCCGACTCATTATTGGCCGGCTCCTGCATCAGCATTACACATATGCTGCTCACGTGAACAGTGTCTGCCAATACTGAGCCGGCGTTCGGACGTAAAACGAAAGCGTTGAACTGCGTTAACTGCGTAAACCGCTTATGACAACAGTTCAAATTGTTAAAGTGGTTTTTTTTTTGGTTTTTTTTTTTGCACACAAAAAGTATGCTTGTCGCTTCATAAAATTAAGGTTGAACCACTGCAGTCACGTCGACTATTTTAACGAAGTCTTTAGTACCTTTTTGGACCTTGAAAGTGATGGTTAAATTGCTGTCTATTGAGGAGTCATATAGCTCTCGGATTTCATCAAAAATATCTTAATTTGTGTTCCGAAGATGAACGAAGGTCTTACGGGTTTGGAACAACATGAGGGTGAGTAATTAATGACAGATTTTACATTTTTGGGTGAACTAATCCCTTTAAGTATGAACTGTGAATGTAATGTTTTCCAACACTTAATTGCACTTAAATGAAAATGTATTTTAGTTTAAATTTATATTAAATGCAATTGGCTGAATTGAATTTTTAGAACCAATTAAGTACTGTGTAAGTGTACTTCTTTAAAGCACAACAAAAGATAAAAAAGAATGATTTAAAATGTACTCTAAAGTAAAACTTTTAATTTGACATTATTACGAAATGCACTTTTATTTAAGTCTATGTAAGTATGTTTAGAAACAGTCATGAAAGTGTACTTTCATTAATATTATATTATCTGCAAGAACAGTTTATCAAAAAAGGATGTGAAGTACACTACAAGTGTTCATTCAAAACAATTAAGCACACTTCTTTTTCACAAGGGTATATTTTGTAAGGCTGTTTAGCAACTCCTGACAGCTATGAGAGCTGCTAAATTGATATTTCATGTTCTTTTCTTATGCACCTCCATAGAGAGGATCATATTCCAGAGTTCCCAGCTAACAATGAGCACTTTGAGGAAGATCTGAGGTAATACAGTAGAATTTATAGAAGTATTTACGTAGGTAGAGTGTAGAGGAGTAGAGTAGACTGTAGTCATGGGGCTTATTGTTGTGTCGGTATGAAATGTGCTCACTTGTTTTCTTTGCAGCAGATTCCTGAAGCTTTTATTTGTTTGTTTCTTTAACTTTCACCTACCTGAACATGTCAGTTTGTTGACTTTCTTTGGTTAACACTTATTTTTGGTTGTTTCAGTTTGGTATTTCTTTATGAGTTTCTGTTTATGCTGATGACCCTGAGCAGCCAATATTGAAACTCAAAGCCACTTTTGTTTGGTTGTTTTTTGCCAATTATTAGCCAACCAACATTATTTCACAGGAACAACCTAACGAGCTGCGATTATAGAGCATTTGATGCCCTATGATCTCATGATGCACTGGGGCTCAGCTGAGCGTGGCTTTTTGACTAAAATTCTGCAGGTATAGCCGCAGCATGGTGGACAGACATGACCATTACAGGTCCAGGTCAGCTGACCAGCGGCCTATGATGGAGCGACCGGTCTACACCCGCTCCCGCTCGTCCGAGCGGCCCGACTCCGGCTACATGAGATCCATGCCATCCTTACCGTCAGGGAGATCCGCCCCTCCCTCTCCTGCCTTAACGAGGTGACCCAGACCCATCACAACAAGCACTAAAGCCCTAAACGAAACCATGCCTTCTGCTTCCTGTCACCTGGAATGCCTCTCTCCACTTCCTCTTATTTTAACCCTGTTGTAACGATGCTGTTTTTGATTTGTCTTCATTTATTGAGTAGAGAGTAGTGATGATGGTTGCTACTAACGTCTTTTCATTTGAATTATAGACACACCTGTTATATCCTCTTGAGATATAATGGTGTGTACCTGGCATCGTACGGTTTACTTTCTTATTCTTTCCAATTATTATTATTTTTTTGTGTTTACTAACATTATTTATTTGTGGTTTAACAGTTTATGCTTTGAGTTATGGGCTGTTTTGAGTGCCGTGTGCTCATGCATTTAGGCCTTTTCACTTTCCTTGCAGCTTTAGCAGCCACAAGCACCTCTCCTGATGCTGATTCCATCACACCTTTTGAGACACCATAAAACCTTTTGACTTATGATTTGCCCGGCACGTCATAAGTCACAAGGAAATTACATAAATGTTCAGATTTACGCATGAACTTTCACTGATGCAAGAGCTGCAGTAGCTCTTGAATGTGCCACACTTTACTTTGAGATGTGAGGCACATGTACGATCATTGGAAAGCAGATGTGACATTAAGCTCAAAAGGTGCTTTAAAGATCATTGTGTTTATTGTGGGGTTGATGTGCATTTTAAACGTATATATTTGTTTACGTGGCTAAAATGCACATGACTGTGACATATTTACTAAATGCATGCTCTTATATGGTCAAATATGTGAAATTAGTTTGATGGTTATTATTTTTCTGTAGTGTTACACAAAAGAATATGTGCCAAGAACTTGTTGGGTCATATTTTACCCCAAAATTAGAAGATAAAAATAAGAAATTATTTTATAAAAAGAAAATTAAGCCTGTTTTATATTCAGTAAGATATATATATATATATATATATATATATATATATATATTTTGGTTTTTTTTTTTGTTTTTTTGTTTTTTGGTATTGTGATTTTCACAGCATGTGTCCAGATGGTTTATTTTTATAATTCTAAGTATTTTAAATGTTGATTGTCATTTCTGTTTCTATTCTATGTCTATATCATTTTTCATTTCTATTCATATATTTTGTGTAAAAAGAATTTTATGCACATAATATGTAATCATAAAATTGAGAACATTTTTTTTTTTTTTTTTAACCAGAACAGAAGTTCTGGAACAGTTTAAATGGTGGCTTGTACAAAGTACTTTCCCACACATAAAAATACATTTGTAATACAGTAATTGTTTTACTATATACAGTAAAAACTGTAAAAATACTGTAATGCAATGTTTTTTTCCCTGCATAAATGAAAAGCAATGCAACAAACACTATAATATAATACAATATAATATTTAAAAAAATTAAATATATCATGATTTGTTTCTATTACAGTTAGGTAAATAATAATTTTTATAGTGAGAACAGAAGTTAAAGTAAAAGGGGAGAGGAGAATGTGCTTAATTTCGATGAAAATTATGTCAAAATCTGCTAGGTTACAAACATTCTCCTCAATATCTTCATTTGTGAACAGCAGAACAAAGAAATTTATACAGGTTTGGAACAACTTGAGGGTGAGTAAATTACAAAATCTTCATTTTTGGGTGAACTATCCCTTTAATGATACTAAAAATAGGCTTTGTTGATTAAATGAAAATTTCTTTTGATATTGGGGTAAAATATGACTAGACAGGTTTCATGAGATTCACCTACAATCTTATGTGGGTTGCTGTACCAGCTCATGTTGATGTACCTTACCTACAGGACATATATTTCACCAAATGTTTTTACTTCCTTTCAATTTTGTTACTAACCTTTGAGAAAACCGTGCCAAATATTGACTTATTTTGTTTAATAGAACACAGTAAGTGTCCCTTTTTATAGCAATCAAGTGGAGTGTGTTTTCTGACACTATTGTATCATTCTTAAATGATGTTACTGCCAGTATAACCGTAGTCAGTAGGTTTGTTTTTATTAGTATTCTCTCACCAGCGTGTTCTGCTGTAGTCTAACAGCCTGCCCTGTCTTGGGCAGGTTTATGACTCAACGACAAACATTTCTTTAGATATGATGTTTTATGTTCATTACTAACACACCATCTGTCCCGCAGGGCAAATCCCCGCACCGGATCGGTCCAAACAAGTCCAACCAGCACGCCAGTATCAAGTCGAAGAGGTCGGCAGCTACCGCAAGTCCCACCAAAGGGGTCTATGGACAGAAGTGAGTAAATAAACCAGGCTTCTTCCAAATTGCAAGATTTGTGGCTCATGGGTAGAAAGCCTGTATAATTAATCAGGTTAGGGTCACCAGATGCCACCCAAATGCATTTATTAGCAATATGTTGATGATAAGAATAACCTTTCCATTGGGTAACTGTTAGAAATTCAACAAATATGCTAAGTAAATAATAGCCTTTTATTGCAAAAAAAGTATCAGAGTTATCACAAAAAAATGCAAAAACAACCATCTTGACCACTAGTCAGAAAAGAATATTGTGTAACAACTACAGTTTGGATAAAATAACATTATTGTCCTTTACATAACACAACATGGATTGCTTTCTTCCCCACCGTTTTTCCCAGAAGATGGCGAGGGCATTACTGAGCCTTATGAAGGTCTGTAAGCACTAGCTTCTGTGTGTTTAGCTACGTCTCAGTCTTCTTTATTACAGCTTTATCATCTACTCTGTTTGACTAAACCTGTTAGCTCTGGTCTGTGAGCGTTACCTGTCATTGGTCTAGCTTCTGCCGTTCATTGAGTAGAGTGAACAGATGCTTCAGCTATGTTAGCGCAATTAATAGTGCTGTACATGTATCACTGTAGATGTATGCTGTGTAGTCTATGTACTTCGTCCATGTCTGCAACAGTGGATATCAAAAGTATTGAAGCTTGTTTCTGTCACAAAGTAAAAAAGTAAAAATGGTAATTGCGAATTTATCTTGCAATTCTGACTTTATTTTCTCACAATTGTGAGTTTATATCTTGTATCTTATATATATCTTATCTTATATCTTGTGAGTTTAGTATGTTTTCTCTCAGAAAATGAGAGATGGCAACTGAGAAAAACAAAGCTTATAACAACATTCTGACCTAATTTCTCACAATTTCAAGTTTTAACTCACATTTTAGAGTAAACATCTCACAATTCGGATTTTTTTCGCTCAGAATTGCAAGATGTTTACTCTAAAATATGAGATAAAAACTTGAAATTATGAGAAATTAGGTCAGAATGGTGTTATAAACTTGAAGTTGTGAGAGAGAAAGTCCAAATTGTTTTTCTTACAGAAAAAAGTCTGAATTACAAGTAAAGAAACTCAGAATTGCAAGAAATTAAGTCAGAATTGTGTTATAAACTTGTAATTCTGAGAGAGAAAGTCCAAATTGTGAGATTCTGAGAAAAAAGAATCAAAAGACACAAGTCTGAATTGTGATGTTGACTCAAAATTATATAAATTGCGAGAAATAACGTCAGAATTGTGAGATAAAAAGCTGCAATTACCTTTTTTATATTTTTATTCTGTGGTGTAAACAGGCTTCCATGCAAAAGTCTACATGCCCTTATTGAAATTTGTTGAGGTAAAAGCTGAAGGCAATATATGTCAGAACTTCTTCTAATAGTATTGTAGTTGCTGAAAGGCCAGGGTAAATTCTGGTGTTTATAGCAGAGGGTCAGCAACCTTTGAAGGGGTAACAAGTTTGTGAGCGATATTGAGAGATGATTATATATTTATGTTGTATATTTAGTTTTAGAAGTGTAAAAGTCACTTGCACCTGTATGGCAGTCTATTCCTAGCAGTAATCCTCTCAGTGATAATCATGGTTTATTATTCACTAGTGATTGGTTTCTTGACATTATGGTTTGCTTTCTCTTTTGATTGGCACAACTCATCAACCAATGAAGCAGGAACAGGGGCGGTACCTCAGCCTCCTGCTCCTCCTCCAATTGTTTCCCAGCTTCCACAGACTGTGGCTGGTAAATTATATTTAGGACACATGGGACACTTTATATCAGTCAAATGCAAATATGATCTTTATATTCTGAGAGTAATGGCATTTATTCATCAGAGTTGTTTCAATAAGTTTGTTAATGGACTACGTAAGTTACACTTTAATGGATCTTTATAACTTTTTATATTTTTAAATTATTCAATGTTCAAAAACTGAATTTTCAAAGCTGTATTTGCATTTGCACTGTAGCACACTGTAGTTAGTATGTTTAGTCACCAATGGACTTAGAAAAGAAACGTTTCACTCGTTCAGTAAATTGTAGAAGATTATTTTAGCTTTCTTGCTTCTTTTTCACATTTCAAATTTTCATATTTTTATAGTTTTTACCTTCATGTCTGATGGCATACTTCTGTCTTTCTTTTTTACACTCATTTCTGTCTGAATGTTGAAGCGGTGGGAGGGGCTTCACAACCCCCAGCCCCGCCCCCTCCACCTCCACAAGTCACACAAGCAATAGCTGGTAATGCTGTTATTGCATAGCAAGCATAGCCATTTGATCCCATAATAAGAATATACAAATACGGAAAAAAACTGTAGATTAAATGTTAAGAAACAATAATATAGTTATAACTATTTATGTAGTATTTGAAAGTTTAGGTGAGCCGTGGCTGTTTAGTGAGTGTAGAACGTGGTGGTCAGTAAATACTGTAGCAGTACACTACACTACAATACAGTGGCACAAACTACCTTGTTGTGTGTGTAATCGTACATATTATTAGTAATGCACCGAAATTTTTAGCCAAAACCAACAATTCTGATTTAAAATTAGCCCTTGTTTGGAATAACTCTATATTTTTCTTGCCATTGGTTTTACATGTAAGTCTATACACTACCATTCAAAAACATTTTTTTTTTTTTTTTTTTTTACAAGAAAGTATTACTTTTATTCAGCAAGGAGACATTAAATTGACCAAAAATGACAGTAAAAACTGTTACATTGTTACAAAACATTTCTATTTATGTCTTTTAAACTTTCTATTCATCAAAGAATCCTGAAAAAAATGTATCACAGTTTCCATAAAAATATTACGTAGGACAACTGTTTTCTCAACTTTTCAACTGAAGACAGTTCTTTTAAATTTTACTAATTTGAATATATGTTTTTACTGTATTATTGATCAAAATAAAGGCAGCCTTGCTGAGCATAAGAGACTTTTCATGTTTATTGTCTGTCTTTTTTAAATTTCGGTGCATTATTACATTTCATAAATGTCCACCCAAACATCCTTTTGTTAATTTTCTTATGTTTTTTTGTTTTGTTTTGTTTTTGTCCACAACCCTGTCTCTGCCAATCATGTCTCCATTGTCATCATCAACAAAGCTCATGTGGGGATGGAACCTCCTGTCCCGGGCCCTACCACCGCACATGTCCCCGTACCTCCTCATGTCCACGCTCCTCCCCCTCCTGTACATGCCCATCCGCCTTCTTCAGTTGCCACTCCCCCACCTGCACATGCCCCTCCTCCTCCAACACATGCCCCTCCCTCTCCAGCCAGTGCCCCTCCTCCTCCAACACATGCTCCTCCCCCTCCAGTCAGTGCCCCTCCTCCTCCAGCCACTGCCTCATCATCAGCCCCACCTCTTGTCCAACAGGCATCTGTGCCAGGTGTGTCCACATACCACATACTACACAATATACACCAGGGATGCAAAACTTAGGGTTCATCTCAATCAGCTCCCTAGTTCAGTAGTCAGGGCACCGATCATGGAGTCGGCCATTTAAAAGGCTGTCTCAATCGCGAAATCCTACCAGTGCACTGAAACGTTTTGCACCCCTGGTACACACTGTATACTTCCTGTGATCATTTAAAATAGTATGTCAAACAGGATGCAGTATGCAATCATAAACATTACTAGATACTGCATTCTGTACAAATAGTAAGAGTAGTATGCTGTTCTGAACATAGACTGAGTGCCTGTTTCTTTAGATTATTTATTTAGCTTTCAGCACTGTTTTCTTTTTTCTTTTTTTTTCACGAGTATGTATATGTGTGTGTGTTTTAGCATGGTTAGACTGTACCTGTGTGGTTGTGGACAATACTGATTATTAAACTCAACTTCTGTTTATGTGTGTGCCATTTCCGACACAAGAATCCCAGGAAAAGCCTGTAGCTCCCCCACCTGTCAATGGGAGGAAAGGCAAGTGTGTGTGAGCTGTGTGAATCTCTCAGTGATGTTTTACAGTCTGTTTGTGTTGCGGAGATTTAGAAAAAGTAGATGTTTAAGTAGATATGTTTGCAGTACTTGACGTTTGTATGGCTATACTGTCATCAGATATATTTTGTAAGCCTATTTGTGTTATGATTGTGTTGGTGATGTCATTTAGAAACAATGTTATTGAAAATGTTTAGAAATTCTGGTTTTACACTGAGCTGAGCTATTTTTCTAGTTTTGAGGGATTAGTTATTATTTTGTAATATGTTTTTGAAGCCACTGTACACACATGTAAACCGAGTACCTTCATTCACCTGTAGATGGCTCAATGACACTCCTTTTTTTTAAAAACTAGACTTCAAAAATCAACTAGACTTTCATAGTTAGAATAGTTTTTTAAGATTTTAAATTAAAATTTATTTTATAAAGTATTTTATAAATTAAACAAAATAATATTAAATTACTATTTTATTTCATTTTTTCCCCCTTTTTTAATAATTACAAATGATAATAAGCCTGACAAAGGAAAATAGATTTTTTAAAAATTATTTTTTATAGTAGATTTGGTTATATTAACTATGAGGGTAAACTGAGTATAATTGTAACTTAAACATGCTAAATGTGCCTTATATACTCTACTGGCCTGAAGTATGCACATCTAATTAACTAGGACCATTGACTGTTTCTCCTTGTCTTGTAACTTCAGAGGTGACATGGGAGGACCAACAGAAGAAAGCTCCTGGTATGCCACAACCTGTGGTCTTTATCGGCCTTTAGTAGAATAGATCAACCCTAGTGCGCTTCCAAGGGAACTAGATTGCAGCCCTTCTTCTGCTGTGTAGCTCTTCGCTTTTGCTGCTCTTGTTGCTGCCATGTTATTTGTTAAGACTGAACTTTCTGTAGATGCAGCTCTATATAACATGATTACTAAAATACACAAAAATTTAGCGTTGCTTTTTGGTATATTTGAGCTCCAAGCAGGTAATATACTGGTATGGTGTGTTTGCCTGCTGGGAAGCGCTGACAAGTCCAATTCATTTTAGAGGAATCAATTCATTGAGATGATTCTGCAAACCAATTAAAAAATGATTCCCAAATAGGATTATCACCGTTTTTTTCAGTTACATAGATTTTCAAATGTTGCGTTGCAGAGAAATGCACGGGGGGTGGCTATGGGGCCTCTATAGCAGACAGAGTGCTGTATACGAGCGGAGTGGATTTCAATCTGTGCTAAACGCATTTTGTAATGACTCTGCTTCTCCAGATCCACTCCGGGGATTCCATTTCTCGCCAGCACCACAGCCGCGCTCCAAGTTCCCTATAGGGGCTACCCATGCTTTATAATTAATCTTATATCAACGCGATCATGATTTTTGCCTTTCATGGTTAAATAAATGTCTGCGGCATTGGTGTGCTAGCAAGCAAAAAATACTGATAATTATATTGGTGTTTATTCTCATTATGGGCTGCGAATAATAGATTGACAAAAGCTTTTTAAGCCTCATTAATGCTTGATTTGTCCTCACTCTGGTGAGGGTGATTTTTGCCACACGACTCACACTGAACTGAGCAGACATGTGGCAACAAAAAATGCCCAATAAACCTATTTATCAACATGATCTTTTGCAATACCTTTATGAAGCAGTGAAAAGCGAACTAGTCACAAAGTGCTTAAAAAGGTCTATTGAAATTGATGTAGCATAAACACGCAGTATAAACAGTACAATACACTACAGCTGACTTAATCTGGAAGGTTATTCTGCAGTTTTAGGTTTACACTCAAACAAAAAAAAATTCTGTCTGGTTTTAAGATTTACACATTTCAATTATATGACAAATTTCCATCAAATTGAACAAAGTAATCTATGGCTATGTCATGTTTCAGTATGTCTATTAGTCTAGTAGTCGATTCCTAAGCGAAAGGATTTTTTTTTAACAGAAATTAACAGGAGCGAACGAGCGAAACAAATGAAAATAGTTCCCTTTTTCTTGGTTTGGGCCATTGCCCCCAAAAATGTCTGTGCACGTCCCTGTTGTGTTGATTAGAGTTCACGTCATCCACTTCAGTTTAACTCAAGTCAAGTCAAGTCAGCTTTATTTATATACAGTGCTTTATAAAATATAGATTGTTTCAATGCATCCTTACAGGGATAAACAGGAAAATAATGATTCAATTATGAAAACAGTTCAATTCTGCTATAAAGCAGCTCTGTAGAAAACAGTGATTGCATCGAGTCAACTAATTTACAATAAAATGCTTTGCGAATCGATTTCCCTTATGAAAAAGAAGTGCACTTAAATTTAGTGAATGTGCACTTGTAGTGTACTTCAAATCTTAAAAGTATATTTAAAAAAAAAACTTGTACTTGCAGATAAATATTAATGAAATAAAAGGCCACTTAGAGTAAGTGTACACTTTTTAAAAAGTGCACTTTGTAATAATGTAAAATTAAACATTTTACTTTAAAGTACATTTTAAATTATTTAGTTTTAATCTGCTGACTAACATACTAAAGCACGTATAAATTACTTGATTATAATTTTAAGTGCTGTGTAATTCAGTATTGTATTCAAAGTTAATATATTTTAAATGTACTATATTGAAATTCCAACATTACAAATGTGTGAATAGAAATATATTTAAATACATGACATACAAGTACCAATCAAAATGACATTAAAGAATATTTTAGTTTAGCATAAATGTTTGTCAGTACATTTAATGGTACAGTTTAACCATATTTTAAAGACAATAGAAGTAATTATGGAATTACATATAAAGATGTACTTATTTCCTACTCAGGTGGGTCAAAAAGAACACCCTGAATTTCAGATAATTGCATTTAATATAAATTTAAACTAAAATACATTATAATTTAATTGAAATTAACATGCAAACTTAAGTATGATCTTTAAAAAAAAAAAAAAGCATATTATTTCCGTAATAAGTACTCTTTTTACAAGAATGCTAAAGTGTATTCCTTTTTCACACTCGTTGACTGAATTATTAAAATAACTAATTCAGAAGAACAGTTCATTTATGATCCTAACATGTCTGCTGAAGGGTTCTTGCAGTGTTTAAACTAAAAGGCAAGCACACCAGTACCTGAGTTTCAGATATGATATGACATACAAGTTCACAGGTTGAACAGAAAATGTTTATAGGCCTCGGTAGGCATAAACACTGCAGTTATCTGTGTTGAAACCATTGTTTCCAACAGCACTCAGTTCAGCACTCACTCAGTTGATATTATAATAAGTAGTACAATATATTAGCATTATAAAAGGTTTTATTTTACAGGGTTTACTATAAAGAAGGCTAGTACTGCATCCCGTCTAGTGAAAATCATAGGATTTAAGTGTGGAAAGAGTGATTATTAGTAGTATCAGTAGCACAGTGTTTCTGTATTTCATAGTTCAGTCTGTCTCATCTGAACTGTTAATTGTTCTTTGTAGTCACTATGGCAACTTGAGGTAGAAGGAAGGTCACATTCATAGTCATTAACATGATTATGTAATTACCACAGTTTTATTGATGCTGAGACAAACATTTCTCACTGATAAATTTAGAATCTGTCTGTAATTCTGACATTATGATAAACAAATCTGAATAATCCGAAAAACAGAAGAACAGAATAAACTACATTTAACAGTAATTTTATAGCACCTGTATCATAGTTTAGGAAAATTTAAACTGGAGACTTGTGGGTTTTTGGAAAGGCCTGGCCTTTTTGTTGTTATTTTGGAGTTAGAAGATCTTTGATTGTGCTCAAATTAAACAATTAACATCAATAAAAGAAGAATTAAGACGATAAAATGTGTATCAATATTGCCATTGAGCTGTTTTAAACATTATTGTAGTGTTGCATGTAGTATGTAGTGGGGAAAATAGGGCATAGATGTTGGCCTGTGTTTGTAGTGCGTGTTTGAGACATATGTTCCACGTTAACCTTTGTTTTGTAGCTACACATCAGTACATTATTTTGATGCTTTAAGGTTTTTCTGCTGTGTTGGATTTCTCAGATCTTTTTTTTTTGTTTTTTTTCTTTTTTTTTCGTTTGTTTCAGCATGAGTGATGAGTTTCTGAATCTGAAATTCATCTAAAATCTTTTTGTGTGTGTGTGTGTGTGTGTGTTTCCATCATAACATTGTGTGTCATGTGTCTGTTTAAACTGTCTTGTTTTCCTCTCATTTTGTGTTTCATCCACACATCAGCAGTAGTGTCAGAGTCAACAGTGTCAGAGAATGGAGATGCAGGTATTGTATACAGACTAACCCTAACATAAACCCCTTCAAAACAACTTTTGGTAGTGTGTGTCTGTGAGTGTGTGTGTGTTTGCGTGTATTGTCTTTCTGATCAAATCAGTTAGACCAGCTTGCTTAACAAGCTAACTTAACCATACCAAGGAAGTCATGCTGGTTAAGTAAAGGTGTGTTCACACTTGGCAGGTTTTGATCAGATGAAACGAACTCTGGTGCAATTGCTCTGTTGGTGCGGTTCATTTGAGTAAGTATGAATGCTGCCATCCGAACCTTGGTGCGCTCCAAACAAGTGGACTGAGACCCCTGAAAAGATGGGTCTCGGTCTGCTTTCAAACGAATTCTGATGCCGTTTGACTGAAATATGAAAGCAACATGGACCAAAAACTTGTGAACGAAAAGGACAGAATGCTCAAGCATACCTGTTTTTTCTTGTCATAGTCGCAATGTTGTCCATCACAGTTCAGTACAGGCATCAGAACCACGTCTCATCGCAGCAGATCTTCATTTATGTGTGTGACGGTGTGATTCCTGCCGCTGTTTTTAACAATTTGTCAGCTCCATCATATACCATCATATGTACACACATACATCCAAAACAATGCTATGTCTTGAGCTAAATGCGCTCGCTCATTTAGCCTAGTACATAGCATTATTTTGGATGTTCGGCAAGTTCCGTCGCAAAATATACGCCATAAAAGCTGTTTTTAGGTTCTGTGTTAAAAATGACATAGTGAACGCTAAGTGAACCAGGACTAAATGTATCATTTTCTTTTTTGGTCCAGACCAAACGAACCAAGAGAACCGAACTACAAGTGTGAACACACTCTTAGTTAAGCAGTGGAGACACCAGCATCACATTTTGAAGACCAGTATCCAAAATGATTCAGTTTTTTCAGTGGTTCACAGAATTAGGATATGATGTCTTATCTTTCAGACAGATTTGTTATACTTCATTGCATAAATGTTGATATGGCAAAATATGTGGAATTCAGGAAGTTATCTCTTTATGAAACCAAAATCCCCAGGCATCAGGGTTTAAATCAAGTCTCTTGCTGGTTGCTGAATGTTATTGAATATGTGATAAAAGCTCATGATTTTGCTTGTTCAATAGAGTGCAACAGTCGGGTTCCTGAAGTATAACTTATAAACCCTTAAAGAGAGCCTTAATTTGAGCCATGAGGTTGTTAATTAGTATTTGCTTCTGTTGAAGCCATTAGCCTGCATTATATAAACTTAGTTTTAAATAATCGTAAATACAGCAGAATTCCACCAATCAGAGAGTGGAAACAAACAAAACATGCCAAAAGATCTCTTTAGCTCCTCCCACTCCCATGAAGTAATTGAGTTGATCTCCCTACACTCTCAAAATAATTAAATATTTAAATGTATTTGCATATGTATTTGCATATTTGGCAATATACTTAACACATTGTTTTTATATATAATCACATTTCATTAAACGAGTAGTTTTATATTTCTCCATTTTTTTTTTATTCGATTATGCTGTTTGCAATGCTTAATGGGATTGTAGTTCTTTCCATCCCTAAAGCCATTAAGTTCAGTCTTGTACCTTTGTATTTTTGTCTCATTTTCAAATACTTTTTTTGCTTCAGATTAAAGTTTGTTATGTTATGATTCACATAGCTGGTTGGTTTGGTTTATGGCTTGTAAAGCTTTAATGAAGACTTTTTTTAAATACCTATGGGAGAAATGAATGGAAAAAATACTTCCGGAACCAACGCTGCTGAAAAAGGTGGTGGGCACTGTTGCACTCTATTCCTTAAATCTATGAATTATTTTATTTTATTTTATTATTTTATTTTATTTGGGCTTTTAGTTCATTACTCTTTTACGAGCTCATGTGTGTTAGCTATGATCTTATCATAAGCAAGTGTACTCCTAAAAGTCGACAAAGTAAATGTTTAGCAGATATACAGTACAAGGTACAAAAATACAGTCTCTTCCTGTTTTCTGACAGAATTATTGATGACATCATCTCCTGCTCAAGCGTGTGTAACTTGCGTTCATAAAACCATTTCATGGGGTCTTTAAATGACTGGTCAAATAAATTTTCATTCAGTTTCTTAATGGCATTGTGTTCTCTTTCACATTTATTTGGGTTGGACTGGATCAGCTACTGTTAAAAATTGCTGTCCTTATAACTTCTGTTGTCTGATGTGTGTCGATGTTTGGAGTTTGTTGGATGTGTATTTGTATTACCAAGCAACATTTAATAATTCACATAAAGTACTGTGCTTCTGTGTGATGGGTTTCAATACATCTAACTTTGTTTGTTTCTACACACAGGCACTTTGAAGGATCCATCAAGGGTATGTTTCTTTCTGTCATTGTTTGAGTTTATTTTTTTATATATTTTTCTGTCATTCTACAGTAAAGCAAGTATCATCAATATTTGGTAATAGAGGAGGAGCTGTTTGTATAAAGCTTTTCTTCATGTTGACTTCATGAAGTCTCAGCCAGTGTATCATTTCCTGCCTAGTTCCCTTAGGTGATATTTTAAGCATTTACAAACATGTCCGATGCCAGACATTTGGTCTTTGTCACCAGTGGACTGAGAATAGTTTGCAGTAAGGAATGTTCTCTACAGTTGTTATAAAATTCTTTCCCACCGTTACACTGTGACCCAACCAGATACAATGAGATGTTTCTCTGTCAATTTTCAAAGCAAAGTGAAAATTACTCTACAATGGGCCCAAAATTGTTGCAATTTGTGCAACAATTTTTAATCACCTGGTGTTTTGGTGATTTTAGTAGATGTATGAAGTCAGTTCTCCTCAATATCACACAGGTGTTCTAACAAAGTAACCACAGGTGTTGAGAATCACATTAACTATAGACATCATCCAATAACATTTGACTACCAGTTAATTTTTTGTACTTTGTTTAATTTTAAACAGTAAATCTATTGTTTCATAGTCTGTAATTTACAGCCCGAGATACTGTACACTGTACACAGTGTTTCTGTTGCAGTTAGTGAGAACAAAAACTCCAAGATTAACATTTAAGATTTACTGGCCCGGTTTCACAGACAAGGCTTAGCCTAAGCAAGGATTAGGCCTTAGTTCAATTAGGATATTTAAGTATCTTTTATAAACGAACACTTGAAAAAAAACATTACAGGTGTGCATCTTGAGACAAAACAATGGCAGTGACATATTTTAAGATATGTCAGTACAAGTTGCTTTCAGTTAAAACAGCTCAAACATGAATTTTAGTCTAGGACTAGCATAAGCCTTGTCTGTGTAACCAGGGGTAGGTTTGTTGCTTTATCATGTTGTGCCTGGTTAGGACACAATATACAGGCCCTCACATAGACATTATATTAAGTACTGACGAGCTGTTCCTCATGGTTACATAAAGTGTCAAGTATCTGTCAAACCCATGTTCCTGATACGCTGTTGAAATATACCATCAGGACTCACATTGAGTTTATTATAAGAAAAGATGAGCACTGAGAATCCTGTAGTTATATAACTCGTCTCTTTTATTTGATCTCCTTCCTGTCTCCAACCGAGGTGTGTGTGCGCTGTTTACCATAATTCTTGCAAGTTACTAAACTTACCAGCAACGCTTCACTTGGTAATCTATTCTGTTTTGATTAATGATAGAAGTTATATAAAACCTGTTTTTTTATTATTATTATTTGTCAGGTGAGATCTGTGTGTGTTCTGGAATATGACATCCTTTGTGACTTTTCTAAACATTTTAGTTATTGGTTCTCTTTTAAAACCTACTGATCTGCCTACCTAGACAGCATTTAATGCACTTTCTTCTGTAAATAAGGAAAGTCAAACCACTTGGACCATAATCTAACCCAAGATAATGCAATTCCAGAATGCACTGCAAGAAAAATCTAAGATGGCTGATGGTATTGAGAACTTCTGACCAGAAATTATGATATATGGGTTTGTTGAAGCCATCCGTTTGCATTATTTCAACTTGTTTTTAAAATAATCGCGTTTAACAGTGAAATTCATGGTGAAAAACATTACCCATGATGCTGTACAGAAAATTCCACCAATCAGAGAGTCGGAGCGAGAAAATCTTGCCAACAGAGCTCCCCCTACACTCTCAAAATACTTAAAGGGGTCATGAATTGAGAAATCAACTTTTCCATGAGCTTTTGATATATAAGAGGTCAACGTACTATAAGAATATCCTGTAAATTTCAGAACTGCAAACATCCTTGTTAGTCCAATAAAAGCTTTTATTGACACCAGGCCCAGATTACGACTGATCCTGAAATGTGCCTGTCATAGATAGGTGAAATGCCACCTCCACAGAAGAAATCAACGCCTACTTCATCATTGCAATGTTAGCCCCGCCCACTGGTGTGTTAGTGAGATGAGGAGAAGTGAAGAGCAATACAACAGGACAAAAATAGCATTACCTTTCAAAGGATCCTAACACTAGGAATATGGTTATTTATTTTCAACAATGTGAATGTTTGAGTTGAGCTTTATTTATTAGTATTAGTATTCGGCATTTTGCTTTGGATTCTTTGGTAAATCAATCGCATTTCGGCGCAGGCTTTGCAAACAGACTTTTACGATATGAACTCAACAGTAATGCAACAACATGTAAGTAACTGTGTTAATTCTAATGCCTGATCTGATATGTAATGATTCATGTACAGTCGGATGTTTTTTGTCTATGTGTCAGTAAATCAAACAAGTGACTAAACGATCAACTTCACGTTGTTTCTCATAGTAGGATGAAAATAATCTGTTATTTAAACAGTGATTAAATTATATAAAGAAAGCGATCAAAGAACACTCCCTTTGCAGTCGCTGGAGCTGTCAATCAAACAGCGTGCCCTGGAACTGTCAATCAAACAGTGATGTAAAAAGCATACTAACATTATAAGTGCACCGCAGGAAACATTATAAAACAATAAAACAACGTTCATGACCCCTTTAAATATTTGTGTAAATGTGCAAATTTTGCAATACACTTAAAATATAGTGTTTCTATAGATATAATAAACAACTTTAAATAAATAATTTTAGATTTCACCATTGTTTTTATTTCGATCGTCATTAGCAATGCTTCAGGGGGTTGTAGTTCTTCCCTCCACTAAAGCCGTTAAGTATACGGTCTTCTACCTTTGTCTTTTTGTCAGATTTTTTTGCTTCAAATAAAAATTTGTAGTGATTCACCTCATAGCTGATTGGTTTGGTTCATGGCTTATAATGCTCTAACAAAGACTTTTTAAAAAATCTCCATGGGAAAATTAATGGAAAAATACTTCCGGAACCAATGCAGCTAAAAAAAGTGGGCGGGCACTGTTGCACTCTGTTGGAATCAATTGTGGGAGTTGTAGTTTCTATTTAGAAGTCAGTTTGTGCAACATTATTTTAATGTAATAATCAGCATTGTTTTTTTTTTCTCACAGCATGGGATGGACAGTCTTTCCATGAGGTCATCGGACAGTGATGTAAGCGACGTGTCCGCTATGTCGAGTGCATCTCGGCTTAGCAGCACGAGCTACATGTCTGTCCAATCAGAAAGGGTGCGAGCGAGTCGCAAGATCAGGTAGGCACACAATAAACCCACTGACCTGTGATACCTTTGGATGTATCTCCAGCCATGGACAAACCCTCTGGTCACACTTACTGTACTTCTGGTGAGTTCAGGTTTGGCTCTGTCTGCTTGCGAATGAACCAAACTTCTGAACTTTCCGAGAGTGTTTACCAATGGCTGAGATGACATCACATTTTTTTGAAAAGACTTGGTGACTCTAATGAAGAAATGTCCAGCTCATATTTCACCTCAAAATCAAAAGGGAAACAAGTATTTTGCATAATGTTTTTAAACATATCAATTCTCATTACTGTAATGCAATACATTGTATTTAATTATATAACTTTTTTTTTTTTTTCATATTACAGAATTGAGGAGACTTTTTCACCCGGCACTAATGAGAATTTTGAGTAGAAAAGCTTACTTTTCATAAATGTTGCAATACAAAGTGTATTATTGAAATATGAATTGGACATGTTTTTGTAATTGGACAGTATTTTCATAAGATTAACCCATTAACAGAAGGATCTCAAAGTATGTGACAGCATCATTTTGTGGCCTTTATTGTCACAGAATTAGAAGAGTTAATTTATTTTCACACTTTCATTCTGTTATTTTGTTCAGTGTTTCTTTTATTTTCATAATTTGCATGTCTGCCAAGCTCATGGCTGTCTGTTCTGTGTCTTTTCTGTCCTGCATGCTTCCTTTCATGGTGTCATGTCTTGGTTTATGTGTTTGTGTGTCTGTCTGGCTGTCCATGTGCGCATCTGTCCGTGTGTGTGTATGTGTCAGCCGTGCGGAGGCCCTTCAGAGTCAGGGAGAGGAGGGTGCTGTTGTTGTGGAAGAGCAGGTGGAAGCAACTACAGCAAGCACACAGGGGGCGGGGCATGAAGGGGGGGTGGGTGGGGCTACTGAGAACCCAGAGGAGGAGGAAGAAGAGGAGGAACCTGAGAGGTTAGAAGCAGAGTGTCTCATAAACCTAGCTAATGTCCTCTAACTAGTGTCCTTTAGCTGATATCTTCCAACTTAGTGTTCTCCAGCTAGTGTCCTCAGCTAATGCTCTCCTCAGTCTGATAATGCCTCTAAATATTTGATGTATTCTGATGTAAACTAGAATTTAGGAAAACTAGGAAATAGATTTACACAGTGTTGTGCAAGTGTGTGTTCTCGTGTACGTTGAGTTGTTAATACACCGAAAAAATAATTAATATTAATACTAATATAAGTGTTATTTGCTTTTAGACAAACTGAACAAAACAGGTTTAAACTGGAATCTAAACTTCGATTAGACCAACATAAAAATGCACTTTAAATAAGGCCCTGTTTCCACTTGGTATTAAGATGCGTTTTGGTCAATCGGATCACAAGTGGGTGAGGGAGGCACAAACCCGTTTCCACCTGGTATTTTAATCCGTCTCTTTTGTCCACTTTCAGCCACTTGAAAGGGAGGGTCTATGGGTGGGTAAATGTATGGGCTTTTTCAGATCTTTCAATCTAATGGACAAAATAAGCTCGCGCAATTTACATATGAACACGCCCAGAGACGACAGAAAAACATACAGAGAGTAGCAGCTTTCGTTTTCCGAATACTGTGAAGAAATCAGGAATGGTGAGAGAACATTGTGCTTGGTACGTTTTTTGACTTCAAACCAAACTTGGGTCTTCAGCTGACAAAGTTTAAATTCCGTCTGGCTCGCGCTTTCCAAAATGTTTATGCATTAGTTCAGTAGGTGGTCTTTTGCGCTGTTCAAACACGTTCAAGCACATGAGCGTTTTCACTACAAAAACAATATGGTCGAATGCATTTTCGACTACCTCTGGAAATGGTCGAAAGTGAACAAGCTCAAAACATTTTACACCCCCTTTACACCTGTATTTAGTGTCGTCCATTTGTGATCCGATCGACCAAAACGCACCTTAATACCAGGTGGCAACACGGCCTAAATGACACAGTCGTTTCACTTTTTTCAGTGCATATGTCTTGTTATCCAGTCCTGTGTTTGGTAGTTCTGGATGACACCTCTCTCCATTGCCCTGTAATTCGTCATATTGTCCCAAAAGAGTTTGAGTCTTACATAATATCACTGTCATCTTAGTAACCCTGGGGAGTGCTGCGTGAACAGCTGCCATCTCCGTTCCAATTAGAGCAAAAACAAGAAAAAAAGCTCTCAAGTTCTCAAGCATTTCCAGCAATTTACACTTCAATAAGTTTTCAGTACCATTTGTGGGTCACTGACTGAATATAGATGAAGTGTTTGTGATCATTAAGACGCTACAGCAGATAAAATAGAATTTTAATGTTAACTGAATTTTTCACCAATTAGCAACTGCAGTAGCATGACTTCTTACATAAACAGCATTCTGTGCTCTCATACAGATGTTGAGTAGCTTAGACTGCATTTTTATTAGGTTACAGTCGTTTTAGAGCAGCACCAGCATTCTTCAAAATGTTTTATGGCTCTTTCTGTTTGACGACACTGTATGACGGTCATTCATGTTGCGTTAATGAGGGGGGGAGTATCATTCATAGACTCAAATGCAGTTGTCATAGCCAGACAAGGTCATTTCCTGTCTAAGTTATTGTGCATTCATACAGACAGAATCATTAGGTCTCGTAGCTTCTGCCTACACATCACAGGAAATGAAAACATTCAGCATTCTTCCTCCCTGTCTTCAGTGGTTTCTCAAGTTTCCACAGACACACTGGCCCTCATTTATCAAACAATCGTACGCCAGAAAACTGTGCGTACGCTCGTTTCCACGCAAAATTTGGCATTTATCAATATGAGCGTGAGCGGTGACTACGATCAAATCTCACGTCAGGTCTCAGCTCGTGTACGCACGTTTTTGAGTCAGCAGGAACTTGCGTGCATAATAGTAAATCTGGTGGAGAACTGTTATGAGAAAATTTAGATTATTTTCCTGACCGACAATCACTCACTAACCAATCATTAACCATTAAACGACACGATTAAAATGTCAAATTAAAATTAAATTAGAATAGATGCGTGTCTTAAAATACCATAAATGTTTTTTTTTTTCTTTCCAGGGATTTCGCTTTGCATGCGCAAATGGCAACATCAACAGAACATAATATGATTCACACATCATACACCTGCAATGCAGAGAAAAACAGAATAATATAGCCTAAGGAATAAAAAATAGGACTACACAATATTTCATTGAAATAATTAACAGATTAACAAAACAAAAGAGAGCAACTGTGCATCAAGTAGGGCTAGTACAGTCTACGCTCACGTTGTATTCGTTTTCTTTATTTTATTAAAATATTTATCTTTATTTTATTAAATCCAATTGATCGTGCGGGCGCCTCACTCATACATGCAGACCCAACATATCAGTTCTAGTGTTGCTAACTTTACATTTCAGCCATTTATCAGCAAACTAAAATGCAGGCAAAGTTAACACTGCTCAGTTTAATGGTCCGCTATAGCAGTACACCTGTACCAGTTGGCGCGCACAATGCCCAACCAAACACATTTTTGCGCATGTGAAGGATGATGTTTTACTTTAAATAAATTAATTTCTGCTTTATAATGAATGCCACTATAGCCTAAATTGTGTTTAAATTTATGATGTATAGCTACTTATTTGTCGTTCTTGTTCTGTTCTGAATAAAATAAATTAAAAAGGATTTTCTGTGGAGGTACTAAAATAACCAAGTTTATATATATTAATAATGTTTGTAAGTATTTAGTTTTATTTACCGTTATTTTTATTTAAATTAATTTTATTGTTTGCAATTACGAGGTTGAGGGGTGTTTTTAGAGTAAGATAAATTACTTTTTCATGTAATTACTTCCTCTTCATGGCCGGGTTACGTTTCTCTGTGTCGTAAACTATAGGGCGAGGCTTCTAAAATTTAGGGCGTGATATTTAAATGACGATTGTTTTCAGCCGCCACATTTATCAACACCCGTTCATTCGTGCGACGGAATTGGCCACATACAAAAGTTTAATGAATCACACGTGAGCGTTGTCGTAAGCTGATTTTTTCGTTCGGATGTACGCTGGTTTCTATGTTCGTTTGATAAATGAGGGCCACTGAGCTGCTGCGGCATGAGTTTAAGTGCCAAGAAAAGGTGAAATGCCATAAGCCATGTTTCCATCACCCTGTTTTTTTGCGAATTTTGAAGTATCGCATCAGAAACAAGCGATGGAAATGCCAAATTTCGAATAAAAATCCCTTAATTCGCAAAAAGGTTTTTACGCTCGCTTGAGGTGGTTTTTGACAAAAAAGAGTTAATGCGAATAATGGGAGATGGAAACGCATTTGCCGAATAAATTCTGATGCGAACATTAAACCCACGTGACTAATCGGCTGTTTCCACTAATGGTGTTGTAACAGAAAACGTTGTTTGATTCTGTTATGATGCATTAATTCTGGATGTACTGGTGCTCGTGTGTGTGCAATGCATTTTCCCCTTAAGGCTTGCCATGGATAGGGTCATGCACACTTTTGTACTGGAGTGTTGCAGGTTTTTCGGGCTTGTCCTCTCACATGTGTGTGGCGCTTAATAAAGTCGAGAAGAGTTCAGTCGGCTCTCGTTTATTATTTTCTTATTCATAAGTGTGGCGAACCCTTCACGAACGCTCGGTCATGGTGTTTTATTTACTGTTGGTCATCCGCTCGAACAACTTGATAGAAACACACCTAATTCGCCTTGGTCTTTTTTTCTTTTTTTGTGAACTTTGAGAAGAACCCAGCTATAGTTAGCCATAGTCCTCCTTTGTCATGTGAAGAGAGATGACTGAGTTCTTCTGTCTACTCACCATTTTCATTTGTTTTGACTGATAAGACAAGATGACCCTTTAAACACACTGCTTTCCCTCTACAACTCATCATAGAGTATGATCCAATACTTTAGTTACTCAGTTCTAGTGAATGATACTATGAGCCTGTAGTACTTAATAGATATTGTTCAAAAGTTTAGGGTCAGTAATGTTTTAATATTTTTGAAAGTATCTTATGCTTATAATTTCATGATCCTTTAGAAATCATTCTAATATGCTGATTTGGAAACATTTCAGAACTCAAAACCTGCTCCACGGTCCCAAATGCTGCAAAAATACAGTTGTGATCGTCACATTCGTAAACAGCAGAAGAACGTAGAATTAAAGCAAAATTACTGTCAAATCTTGTGTTCTTTCTGGCTGTGTGTAGCACCTACTGCTCTGCGGTTCTTTCTGAAGGAGTTTTTCAGTCTGATCTTAACCGTTTGCATGTTTTCTTTTCTTAAAAAAAATACAAAAACTTCTAAAAAAAAAAATAAATAAATAAAATAAAATAAAAAACATCTAAAATCTTAAGTACAGTATTTCAAGAATAGAAGATAGTTTGTTGAGACTATTTTAAGATATTTTAATAAGTTAGACAGTTGTCAGATATAATAATAGGACCTGCTGAAACCTGTTGATATCAATATACAAAGCAATATCAAGTTCAAGTTTATTTACAAAGCACATTTAAAAACAAAAAATGTTGTAGCAAAGTGCTGTACAATTCAGAAAATACAGTTAAAGAACTTAAAAAAAAACTGAATTAAATAAAATTAGCAAAGTATAATAGAAAAACAGACTCAAAGAACAAATCATACACATTAAACTCATACAACTAAAACACCTATACATCTCAGGCAACACTATAGGCTAAAGAGAAAAAAATGTGTCTTCAACCTAGATTTGAACATGGCAAATGTGGAAGAAGACCTAACAAAAACTGGAAGTGCATTCCACACCCTGGGGGCCGCAACTACAAACGCCGGTCACCCTTAGTTTTCAAGCTGGAATGAAGAACAGAGAGAAGTAACTGATTCAGTGAACGAAGAGACCTTGGTACAGAATGTCAGGTTGTAGATGCATATTAAAAAAAAAAAAATAAATAACATACATTTGAGTCAGTGTTTATAGTGTTACATGTTTAATGTCAGATGATCCTGCCTCATAAAGACTTTAAAATTCAGAGCAAAGACGAGGGTTGAAGACAGTTGCCATAGAAACAGCTTCATCATCTTCTTCACAGCTGTAGAAATATTTTAACTCTGTGTCAATAGAACTGTCCTCATACAAGTCTCCTGATAGTATATTTATATGGTAGATACAAACCCAGAAAAAAAGTTCACCTAAAACTTGCCATTCACAGAAAAACAAAGAGAAAGTAATCTCCCATTTCTATTAGTAAGACGGGTCACTGGCACAGGATTCAATCTCATGTTAGTAGCCTAAAGCCATCTTCTCATGTCTTTTCAGCAGAGTGAGTCACTGTCTCATTATTTTCTCCTTGTTTGACTCAAGAGCTTGTCTCACGTCACCTAAATAGGTCATTATATAAGCTTTCCGCATAAATACTGGATAAATACTTCATATTACAGTCTCTGTACATACCTGACCTTTCTACAAGATATGCTGGAGTAGATCTTTTCAATTAAATTAAATAATGCTAATCCTAATGCTGATTAATTGAATTAATTGTGCAGAGATTGAATTTACACTAGAGCCATTTTTTGTTCTTTACAGCAATCTCTCAAAGCATGTGAACTCAAAATAGACACAGCACCATTATGACTTCTTACAAAATAAAGTCTGCAATCAAACTTTTTTTGGTTAAAAATTATCCAAAATCAATTTTTGAGCAAGTACATAACCAGCCAGTGTTCAAAACTATCTCCTTACCTTAGCCCGATTCACAACGGTAAGCTTGTAATAATGTTTTCTAATTCGGGTGGTACTGGTAGGTTTCCGCGGGAAATTCGAGCATGCGACCGTTCGTCATTGCGTCATTACGTCACGTCTGTTTAGATGAAGAAGGAGTCCCATTTAGTAGGCCAGTGGTTCCCAAACTGGAGTACACGTACCCCTGGGGGTACGTGACGTGACAGAGGGGGTACGCGAACAAAATGCTGAGTTTTGTCATTCATTTAATTCTTCCCCAGCTTTAAATAACATTAAAACCGAGCATGTAATTCGTGACACAATGTCGTAAATACATGACATCCAATCAAAATACCACATCTTTTGACTAAATTCATTTCTATATAAGCAGCGTGCATATGGGTGCTTATAGGTAACGTCAGAGTCTGCTGCCTTAGCAGATCGCACTACATTACTGCCGTTCTCGACAATGTACCTGTAGATTTAGCACTTACTAGCATGAAAAACAAATAGCCTGGCACAGAAGGTGCATAGAGATCAATTTAAGATTCAAACTCTTGATACAAAACATACCTTTTGTGAGTTCTTGTTTTTAATGTTGATAAAATTACATGAGCAAGAATGCAAATCCAAATATCCACACATTTGCAAATGTGACATTGATTTTATAGAACAGTTCAACAAACAAACAGGTAATATTAAGTGATGTTCTTCACAGTATTGTCAGTATTTACTCTATTTTGCAATGAAATAATAGTTCCAACGAAAGCCACAGCAGAACAACACACACAACGGTGTTTCGTGAACGAATCTGTTTGAATGAATCGTTCGTGAAAGTCATTGATTCAATGATTCATTCATAAATACAGCCACTTGCTTCGTTACTGAATGAACGAATGACTCGGTGATTCACGCATTAAGACTTACCGCCACCTACTGGCGGTTTTAGTATTAAAAATAACTTTTTTTTACATTTTTATCATCATTGCATCTTTCTCTATTGAACTTTTTTTTTTTTTTTTTTAAACATTATTAATGTTGTAAAGGTATGTATAAAGATAATAAATGCACTGGAAAGTCAATTTAGGGGGCAAATATTGTCCCTTAATGGAAAAGGTGTAGTCTAAGTGGAAGAGATCATTAATCTCTTGTTTCACTAATCATTTTGATGGCGGATTGTATGGCATGACAAATTAACGTTAGAGATTAGACTACAGAAATTGAAATCTACAGGTAATGCTAATATACACGTAGTCACACAATGCTGATGTTGTTAACATTAACAATTTGAGAACAAAGTATAACAATAATAATAATTTGCACAGTTTGATGTGATATGAGCTAAGAAATTGTTAGATTTAATCACCATTGGTAGTGTGATTTATTGTAATGCTTTTTTTCTCAGTTGGTCAGAACAAAAGTGGAAGATTTGTTACTTGTTCAGATGACATTTTCCGGTGAAAATTCTTATTTTGGCTATACTTCCAAGACTACAATCTGTGATTCCGAAGTACAGTATCCACCGTTGCGGTGACTGACAGCCACCCATTCTCCTCAAAACATTAGATTTATCTGCGCAGAGGAGCCGTGCCGATGCACAACCCATGTAAAGATGATAATTCCGCAAATAACTGCAATTGCAGGTTTCAAACAGAGATGGCGACAAAGAGGCAAAACTTACGGACTGCAGCTTTAATAAATGCTTTAGAAGTATTTTTCATTTTTAGTTCATGTTAACTTGCGTAAGTAATCATTGTTAACAAATGGAATCTTATTGTACAGTCTTACCGAGATTTCAATATTCACCCTGGTTCCCTCAACAAATAATGGGAGTTTTCCATTGATTTTGGATTATTGTAGAAAACAAGCTCAGTGACCCACAAAAATGTATGATTTTTACACATTTTGTTCGTAATGATAATCTTCACAAATGAACACAACTTTAATGAATAAATACAATTGGCAGAAGTAAAAAGCTAAACATAGGCCATAAACAAACTACACCATGGTCAAATGATTTTAATAGCTATGTTTCCATCCAAAGTTGCGTATTTAACCTATGTGCAAAATTTGAATATCGCATAAAACATTTGCAAATAAAGCAGCGTTTCCATCCAGTGAGTCGAAGAGAACAAAATCATCACTTCCTGATAAACTAGCACTAAATATCACTAAGAAAAGTAAGAGAAGCCACTGCATATAATAATTTCTGTATATAATAAATCATTTGAGCTTTGAATTGCGCAGATGAAACACAATATGTCATGTTATCTTTTGATTTAACTAAAAACTCATTCAAAAAACCCATTGACTCCAGTCTGATGGAACCAGAAGTGCTAAAATGAAACTCATTTCTGGGTTTTGGCCTACAAAAATATGTCATCCCTGCAGCACTGTATAGCCGCTGGTCATGTTGTTGCTCCCCAGTAGATGTCATACCCTGTGGATGTTATACCAGTGTGACTGTCCTTCACCTTTGATCCTGCTTTGAATCCTATAGCTGAAGCCTGTCCCTTCCTCTCTCTTCCTGTCCCTGTCCTCCTCTCTTTCCCTCTTCCTGTATCACCTCTGCCTGACATCGCTGACAGTGAGTTTACATCTAAAATGAAACACAGGGCTCAGACGGCCACCCCTGGCTCCAACATCACCAAGAGTTCCAGTGTGGGTGGAGACATGTGCTCGCTGGGCAGGAACGATGATGAGGACGATGACAAGAAGAGGCGCTCCAGCTTTGGGGCGAAGATGGCTGCCATGGTGGGACTGGGGAAAAAGAGTCAAAGTACCTCGCAGCTGGACCCAGAAGGTGAGTAAGCTGTGCTGGTACATTAACCCAACAGTATGACCAACTTTCAAACACTTTACACTTCTCACCCACGTGAAATACATACATTTTTGTCCTCCATTTATTTACAATGATTAAGGATGCATGGTTGATACTATGTTTTGCTGCTGACCTAAATAACAGATAAAGAGAAGACCTTGTTTGGATGAGGTATTTTGCAGAACATTCGGTTCAATTGTAAATGAAATCAATATGCACAGATTCAACCTGTTAAAACAGCCCAATCTTCTAAGATGTGATTTGTCTATTTCTGTCAGTGCGAGTTAGTCAGGGTGTTGTGTTTAATGCGGCATTTATCAGCACAATGGCTTGGAGCAGATCCTTTCACGTGCTGCTCTTCAGATAAATGTGGAGGAACTGTGAACGTGTTTTTCTGGGCCACATTGTTTGTTATTGTGGAGATGAACTGGGTCTGGCCGACTCAAGGTCTGTCACATGTCGATATTCAGACCACGGCATTGCAGTTGCACTAGTGGCTTCATCATCATGGAGTGCACGTCAATATTTCACTAAGTGCTTTGTGAGTGATGACCACAACATGGTTCTAGAGGAAAAACCAGGCTGAAACTCCATCAAGGGCTGTCTTTATGGAACAATACATTGGTCATACTTGAGGTCTACGCCCATGTCCTATGTGTTTTAAGGATACACATTGATACTTGTTGATTTCACATTTTAGTGACGTTTTTTAAGAATTAAACTTTATAGTAAATGTGTGCTTGATTGAAGTGGGATTGAAATGTCTCCAGTGTTCATTTTGATCATGGCTTGTCTTGAAAAGACAAAAAAAAAAAAAACTAAGATGTGTGTGGAGCAAGTGTTGGTTTGTTGTTGTCGCACGAATTGCGTCATCAGGTTCTGTGCTCCTGTTGGTTTTTGATTTGACGGTTGTCGTAGGAGAAGCCATCAAAGACTACAGATTTTGACCTAGGATCAGAGGAATCTTTTAGGATTCGCACCCCGCTTAAGACAGAGCAAAACAGAAAAGCAAAGTATACTTTGAGATTCAGGTGCTTGTCTAAACAGTCAAATACACACAAAAACAAGTCAAAAGGCCAGGCTTGGCAGGTATTCACGTACGGGTCAATGATGTGATGGGTCATTTTTTTTGTCCAAAGGCCTTATAATAATAAAAAACAAAGATATGACATCAAAAGTAAGGTAGTACAACTAGATCTCTTTTATTGAATCCAAAAGGTTTTAATTATATTTTGCTACATATAAAGGTATTTTAAAGATTTTGAAGTGCCAAAAGGTCATTCGGTTTAACCATCCAAAAGCCAATACAGCCATTTCATTTGTGATTAAAATATCTTATAATGTAATAAATGTATATATTTGTTTTATTCTTGCTTGATTTCATAACATCATATATCAACATGGTGTAAAATGGTATTAAAATTATGTGTAGAAGTCGTCATTTTGTTATGAGAAAGAATGTCCGGAAAAATGAATTTCATTAATGTAATTCGGAGTAACCGATATAAAGGGACCATTTTGGATCAAGTCATGCGTTCAATATCATGTGACAGGATGTGACATCATTCAGACACCTGCAAAGGACCACATGGTCGTGAAGCAAAGTAACTAACTCTCTTTTAACTATTTGA
Organism: Mylopharyngodon piceus; assembly: GCA_039654765.1. Lineage (NCBI taxonomy): Eukaryota > Metazoa > Chordata > Actinopteri > Cypriniformes > Xenocyprididae > Mylopharyngodon > Mylopharyngodon piceus. Next base: position 2,373,022 of record CM077448.1, on the reverse strand, counting down.
AAAAATATTGTTTTCACTTGCTCATATGCATGTCCCGAAACATCAGGTCATTTGGTACAACCGCTATAAAACATGGAAAATGTTGTAATATTTTAAAAACTTGTACTAATTATAAAATGTTTGATTGTCGTTTTGCTAGCTAGCTAGCAATCTAAGTAGCTAGCTAGCTAGATATCAGCCTGTTAGCATTGTTTGAAAATATCATCATTCAGTATAACCAAAAGTGTCATTCGGTAAAACCGAAATTTTGGTTAAACCGAATAACTTTTTCGGTGACACATTTTGTCCATCTTGTAAAAAATGACAAAAGCCGTTTTAATTGATTATAAAAATCACATAATCTCATTGTTAACACTTAATAAAACTTAAAAATTAATTATATCTCTATTAGGTTTTTTGACACTTTTTAAAACCTTATTCATCAATAACCCGTACACACAATCGGTTATGTAAATGTAAACAGTTGGGAGATAATAAGATATGTATCAGTATATTGGATCCGTGCGTTAGGTCTTAAATTGACAGCCAAATAAACCTGCTGCTGTCAATGTCATTAATGTTAATCAAATAACAAAACAAGAAAATTACTCACTGCTTCTACACTCCTAAAAATAAAGGTTCTTTATTGCAATCTGTGGTTCCAACCTTCAACATCCATGGAATCTTTGCACAAAAGATTCTTTATAGTGGAAAATGGTTCCATAGATTTTTTTAAATCTTCTTCACAATAAGAAAAAAAAAAATGGTTCTTTAAAGAACTGTTCACTGAGAGGTTCTTTGGGGAACCAAAAAATGGTTCCTCTATGGCATCACTGTGAAAACCCCTTTTTGGAACCTTGAATTTTAAAAGTGTAACTTTGGTCTTCCTGAATCCATCCATGTAGAGGAAAGTCAGACTTTCAATTTTGCTTTTGTAACAGCAAGACGTGGTATTTTCATATTGTTCCACACTGTTATGCAAGAGGTCCCTTTGAGCATACAGCTCAGCCATTCAGATCAATCAGGATCATTATTCCTGATCATCTCAATTGATTGAGATCCATTTGGACCATGTAGTGCTACTGGCACAAATTATTAATAAAACTGAGTCTGAATAGGTCTGTGTTCATTCATTATACAGCCCTGTGTAATACAGGCTTAATCAGTGCCAGTAGAAATTCATGCAGAAGTCATGTGGTGCAACTGCCATGGAGGGAAAAAAAACAGAAAGTGATTTAATAGAGAAAGCACCTGCAGAGCCCAATGGTCAGTAAGTTTCCTTAAATATCAGATAATTTGACCTTTTTATGGCAAAGCAAGTTTAGTTTAGGTTGCAAAATGTCACAATGGTGCAACTTTTCAAAAATGCAATGTTTGTAAATGAATAATTCATTATATGTTAATACGTTTAAAAAAAAACTTTTGCCATAAAAAAATCTATTTTAAAACATTTGGATTTGAAAAAGAAAAAAATTGAAAATAATGATTAAGATGTTTATCATTTATGTCATCATTTACTCACCTCTCATTTTGCTCCAAACCTGTATGACTTTCTGGAGATATTTTGATGAATGTTAGTAACTTGCAAATTAAAATACTGCTAAACACTAATAAAGTTTAAAAAAAAGAAAAAAAGAAAAAATATTCCTTTAACATCCTAAAATGACCTCCTCTTCTCTCTCTTTCTGAGAAAACACTTTTTCCATGGTGGAAGTCATGACCTAACGATTGGCCCATCTGAACACACAGCAGTATAGCAGTAATATGAGCTAGCCTTGAGGAAGTGCATGTCCCTCTCTACAGCTCACAGGTACAATTCCGATGTCCTACTGGTTTAATCGTGCCTCACACCCCGCTCTGTCTCATAAACACCTGCTGGGATGGGATGGATTGAATCGGATGCTCCACGTGGTTATACTGTGAAATCGTTAGTCTATGATCAGACACACTGGTCAAAGCTTCTCTTTAGATAAAGCAGTTTTACAGCATTTTCCACATGCGAGTGTAAATTGCCCTCAGAGATGCCTTGTTGCTGTCTGTTGAGGAAAGACTGTTGGGTTTAAAAGAGCTTTACTGCTGGAGGCCCATCCTTCAGCACTTGCTTTGATTTGACTGGTGAGTTGACATAACTGATGCAAAAGGGCATTATTTCACTTGAGTGATCTCATCTGTGTTGTCAAAAACAAAAGATTTTCTCTGGCTTTGTGTAAAGTATGTACAGTGGGACCACAGGCTCTTGAATGTGCTATTGTAGTGCTTAAAATCTTAAAGGATTAGTTCACTTTAAAATGAAAATTATCCCAAGCTTTACTCACCCTCAAGCCATCCTAAGTGTGTATGACTTTCTTCTTTCTGATGAACACAATCGGAGATATATTAATAAATATCCTGACGCATTCAAGCTTTATAATGGCAGTGAACGGGACCAACAAGTATGAAGCTAAAGAAACTGCATCCATCCATCATAAAATTACTCCACACGGCTCCGGGGGTTTAATAAAGGCCTTCTGAAGCGAATCGATGCGTTTGTGTAAGGAAAATATCCATATTTAACAAGTTATAAAGTAAAATATAGCTTCCGCCAGACCGCCTTCCGTAATCAACTACATACAATGGAAGTCAATAGTCACCAAAACTGTTTGGTTAGCAATATTCTTTAAAATATCCTATTTTGTGTTCAGGACAACATAAATCCAGCTCTAAAAGTGTAGTGTTTAAGACAGCTATACATGGTCTACTATATAATTTTTGTACATCCACCAAGATCCCCTAAAATAGGTTGAGGATATTTTTTGTGGTGCAGTAGATGCAGTAATGATTCATTCTCCCGCTGTACAGATCGACATATTTCCATACTTAACAGGCTCATTCTCACACCCAATGCTTGTTCCTCACGTATTTAAAGATCGTCTCCTTTCTATTTCCTGCTGGATCAGTCATATACAGCTAAAAATAAACCTCCTCATTCCTCTGATTTTCACACACAGACACACACAGTCTGGAGGAGGATACACTGGCTGTGTACGTCAGTATGGCATGATGTAAAATCCTGCTGTTCATGAGCACGTCTCTTGAGTGGCACCATGATGCATGTATATTAACCATAAAAATAACACTAAACCACAAAGAGTAGAAAAAATGTTTTGTAGTACATTCTGGATTTCATTTAAAGTGCTTAATATTAGCTTGTATGATTTGAAGCAACATTAATGGAAAAACATTTTAGCAAACAGCACTAATAATATTTTTCTGACCAGGCCATTGGCTTTTGTCATTCTGTCCAGTTTATCATTGGTTGTGATATTACAGTGTGTTTGTTTTCAGGGGTTTCAAGGTCATTAGTTCAGTCAGGTAATGAGCACCTGTTGATGTTAATGGGTCACGCTGTTTTTCCTCAGAAAGATAACATGCTGTTCCTAGGAGCTATTTACTTTTAAAGCTACATTACATTAAAGCTACCAGAATATACTAATAATCTGGAAATAAAACACAACTGTACAATATACATGGTGTGTACATATGTTTGTAAAGTGTGTTTTTACAAAAACGTATAACATTTTTCCTGCCTGTAAATGGATATCCTCTTAGTCACTGTTTTAATGAATGTTGCATGTGGTACCGTCGCTGATTTGCGCAGATTATTTGCCCACATTGTGCAGCTTTATCTAACTATTAGAGTGATTATTTCTTTCACGATAGTAACAACACAGTCTTGTGATCTGTGGGTAGAGCTTCTGAAAATAGAATCTAATGATGAAGACAAGGACATTAAACCGAGGTGTATGATTCAGCATGTGGCAACATCCAACACACACACCATTAGAAAGTTACAAACCACTTTTACAATGATTGGTGTTGTAGCAAATTTATCGCTGTTTTTAATGTCACATTTGTGTTATTTTTTTCTTGCCAAACGAGTGGAGGTAAACAACCACACTGTTGACTCTCTTTTGTATAGCGCTGGTAAGTCCGATTCATTCTAGTGAATCGGTTTGTCCTAAACAGTCCTCTCTCATATGTAGTTTTTGGAAAGTCTGATAAATGTTGGTGGCGGCTGCAACCTGACCAGACAGCAACATAATGTGGCCCAGATCCGGCCCACATCTGATACATGTGGATTACACATGGACCAGATGTGGGCCAGATCTGGGCCGACATTATGTTGCTGTCAGGGTGATTTCATGGAAAAACGTACCTGTGGGAACATTTTTGCAAAATGCAAAATATGTACCAATACATACATATCACTGCAGTTTCCAACAGAAATGAACACTAGAGGAGCACTTTTAATCGTTTTCATACACAGTTATGATTACAAGGTCAGATTATGGATTAATAAAGACTTGTTTTCACGTCTCCATGCACAATATTGTGTTATGATCTCAAAGCACTTTTTACGAAAGTGCATGATTTGTAAACAAATACATTTTGGACTTTGCATCGCTTAACCAGCTCCATATGTTTCGCTTTTCTGACGTAACAAGCTTGCTCGGTAGCTCTCCTAGTTCGGAATTGTACTTAGGATGCGGAAGCCTTGGGTACGAATCCCGTGAAACTTGACTCACAATAAAGGAGCTCAAAGATGAGAGATCAAAAACAAGATAAAATGGCATGACTGCAAATGCTTTTTATGTCACATTTGCTTTTGTTAACACTATCAGAAAGGTTTAGGTGTAGTGTTGGTGGTAGGTTATTTTAAAACGTAATGGAGCATTAATCTTAGCACCAATCACCGGACATTTCAAATCAGAACTGCGATGATACGTATAAAACCAACGTAATAAAAACATACCATATTCACGTTCATCTGTTTCGGAAAAAAACTGAACATGCTTTTAGCCCTACTCAGTGGACATTTCACATTGAAACTGTCACGAAACGTACATGGCGCTACGTATTTTCGTTTTGCACAAACGTTCCCACGGGTACGTTTTTCTAATGAGCTTGGGCTGGGTAAATCAGTTTGTTCAGATGTTTCTGGTAAATAAACATTGCAAAAAAAAAAAAAAAAACAGACTTGTAGCTTGACAATTAACAAAAGTATTTGAAACTCTACATCTGTACTGCTATAAACCACAAAAATAGGGCACATCAGTAGAGTTTGCCTTTAGCATTTTTATCAAATATTATGGTATTAAATTAAGTATACTTATCAACATCTCTCTACTCTTAAAAGGCAGCATAATTTTGCCTACCTACCTTTTAAAACAGCCTGTAGAGCTGAGCATGCCTATGGTATAATAGGTTATAATACATCCTATAACCTAAAATAGCCTTAAAATGTTATCTAGGTAAGAAGCTCACTAGGGTTTGGAGCTGATAAATGAAAAACAGGACCATGAAAACTTTCCCAAAGCTCTTTGCTCAGTAGCAGAGCCTTTCTAAACACCCTGTCACAGGCTGTTTTACAGAATTGTGTAAACCACTTGTGGAATAATGGACTTACATTTACGGTCCGTGTGGTCCAGGTGTTAATAACATGCTGACCGCTCAATACGTCCATCTGTTTCTGTGGAGAAGAGGTTAGGGGTCATAGGGTCAACACAAGTCAATATCTCAGCACATGATATGATGGTAAAGAGCCATTTCAACACCTGGTTGTTATTCTAGAGACTGTACTTAATGGACCATTAAAGCTCTCCTGAGTGTGTTACTCATTCTAAATGAATGAGATTGTGGAATATTCCATTCCTGTGTTACAAGAATGCCAGGAACATGATGTTTTAGACCTACATATTGTAGCTCATGTACCTGTTACATCTTACATCTAAAGACATAAGGCCCTACAGGTATGTTACATCAATGCATACAGATGGTCTGAGACAGTGAATTAAACAAGTGTCATTTTTGTTTGTCACGACATGCTGAGACCACACAGTGAGTCTTCTGACTGCACTATTGCAATATTAGTGTTTAATATAAACTGCACATTTATTAGGCAGTGGTTTGCATTACAGATCTCAGCCACCCAGTTATTTTTAGTGCTTACATGATATTTTAAGTTTGTTGGATTGTGTACTTAAAAAGAATGACACGAGAAACGTGCTGGGAATTGTCGTGTGCTCTGTTAGACTTTATGCGCACTAAACTGTTTGTGTTACTGTCAGACATGTTGAGGTTTGAGCGGTGATATGAGTCACAACTGTATTCTTCAGACTTTAATAGGAAGGTATGAGATGTTACTATTTTAAGCTGGTATGCAGCAGGGGTGATGATTTCAACATACCCACAATAAGATATTAATAGATCACAGAAGAGTAGATTTGATCTCACATTTAAGCTGGTCTTCATTAAGGTGCATGCAGTGTCTGTTTGCCTAAAAACCCATAAAGAATGGAATTGTCAGGTTTTAGATTGTTGTCTCATGCCTGTACAGTAACAAAACCAAGCTGCTAGTTTTTACTTTGTTAATGATAAGGCTTACTGAGCAGAACATTGCAGTGTTTGCAGTGCTTGTAACAGAAGGCTTGGAAAGATTGGTGTGTGATATAACAATATTAGATTGTGAACGATTAAAATGTCTCCATGATCTACCTTCGAAGAGAGATTGTAGTATTGTGCTACAGTGAACAAACATTCTATCCCTGTTCCAACATACTGTACAACATACATTCACATCACATGTTTAGCAATGTAGTGCAGGGTTGGGCGTATAAAAGGGTAGACATGGTTAATCTCACGTGACACTGCAGCTTGTTTAATCTTTCAAAAGATTTTACTCACACACTGTTCTGACATATGCTTTTCTGCAGGCACACCCCTGAAGCAAACACACAGCTGTCACAGCATGAGTACTGAACTAAGTTCTCTTTCACAGTCAGATATGTCTAAATTGAAAATAAACAGCAGGGAGAAAATCGGATGCATGTCAGTATATTGAATCTGTGCATTAGGTGACAGCAGACAAAAAGAAAATCACACACTGCTCTTGACTAAATAACTTCAGAAGCATCAATGCGTATTATATAGGGGTGTAACAATACATCGATATAGATCAATACATCGATCTAATGTCTAACGATACAATGTATCGATGCAACGCGTAAAAAACAATACATGTGGGCTATTTATATATTTAAGAGGCACCTTCGTTTTAACACTGCATGATCGCCAACGCGTGCATTCTTGTTTAAACTACCTTTCAGAACTTGTGAAAGACACTGAATCTTCAAGAAAGTTTATAATTTGCTTGTGTTTAAAGCCTTGGAAAAAGCAGCGCGCGCACATCTCAAACAGTATCTGTTAGATCACAACATAGAATAGAGCGCTATGAATCGTTCTTCACACACACAGTAACTGAAATTTAAAACTGTTAAAAGAAAATGCTCAATAAATCGATCAATCATAGATTGTGCTGTTTAGGGGTTGTGAGAGAAGAACTACCGTTCAAAGTTTGTGGTCAGTATGATGTTTTAATGTTCTTGAAAGAAGTCTCTTACCAGGGCTGCATTTATTTTATCAAAAATACAGTAAAACCAGTAATACTGTAAAATATTTTAATATGCAATTTAAAATAACTGTTTTCTATGTTGATGCGTTTTAAAATGTAATTTATTCCTGTGATAAAAAAGCTGAATTTTCAGCATCATTACTCCATTCTTCAGTGCCGCATGATCCTTCAGAAATCATTCTAATATGCTGATTTGCTGCTTAAGAAACATTTATTACTATCAATGTTGAAAAAAAAAGTTGCTTTAATCTTTTTGTGGAAAACGTGATGGAATTTTTTATTATTATTTGATAAATAGAAAGTTCAAAAGAACAACATTATTTGAAACAATTTTTTTGTAACAATGTAAAAGTCTTGCTAGTTTGAGAAAGTGTTTTCTATCATCTTATTCAACTGCAAGGACAGTTTAAGGTAGATTGACTTCATGTCTGCGTCCATCTGTTGTTTCTGCTCTGCTGTACAGCTGCGTGCACAATACAATGTGACATAAAAAGCAGTGGTGTAGCATGTCATTGGAAAAATGTAGCTTGTTACTGAAAAAGCTGCATGAGAACAGCTGAATTATGTCAAGCTACTGAAAAAAATGTAATCAAGTCCGTAGCTTTGCTACTTTTAACCACTCCTCAACACCGTTGTGCACATATAATTGTGTGTCCACGATTATACATTAATCCACATATAATTTTGTGTGTGTGTGAGGTGACTGATGAAGCCGCAGTCAGAAGGCAAGTCATGTGCATGTGTTTGTGTGCAGTCATGTCTCTGGGCAGAGCTCTGTCTCCTGGAGAAGCATTTCAGGGGTCTCTTCGTTTTTGTGCCTCTGATTGGCCACATCCTCTGTGAGCCACGTGCACATGCTACCATCTCCCCCTCCCACCCCTTTAGATGAGAAGTAGCGCGCTGCAGAGGAGACAGTCAGACAGTCATCCTCACCGCAGATCAACCTGAGAACTAATAAGACTCGCAGCTACTACTGAACACAATCCTACCAGACTTGTTTCTCCAAAACCGTCTCACAGCATCAGCTATACACATCTGCCACCCTTCTTCGGTGTCGTTAGAGGTGTTTGAGGGTGCCGGGGTGGTAAAATGGGCAGACAAGGGCAGGATGGCAGCGCCGCTCTCCCTGGCATGCGAATGCAGCGCTCGCAGAGCCGGCTTAGCCTTTCTGCCTCCTTCGAGGCACTGGCTGTCTATTTCCCCTGCATGAACTCCTTTGACGAGGCAGACGGAGGTAAGAATGAAGTTATGTACCAGGTGTGACGGATGCTTAAATGTCCTATGTTTGTGAAAGCTTTATTTGTCAGTGCACAATTTGGTCATTAATGGTTTGTAACCATCAGAAAGCCAGAAGGCAGTAAATGAGTGATGTATGTTTGTGTCAGTGGATGGATGGATAGATGAATGGATGTTTAAAAGCTGACTGGGGGACACGCAGGACGTCCTGCTGCTCAGTGGAAGACTGATGCCCCCCGATGGTCATAACATGTATTTTTTAAGCATTTCATTCAGTAATTGTGAGTCATGTTTTTTTTTCTTAAAGGGTAAAATGTGTAATGTATTCCGGTGTTAAAACACTTTCTCCAACCCAAGTAAACCATTTATGTTGACTGAAGAGCATGAAAACTGTTGCTCCATGGTTCTTGAGGATTGAATGGTCCGACATGTTGACCTCTGGCTCAACTCTTCTGGCATCAGTTTGGGATGGGACTATGAGCTTGCCCAACCAATGGCAGATGCATGTAGGGTGGCAGTATTCTAGTCCAGACCAGCTCATTCAAGTCCGAGTCAAGACAGAGACCTGAAGAGGCTCTGAACAATTCAGACAATGTAAATATTCTTTGGGCTGAATGAAGTCTGGTTTCACGTCGCTGTCACGTCACAAACAGCGTGCTCCAGTCCAGAGATACACAGTAACTCAGAGCAGATCATATACATGAGTTGAAGTTCTTAAGACCGGACTCGGTCTGAATCCAAGTCAAGACCAAGTCCAAATGCTCCCAAGTCCATGACAAGACCAAGACCATGAAACTACTCGGACTTAAAACACTGTGGGGTGGAAGGGGCGGTCAAAGTGTCACACGTTTGTCTTTTCTTATTTTCTCATTTTCCCTTCCCCTTGTTGTAACTTTCAGAGGAGGGTAAGAAGAAGAAGCCGGTGCGGCTGGCAATCCAGCGGAGTGTGGAGACGGGTTTAGCCATTGAGATGAAGAGCAGGATGACACGGCAGCCCAGCCGAGAGACCACAGATGATGGTGAAAAGGCAAAACCTGGAAAGTAAGTATTGTAAAAATCTATTTGAATATTATAGTCCACCTCTCCGTAAATCACATGATGTCATCACCACCATTGCTGATTGGCTGGTTTTGCGTCAGTGATGATATCTTTAATAAAATGTCTTGCCATTAGCACCTGGTTTACTTATTTTCTGTCTATTATCTATTCAAAGTCTAATCTTCCCTGGAGTGAAGATCTCATCGGACAGCCAGTTCACTGAGTTTTTGGATGGTCTTGGTCCAGCCCAGCTGGCAGGGAGACAGACATTGGCCACGCCTCCAATGGGTTAGTATCATGGGTCTCTATTTTCTTGATTGTTAATATGAACAACTCCCGCTGGTGTTATATAAGAAACTGTCAAAATACTTCAGTTTTGATGAACATTTAGCGTATGCGTACAGCCGAACACATAGCTTTCATAGTAGAGGTCTTCTTGGGTCCTAAAATCCTGACCTGAATCGCTTCTTACCCGAACCAGACGTGCAAAAAGCAAGTGGCTTTTCCTGATGAATCTCATAGCTATAAGATGGATTTTTGTGTGCAAGGTTACAAACGACGTTTGTTCCTTTTCTACGTGCATTTCTCAAAAATGCATTTTTCACGTACGCGCAAGTACGCACTAAAGTGAGTCAGTCACTCATCACTGTAACCTCATTACGTCCTATAACTTTTGGCGTAATGTTATTTACCTGACCATAAGATGATTAAAGTTTATTGATTTGGGTCTTCTTGGGTCCATTCAGAAAAAGCACATCAGTTTTAAATTACCCGAGACCCAAGGCCACTAAAGGCTGGATAATACTTCTGCGTTGAGTGTTCGCCGTAGCTACGGCATAGGCTGTGTGTAGCACGCATAGCCTGACGTGCAACTCTTCGTCAGTTCTACTACACGTACTGCAAGCGCTGTGATTGGTCTGTTAGAACCCCTCCCTCAGGTCAAAAAACTGGCCCGGAGCAAGCGGTGAAAAGCGAGTGTTTTCAACTTCCATAGGAATCTGTTTCAGGGGACACGTGCCGTCAAACTGCAACAAAAGTCGTTGCCTATTTGCCGGTCCGACGCTATTGTAGGTCCGACGCAGAAGTATAAATCAGCCTTTATACCGAACCTGACCCATGTCCGAGGCACTCACTGAAGTTTTGGAACTAAACCCGCTCGGGTCTTGGGCTGGAACTCGGGCTTTTCGGATCCAAGTGGCCCCGTGAAGACCGCGCAGTTAGAACAATTGGTCTATGCGCATACAGTATGCGTACTGTCGTGATGATGAAATTTAATTTATGCACGCTGTACGCTTAGCGTATGTGTAAAAACCAAAGTATACGTTGGCTTAAAGAGATGTTTCACTCAAAAAAAATGAGGTCATCATTTAATCATTTAATCAATCATCTCCTGGCATTCCAAATTCCAAAGACTTTGGTTAATCTTCAAAACACAAATGAAGAGATTTTTAATGATACATGAGAGGTTTCTGTCCCTCCATTGAAAGTTCGGGTAACCAAAACTTAGAAGATCCAGAAGGTCTTAAAGTCATTTTAAAACTAATCCATATGAATCGAGCAGTTTAATCCAAGTCTTGTGAAGAGGCACAGTCGCTTTATATGAACACATACAGATGTTACTCAACCAGAATACATTTTTTGATGCCGAAGGTTGCCCACTAAGTGGCGCTACAACCATAGATTTTCACAAGTTATTGGGTGGACGTATCACAGCTCTTTTTTGCGAGAAGCAGTTAAACAGCGCCAGTGGAGATTACAAAAAAAGTACCATAAATATGATTCTTAAAAATCATATTCACATAACCTAATTTAGTAATCAAAAGCCTATGTAAGCATTTGTTGTTTGTGTAATGAAGGCCACCTAGTAAAAGCTGTGCGAGTAAAACCTCACTCCTCTGGCCTCAAGAGGTGAAATAGCAACTTACGCTAGAAGCTATGATCCAGCGCACTTACCTCCCATGCCAGAAACGCTGGTTCGAATCCAGCTCAGAGCGGGGCGAGTATAACCGGAGGAGTTACGTTCCTCAACAGTTCATGTTTTGATAATATTTAAGTGTTAAGACTGTTGATAATTATAACACTGATTAAAAAATCTAAAACCAGTTGAACACTTGGATTGATCACTTCAATAGATTAAACATTTTTATGTAAAACCTTTAAATACATTACAATATTTATAACTTAATAAAATACATATGGACACATTGAGACAGTTATCCTGAAATGGGCACTTTGCCTTCGCTTGCTCTGTTTAAAACACTCATCATCACCCCCACTATGAAGCTTACTGAACTGTCCCAACCCCCATATGTGTTAGGAGGCGATCGAGCATCCGAGGCTGACTACTAAAAACAAGGAGAAGTTGCATATGACTTAAATCAACTTAAAATATTCAGATTTAAATCGTAAAAGTGTGTAGATAATGAAGGAATTAAATCATTTACATGCCGTAGTATTTTTGTCATAACAGTTTAATATAATTGTTAAATAGTGGACCTTGGTGAAATAGCGTGGACCAATGCCTACTCTCAAATTACAGCATTTTACAATACCTGGGATAAAAATGAAAACAACAAAATTAATTCATAAATAAAACAACCAATTAACAGAATAAGAACAATTAACAAAGATAAATAATCATAGGCAGAGCTCGATAATAATAGCATATTGGCAATTTGGCAAACGATCCTGCGCGTATCTGTGTTTGCTCTTTGGAGAGCATTAAAGGTTTCTATTTGCAACGTGTTTTTGCAGCGTTGAGCAGTGTAGCCAATTACAAACATATCTTTTGAATTCTTGAACGCAATGGCCAATCAGTGGTGTTTAAGTAAAATTCACTCACTGCTTAAAGCCAGAGTTTTTGTCCAGTGCTGAGTTCTGCACACTCGCAAATCCTCTCATTATAACAAACAAAGTGTTATGTAAATGAGATTTATTGTGCAGTGTAGACAACTTCATTGATCATTACATAACTTTGTGAGATCTTTGTGATTTCATTATTTCAATGACTGAAGAGTTCAAACAGAGTCAGATGCTTTGCTTGTTTAGTTTATCAAATGTGATGTGCTCTATTTATGTGTGTCGATCATTGTAAAGATAACCTGGACTTTCAATAGAAACACCTCTCAGGTTTCAATAAAAATAAAATAAAACCTGAATAGTGGCAGAATTTTTGGGTGAATTAATCCTTTAATACATAAATCTGTACCAAAAGTGATGACCTTTTTTCCTGCTCTAAGAGTCTGGATTTGGCCTTTCTCCGCAGGTGACATCCAGATTGGTATGGTACACAGGAAAGAAAGGCTGGATGTTGAAGTTATTCGGGCTCGAGGCCTGGTGGGCAAACCAGGGAACAAACAGACTCCAGGTACATCTCATTACTCAATCTGATCATGACACAATACAGCTTTCTAAAGTCTGTTTCTTTAGATATATCTTTTACATGTTCATGGACTATTTTGTGAGGTTTATGTAAATCCCTGGAATCTTCCATTTGCAGCACCTTATGTAAAAGTATATCTGCTGGACAATGGGAAATGCATCAACAAAAAGAAAACACGGACAGCGAGAAAAACGCTGGATCCTCTTTATCAACAGCAGCTTCAGTTTGAGGAGAACCCTGAGGGGAAGGTTTTACAGGTAACACCAGCATCTTATTTGCTCATTTTACTAAGTATGAACAGTATGTAAGGCAAAAAAGTATGGTAGAGAGTGCATACTTGAAAGTGTCATGGAAGACTTAATTGTCATGAAAATAATGTCACAAAAATCGTAACCGTTCTAAAAATAGGCTTAATTTTTGTTATGCCAAATGTAATTTCTTTCTTAGTTTTTTCTTTTGATTTGGGATTAAAATGTGACCTGGACATGTTTTCACCACATTAATGTATTATTATAGTATTTATTAATAGTTTGAATTAGTTTTTAGTCATTTTAACATTTCCAGTTTTCATTTTAATTTAAGTTGAATTTTTAGTAAATTTGTTACATGCTTTTGTCATTTTTTTTTAATATTTCTATTTAGCTTTAATTTATTTTTATTTTAGTTTTAGTAATTTTAGTACTTTAAATTATTACATTTCAGTTATTTGCCAAGTTTCTCATTTTAATTTAACTTTTTCATCTAATATTTATAATTTATTTTATTTCAGCTTTATTTCAAATCACAAAAAAATGTTTTATAGTTTAAAGGGTTAGTTCACCCAAAAATGAAAATTCTGTCATTAATTACTCACCCTCATGTCGTTCCACACCCGTAAGACCTTCGTTCATCTTCGGAACACAAATTAAGATATTTTTGATAAAATCCGATGGCTCAGTGAGGCCTCCATTGACAGCAAGATAATTAACACTTTCAGATGCCCAGAAAGGTACTAAAGACATATTTAAAACAGTTCACGTGACTACAGTGGTTCAACTTTAATGTTATGAAGCGACGAGAATACTTTGTGCGCCAAAAAAAACAAAATAACGACTTTATTCAACAATATCTAGTGATGGGTGATTTCAAAACACTGCTTCATGAAGCTTCGAAGCTTTATGAATCTTTTGTGGCGAATCAGTGGTTCAGAGCGTGTATCAAACTGCCAAGTAAACGAGGCTTCGTTACGTCATAAGTGTTTCGAAACGTTTCGAAACGAAAAGTGGTTCACGTGACTTTGACAGTTTGATACACGCTCCGAACCACTGATTCGAAACAAAAGATACGTAAAGCTTCAAAGCTTCATGAAGCAGTGTTTTGAAATCGCCCATCACTAGATATTGTTGAAAAAGAAATTATTTCATTTTTTTGGCGCACAAAAAGTATTCTCGTCGCTTCATAACATTAATTTTGAACCACTGTAGTCACGTGAACTGTTTTAAATATGTCTTTAGTAGCTTTCTGGGCATCTGAAAGTGTTAATTAACTTGCTGGCAATGGAGGCCTCACTGAGCCATCGGATTTCATCAAAAATATCTTAATTTGTGTTCCGAAGATGAACGAAGGTCTTACGGGTGTGGAACGACATGAGGGTGAGTAATTAAAGACAGAATTTTTATTTTTGGGTGAACTAACCCTTTAAGTTCATGATAATGCACCACATCTCCTGAAACTCTTTGACTAATCATGTCTTTCCTTACAGATTATTGTTTGGGGGGACTATGGACGCATGGACCACAAGTCCTTCATGGGAGCCGCCCAGATCCTGTTAGACGATTTAGAGCTGACCAACATGGTGATTGGCTGGTACAAGCTTTTCCCTCCCACCTCATTGGTGGACCCAACCTTGGCACCTTTAAGTAGTAAACCTCCAGATTCAGGCCTGGACAGTTCCAACGTTCGGTCGTAGCGGCACGAGGAGGTGAGCGGTAGAGAGCGGCGTGAGTGGCTCCAGCTACTGACAGAGAGGAGAGGGTCTTGACGGGTCACGTCCTGGTTACACTGCATGCTTGATGTTGTGTCCTCTGAGCCCGTGCGACAAGAGGCAAAGAAAAGGCCTGCGTCCTTCTGCCAAAAAATAAACGAAAATAAATTGTATGCTGCTGTCACACGCAGGGAAAGAACGCCACAGGAAGTCTCTCCATTCAGCTGAAGAGATGCAGCCAGGGATTCGGCAGAGTCTGACTCTTAACCGTAGGAAAAGGAAGACACTGTTCTACTCTGGCTGTTTACTCTCTGTTGTATTCAAAGAGATGTCAGTGTTTCTTACATTGAACTTGATGCGTTGAAGCCATTACCGTAAGCCAAGCTGTCAAAAGATCTATAAAAAGAGAAGCACTTGGCTAAGATGGAACAGAAAGGGTAACCTAGGAGAGATGACGTCCTCATGGGAATGACCCTACATCAAGCCCGATCTCCAGTGGATCGATTTTCAAAGTTCGGTGATGAGGAAATGGATATGGCCAGAGATCCTGTTTGATTCAGGAATCAACACAATTCTGAAAAAAATAAAAATAAATAAATAAATAAATAAATAATGGACCTTTTTGTGCTCCGGTATGATGTACTCTTTGTTGATGTACTGTATGATTTTTTTTTTTCTTTTCTTTTTTTTTTTCTTTTTTTTTTTTTTTGCATGGATGCAAAGTTGTTTTTAAAAAAAATCTACAGTTGTTTTCCTCAAGACTTGCAAAAAAAATAAAAAAAGAAAGAGAGGAAGAAACTTATTTAAGGATGACCAGATCAGCCATTTTCAACAGTTTGTATTATTTTTAATATGAAATTCTCTAGTGCATGATTTTCAAAGGGACTGAATGCAAAATGATAATGATGTGATTGTCATCCTTTAGAATATTCTTCTGTATTTTTACAGATCTCGGTTACAGGTGTGGCCTGGTGAGACTTTGTATCTCATATTATTAACGGGAAAAAAAGAGATGGTTGAGGAAAACAATAAATGTACAATATTTATTTCGATATAAAAACATAACATGAAAATTGTACATTTCTCCCTTCAAATGCAGCCATAATTGTGTTCATGTGGAGACAGAGCTGTAGATTATCGTATGGGTCTGTCATGATTCCACTGTGTTCTGTTACACTAGAATGGCTCATTCATTCAAAGCAAGCATGTTGAAAAGGGTCTGCAACATGGATTGAGCACACCGTCTGAGTAATACAGCATGTTTTGATAGAGACATCTGGGAATTTTTCGCAGTTTTATGTACAGTGCATGTGGACCAGAGGCTCTGTCGTCCCCCCGATCCAGTGGCGTCCACGGATTCAGGTCGGGGTCGAGGTTTTGTGGCCGACGGTTCAGACATTCAATGCAACATTCCACCTCTTGGCACTCATCTTATCTTGAAGTTTTGAAAAGAAAAAAAAGGAAAAGAGAATCAAACAGACAAAAGAAAACTAAAAAACATGGGGGGAAACGTCAAGAAGAAAATTTATATTTATTCAAGGTTGACTTGAAAAGGTTGCAAGTATATTTTATTTTATTATTGTTATAAAGAAAATGTTATAAAAAAGGATCCCATTGGATGGTGCTGTACAAGTCTCTGAACTCAGAGTGGACTGGACAATATTTATACACGTGTTATTCAACACATCAGACACTGGTTGTCGAATGAGGAGTGAGTCACAGTTCGTGGAAATGGGAAAATTGCCACACAATATGAATTTTTAATTGTTTCTTGTTTTGAGAGAATAAAATTCATTTACTAATTCCTGGTTTTGTCTGCTATTGTTCACCAGACCTGCTCACTCACTTCTTAAAATCCATTGTGAAGACCACATTACTACAACATGACCTGCTACAGCTTAAAATACCAAAACATTTACTTTCATGGATTGCAGGATTCTCATTTAGGTCAAAATACGAATTTAAGTTGAACATTACACTGAAGATGAGGTGCATAGAGAATTCTAAAGAAGGGTTCAAATTGGTTGGTTAGTTTTACAGAGTAATAAAATTAACGAAATAGTAAAATATGTTGTTATCCTTATAATTTGACTTGCCCTGTGAGATGCTTTGACAGATGCGTATGTTGTTTAATACATTGGATACATGATGTCCCCCTCCTTTTAAACTGTAACATATTTACATATAAGTTTAGCATGTGCTAGCTAGATGATGATGGATCAGCCAATTTGTTATTATAGGAAATAAATAGAAACATTTGCTAATTTATTTGTTATAGCACAAAATGTAAAATATTAAAAGAATAGTGAAATGGTCCCTAGTGGGGAAAGTTGGCCCCCTTCCTGGAGTAAGAAGCCCCCCATACCCCCAGATTTCAGATGAAATGACAAAATAAAAAATAACGTAGCAATTCAACAAAAGTGCTGATGTGAGATGAGATTTTGTGTCATATGGTCAGGAGAAAACAATAAGGTGGGGGGTCATCTTGCGCCAAGGGGCATCTTCCTCTTGTTACCCTATATCCTCATCTATAATGGTTAAAAATGAAGTTCCATTTTTCTTAAAGACAATTTTCAGTAATGTGAAGTTTTCCACTCATCCATATACTGAGCAAATTAATTACACTGAATACAAAAACACATTTACAGAGTTGATCACTCTGGACCAGGTCACAGAAAACATTTTTTCAGATCTCAAGTTAGCAAAGACACTACCAAATATAACATTTGTGCCTCGCTAATGGTCATTAATATGGCGGATGTGCAGAAAAGTCATGTGATTGAAACATGATTAGAGAGTAATGATGTTTTATTGTTTTTAAAAAGCCTTACATAGTAAATTGATTTCCACTCTAATCAAAAATTATAATACAAACACAACATTAACCATTTAAAAGCAAAATAAAAAAAAGAAGCTTTTGTAGCACTAGGGCGCTGCCATCTTACAGTAGCCTACTACAACATGTGACGTCACGGGGTTGGTTGGCTCCTTCGGATTAATGAAGATTATTATAGTTTTGATTCTGGTCTTCGATTTTTCTGCTTAGTTGCTGTAATTGTTACTAATCAGTGTTAGGCAGTAACTAACTAGTTACAGTAATAATATTACTTTTTGCAGTAACTAGTAGTGTAACTAATTACTAATAAGATTTCAGTACAGTTACCATCCATAAAACAGCTTAGTTACTTTTGATGCCTCAACCCCTACTGATTTGAAATCCAATAATTCCTAGATTTATTTTCATAATTTTTACAATTCGCACAGGCACATGAATCATCACCCTGACATTATGGAGTCTGCATGTTGTGAAGATTGACTTTTACAATTGTGTGTTTGATCGATTCAGATGCTACTATTGACCCCTGTACAACCCCTTAACCAACCCTTAAACCTACCACCAAACCTGTCCCTAACCTTACCCGTATCCCACCTCAATAGCAGCAAAAGTGTTTTGCAATAGAACATGAACACACAAGTACATACCTATTTTTTTCTCCTTTTTTTTTTCTTTTTGACACAAGTACATAGTAGTTAAAGACACGAATATAAAGTGGGAACAGTCATTCTTATATTTTTCAATTTTCTGTTAAACATCCAGATTACTCATAGCTACCAAACACCTTTTTGCCTTCGTACATTGAAATTGTAAAAAAGTTCATTTAATCTAAATGAAATGTATGAACATGAAATGTATGAAAAGTTTTGATTAAAAAATGTTAGTTTACAGTTTAGTTTACATATTTAGTCTCTGCATTCATTAATCTACATGTTGATTAGTGTTATAAAAATGATTTATAATTGAGGAATAATTTATAAAAAATGCCTAGGGCTGCAACTACTATATTTTGATAATTGGTTAATCTATCAATCCTTTCTTTGATTAATTGTATAAAAAGGTATTGGCTAATCGATTCGATATATATATATATATATATATATATATATATATATTAATGGAAAAAATATTATTCCAAATCCAATGTGGTCCTCTAAACAAGCAGCAATCTGAAGCCTATGAAAACTATAGTATGTATTAAGTATTATAATAGTGAATGTATCTCTGTATGCTGGCTAATATCTCTGGCTTCATTGGAACAAAGTGGCATATGTTATTGTAAAATGTGAAATAGCCTGCTTTATGATGCATATCTCTGCAATTTCCAAGAGAAATGCCCACTGTGTGGCGCTAAAAGCACTACAGGTTGATTGCAGTTTTTTTTTTTTTTTAACCATTTTCTCACTACTTACAAAACTCTTCACACATTGAGCATAACAGCAGTCTTTGTGGGTTAAACTGTGGACCATCTTATTGCTTAGGCACAAAATGCATTTCAATGACTACTTTGAAATTACATGAATTCTTTTCTCACATAGACACAAACACCATCAAAACTCTATGAACCTACAGGCCAATTTGCATATTTTCATACTGTTTTCAAAACTGATAAACCTGTTCAAAACCTAACATAATACAAAAGACAGCAATTTGCTACATTTCTACCATATTGAAAGCATATTTTGAATCTAAAAAATGAAATACTATCAAACAATTATATGTAGCTCAACCCATAGACGTGTTCAATTTCATTACTACCATTACAAAAGGGGAAGCTTAGGAATAATTTTGTTCTGTAGTGTAAACATGGACCATATACTGCAGTGAATTCTAAACAGTAGAGTATCATTGTTTTGTAAAGAACTTTTATAAAAGAAAATATTGTGTAGCCTAATGCTATCTGTTGTTAGTGTTTTAGGCCATTGTTTTATGAGTAAGAAAGTGTGTTTGTTGGATAATCTTTACTAGTGTTATGGAAACATGTATTACAGTTTTTCACAATTGCTATGACACATTTCTTGAAACCTTCGCCCATTTTCTCACAACTTTAAACACAAAACCACTGAATAATAATCATTTTATTTACACACAAAATAAAATAGTTGCCTCAAAATCATTTCACCTGTTCTCAAAATCAAACAAAGCTTTCAGATCATACACACATCACTCAATATATAAACACTACAGAGCATTCACTAGACACTGCATCAAAAAATGGAGAACACAGCATCCAGAGTATGTAGTTACAGAATAAAATGTATATTGAACAAATTTTGCAGTTATGTAAAAAAAAGTATAGTAATCACAAAACACAAGTGAATATACTGTATGTATCAGCACTTGCATACTGTAAAAATGCAGTAGTCCTGCTGCAAAAGCCCAAAAGGTCAAAGAAAACAATAAATTAAAAGCATGTTACAGTATAGACCTTATTTACCAGAGAAATAAGCGCGCCGCCATCTTTAGAATATTGTCTTTGAACTTCCGTTTTTGCGGTAGCTCTGTATATTTCTATAGCATCGCTGTTGAAGAATAATTAGCTGGTGAAGTGGATTTACCTGTTGTAGAGTTAATGAAAGTTATCATGAGCATTGTTATGTTTAAAGCAGATGTCTTAACAAATGTCAGTAGACCGGGAAGATTTTAAAATGAGCAGTTCTTTCATAAATACATAAGATCGCTGTGGAAATACAAACCGGAAGTCAAAAGACAACGAGCGCAGTGCTGAAAAGGGCCGGGGCTACATAAGGTCTATACCTTAAAAAAAAACTGCAAAATGAAAGTGATGGATTCATTCTGCCTCAGTATCACGTCTTCGTGTTGGGTCATGCCTGAGGACTTTGTCCACATCACAGGCAATGTTGTCTCTTGCCAGGCTATGGGAAAAACCCTTTGGTGTGCCGGATTCAGCCTTGACAACACTCCACACCTTGCTCTTTCTCGTCCTCATCCTCTTCCTCCTCATCCACCAACTCTTACACATATTCTTACTCCTCCACCTCTCAGATTTCCATCCATTGTTGGTATCAACATTTTGAGTCGTTGTGTGTAAACGATGACAACTAACTTTTGAAGCTCATGTCATGTTTACCCTTTTCCAACACAGTGATGCACAATTTGTGTTTTATTGAGTGAGAATGTATTTTAGGGCTGCAACAACTATTCGATAAAATAGATAATGAAAATCATCGACAACGATTCTCATTATCGATTAGTCGGGTCTGCCCACCGTGCACAGAAAACTTATGCCAGTCGCGTCAAATTACACCACATTTAATAACGCATTTCTATGGACAAAAATGCATCTAAAAATAGTGGAGGAAACAGAGTGAGCTGCTGCAGGAAAGGTGCGTGATCCAAGCTGCCCAAAACATGAGAATTCTTTATTTTAAGCTTCAAGCTAATTCATTAGCGTAATGGCTTGCCCTTTAACAGATGCATGTGCGTCCTCAGCGCAAAACGTTCATTCTATGGCTATATCCTTATCTGTAAATGTTACAGATTCACGCGAGCATTTCCATTTTGCATAAAGGCTCATCCTAACAGTCTGCGTTAAACTTCAAACTTTACTGAATGAGCGCCGGCGCGCACCCGCGTCAGACGGAACGCGGTAGAGAGGGATATTCAGCGCAAAAATATTCATTTTGCTGAAATATCCGTTGTTTAAAGTTAAATTTAGATTTAAAAGTCAACATGTCATTCAAGTATTTTATGAGAGTAGTAACTAATTGAATATAAATGTAAGACGTTTCTTATTTACAGGATAAAGAAATGACAGCAAGAGGTGATTGTGTCCACAGCTGCCCTAAACTATCAGTATTGGTCATTACTCAAATCATTTTTCATGTTTCTCTAATGGTTAATCCACCAGTATGTGTAAGTTCTTTAGTCACAGCATTTCTAATGCTACAATATAATTATTGTTGTTATCCATGAATTTTCGATTTTACTGTTTTACAAGAAAGGCAGGTAAAAAAAAGTAAAGCACTTTATAGTTGTTTTTTTTCAGATGCCCAATTACAGTTAATAACAGAGACTGTTATGGTTTATATATATAAATATATATATATATATATATATATATATATATATATATATATATATTTGAAGTAGGCTACATTGGGCAGGATGTGCAATAGTGCGTTTTTTGTCAATAAAATAAAAAATACTAAAATTAGGATTCTTTATCCGATTAATCAGAAAAAAAATCAATTATCAAAACAATAATTAGTTGCAGCCCTAATGTATTTAGTTTTGCAAAAAAAAAGTGCATGAGAATTGTGAATAGTGTCTAACTACCTGAACTTGTTTAAAGTTTTGCCAGAAGTGATTTATATGACAAATATGTTTAGGCCACTGAGCATTTGGTTCAGAGAATAGAGTTTAGTGTTTTAGCAACTGAGAAAAACTGTTAGTGTTTTGGTACTTTTAACACATTTTGAATGTAAAATTAACTGCTGTGCCAAGCTGAAAGTTGTCACCTCTTTTTCAAAGAGTTTTGAAAAAGCGCCCTAACCTCAGTGGCATAAACTTTTTTCAAAGAGTTTTGAAAAAGTGACCCAAGTATTGAGACATATGTCTTAATGATTGTTTAAAAAAAATAAAAACTTGTAAAAGGCATCAGAAAATTTTAAATTCAGATATCGGTTTAATATTTGATAGAACTACAGATGTGTTTAACTTTTTAATCAGAATAAATCCTTGACTATATTTGTGAAAATTAAACTGGCTTCCGGCTCCACTCAGTGGAAACAGCAGCAAGAATTTATGCATAGTCATGTTTTTTTTCCTCTCTTTGGTGTGCTCCTTTCAGTGTGTCTAGGGCCATCAGGAGACACTGGTGTGGTTTCTTTTCTGCAGCCCACAGATGACTTTTAAAATGCTTCCTCTTTGAAACAAACCAAAATCCAATGACCATTATTGCTCACTTTAGGGGAAAAAATAAGCCAAACAATAAAGTGGGATGAACACTTTTATTCTCTTGGTGCAGTAAACATTTTTTCTTTTTATCTTTATATATATATATCTTTTGCATGTTTGTGTATGTGTGTGTGTATATAATTATATAGATATATATATATATATTAACACCGCATTATGAAATGGAAAAAATAAGCACAAGACAGCTGGACATGCTTTTCAAGTAAACGCTATCGAAATGAAAACCAATAATAAATATACACACTCACACAATTCTCAGTACCAAAACAGTAAGGTTACCAAAAGGTTAACGATAACAAAAAATAAATACAACAAACAAAAGTGGCTGTTATACAATGCAACATCCTTTAAAAAATAGCTCCCTCAGATTATACTCTGTTATAAATAAATGACCCTCGCTCATATTTGCATGTAACGCACATAGTACCACTGCAGCAGGGACCGAACTCGCGCTGATATGAACAAACGTACCAAATTTTTGTTCGATATCCAAATTTTTGCAAGCAGTTAAAAGAATAATTTTACTCAAAAGGAAAATTCTGTTATTCGTTCATTGTTCCAAACCCATCTGATTTTCTTCTATGAAATACAAAATTACTTTGATTGAAGGGTATTTTTTTTTTTTACTCCTAAAACAAAAAACTTTGCAGAATGTCCAAGCCACTCTTTTCCATACAATAGGAACAAAAAAGAACCCTGAAATAAGTCCATATGACTTTTGCGTTAATTGTTGAAAATCGCCCCCACCCAATAAACCAGAACCAATGACATTTGATGCCAAATCTAACACAATGTACCTTGATACACCATATGCACATGTACCGTTTTATCATCGTTTTAGATGCCTGACAGCCCGTCACTATTCACTTTCACTGTATAGAAAAAAGCTTTGAGGACATTATTCAAAATAACTCCACAAATAGTATGTCTGGAACAACATGAGGTTGAGTGAGTTTTCGGGTCAACCATTCCTTTAATAAAACAAATGTCTGACATCAAATGTACAAATAAATTAAAAGGTTAGATAACAAATCTCTCCGAGGGCTCGGATGTGTTCAGTCTTTCGTTGTTCCACACTGTCCAGGATAGATGCACTTGTTTGTGCTGCTTTCCCATACTGAGAACTGCAGAGTGGCTCACTTTCTACTCTATGTGAGCTTAATTTGACTCTTCAGAAAAATAGACTTTGACCTGGTAAACATCTCAATGAATACTAATATTGCACAGTGGAAGGGACAGTGGGATTGGGGAGTTCTCGTACTCTGTATAATTTTTACAGACTGGTCTTTAAAAGTACCTGATTTCTGAAGCTCTTCGTTTTATAAGAGGACACGTGTCTAAAGACATTCAACCTCCGCTCCACTAGGGGGCGATAACAGAAATGGCAAGCTGTGAGCAGGGGCATTTTAGTCATATGGGCAGTTCTTCTGAGTCTTAACAGAGCAGCAGTGACTCATCATCACTAGTTTCTGTTTTCGCTGTCGCCTCCAGACAAGCGTCTGGGATCTGAGCCGTATGGACAATTCCACAGTGTTCACAGGGGCCGTCCCTACCCACCAGTCGGCCTCTGAGAGAGACAGCAGTGGGGGCGAGGTGGGGCACAAAAGCCTGCTCCAGGCCTTGTTCCAGCAGGGGCCTGGAGCTCTCATCACTGTCCAGGGAGCCGGCGTCTGAGACAGGAATGAGGAGTTCCACGTCATCCTCGTCCTCGCCCCTAATGCCGACACCAGTACAGCCCGCACTTCCTTGCTCCAGTTGCCGCAGAGGGCTGTGATTCTGCCCAATGCCACTTGACCCTCCGTCGCCAGAGCGACCTAGAGAGAAACGAATCCAGCGCAGGCTGCGGGTGACCCGGCTTAAAGCACTGCTGAAGGGGCTCCTTGCAGAAGTAGTAGTAGTACACGGAGGTCCAGTTACTCCAGAACTTTCTGAGATGCTCTCAGAGATGCTGCTCTCTCGGCTGACCAGTGGGGCAGAGCTGGCAGACACCGAGACGATGGCTTCCACGGCTGTTGTAGGGGGGGTTTTCTGTGGTAGTGGGGCCATGAGGCCTCCAACAGCTCCAGGGACATCCCTGCGGGGATGGTGGTCACTTTCAGTGTCTGTGTCATCGGAGTCCAAGGGCAAGAGTCCACGGTGAGAGCCAAGCCTCTCCGGCTCACGTGCTGAGGCACTGCCATCAGGACCCTCTTCAGTGTCCGCAGACACTAGTGCAAGAGAACCAGATCGCCGTGAACGTGTGAAATTGAACAGGCGTCTCCAGATGTTGCCATGGCGTCCTGTGGTGGGGAGTCGGATTGAGGTGAATCCCAGCTGAGAACGAACTGCCAGTCTTAGGTTTTCTAAAACAGATGCCTGAAAGAACAACAACAGGGAGTGTTTATAATACAAAGCATTATAGTGCATTG
The DNA here is from genome assembly GCA_039654765.1 of Mylopharyngodon piceus. NCBI lineage: Eukaryota > Metazoa > Chordata > Actinopteri > Cypriniformes > Xenocyprididae > Mylopharyngodon > Mylopharyngodon piceus. Next base: position 2,347,789 of record CM077448.1, on the reverse strand, counting down.
GTGTGGATGCTAATATAGTTATTGTACTTTGTGTATGGGCTTAAGTACATAATTATGTAGTCTTCTTACCTGATTACCAGAGCAGACAGGAAAATCTTCCACTGGGGGAATCAGTCCTTGAGCAATCAGCTGCCCATATGAGGGAGGGGCTTCTCTTCTCAGTAACTCAGCTTCCACTCTAGAGAGCTGAGTCTCAAATGACCTGGAAGAACAACCAACCCATTAATTGGTAATTGACAAGAGAACAGTCACAAAAGCAGACACTGATAAGCTGCTAAATAATTTTCCCTAACAATTTCTATTTTAGCTTAAAGGGTTAGTTCACCCAAAAATGAAAATTCTGTCATTTATTACTCACCCTCAAGTCGTTCCACACCCGTAAGACCTTCGTTCATCTTCAGAACACAAATTAAGATATTTTTGATAAAATCCTATGGCTCAGTGAGGCCTCTATTGCCAGCAAGATAATTAACACTTTCAGATGCCCAGAAAGGTACTAAAAACATATTTAAAACAGTTCATGTGAGTACAGTGGTTCAACCTTAATATTATAAAGCAACAAGAAATTTTTTTCTGACTTTTCAAAAATATCTAGTGATGGCCGATTTCAAAACACTGCTTCAAAGCTTTACGGATCTTTTTTTTTTTTTTTTACGAATCAGTGGTTCGGATCGCATATCAAACTGCCAAAGTCACGTGAACTATTGAAATTTTGAAACACTTATGATGTAACGAAGCCTCGTTTACTGAAATCACGTGACTTTGGTGCTCCGAACCACTGATTCGGAAAAAAAAAAGATTTGTAAAGCTTTGAAGCAGTGTTTTGAAATCAGCCATCACTAGATACTGTTGAAAAGTCGTTATTTTGTTTTTTTGGTGCACAAAAAGTATTCTCATCGCTTTATAATATTAAGGTTGAACCACTGTAGTCACATGAACTGTTTTAAATATGTCTTTAGTAGCTTTCTGGGCATCTGAAAGTGTTAATTATCTTGCTGGCAATGGAGGCCTCACTTAGCCATCGGATTTTATCAAAAATATCTTAATTTGTGTTCCGAAGATGAACGAAGGTCTTACGGGTGAGGGTGAGTAATAAATGACAGAATTTTCATTTTTGGGTGAACTAACCCTTTAAGGGTATTTTTACACAACAACGATGTACAAAAAAAAGAAAGTTTTTTTCTTTGTAACGTTATCAAAACGATCCCTGTTGACACGGATCCGTGAAAACGACTAAAAACGCTGTATTATTCATGCCAGATCAGATCATTAGTTGGTAATGTTACTTTGTAAAGAAAGACTACGCACCTGCGCACATACGCATTCTTTTACAGAGCACTCGCGCAAAACGCGCATGCTGATAGACTAAACGCGCAATACACATATGCATGTAGTCACCGTTTTCACAGATCCGCTTTTTTGTAGTTTACACAGAGATGATAACGGTATCATTTTCAAAAGCTTGCACTTTGAAACCCGTTTTCAAAAGTTCGCGTTTTCAGGCTCCCAAAACACTGTTGTCGTGTAAACGTACGACCAAAACGCATAAAAAGGTTTTCCATTTTTAGTTGAAAACGGTGTTGTGTAAACAGCCCCGTAGTCTGGCCATCTACGCAACAAACTGCTTCACTTACCTGCGCTCAAACATCCTGAGTGAGTACAATTTGCAGGTGCAGCCCAGAGCAATGACCAGCAGCAGGCCGCAGATCAGACTCCCGATTACAGCGGCAGTAATTACTCGTGTGGGTACAATTACTGGACAACTCTCTTCATCACTTCCGTCCCCACAGTCATCTTGCGCATCACACACCCAGCTTTCAAAAACACAGCGGTTGTTCTTGCAGTGGAAGTTTCCAGGTTGGCAGAAAAAGCAGTTCTTCTCATCGGAGCCATTTGGGCAACGGTTCTGGTAGTTGCACCGGTCAGAACGTGGGTAGCAGGCACCGTTTCGTGAGCATGGGAACTCATCCTCCTGGCAATTGCTGCAGTTGAGCTCATCCCTGCCATTGGGACAGTGCCAGTAGCCGTCACAGCGCTGTTGTTCAGTGTAGCAACCCCAGTTCCCTCCACATGGGATTTCCCATGGCAAGCAGAAGCCATCTACTTGATACGTAACATTAAAGCCTCGAGCTGCATTGATTTTGTCTGCATAAAAGTGTATCCGAAGCTGTCCTGAAGATGACACCACCGCTACAGGGGCTCGAGAGTCAAATGCCGTCAACACACGCAACAGACGCCTAGGGTTCTCCTCTAATCCATCGTAGACTTTAACATAATCGCCATAACCTGTGCCATCCAGCTTGAAGTCCATAAAGCGTAGGATAACCTTACGGTGGTCACCAGTGTCGATCAGCCAGGTGCAGTTACTACCAGGTGGATAGAAGTCAGGATAGTTGGGTGAGCTGAAAGTACCGTAAAAATTGCGTAGCCATTCGCCACAGGTGGGCACGTCACAGTCGATCTCATCACCCAAGTCTTGACAGTCAATGCTACCATCACATTTGAGGGACTCTGGCAGACAGGTGTAAACACGGGTGTAGCGAGAGAGACAAGGGAACTGGTTAAAGGCGCAGGGTTGGAAGGAGAAGAACGCGGAGGGGTTTGGCTGTACGCACAGCTCCTCATCTGAGTTATCGCCACATTCATCCATGGTGTTACACTTCCATGACTCCGGGATACACTTCCCATTAGCACAGTGGAATTGGTCAGGCTTGCAACTGGCTTCTTCCGATTTCCCTACCAATTACAAACAGATATTACCCTTTTGGATAGACATAAGCATTAGCAGTAATTGATTTGATTTATACATTTTTAGAAGATTTGTTTCAGAGGATGTTTATAACATGCAACAGCCAAAGGTAAGTCTAAGATCTATAGCTATAGTTAGCATTAAGTCTAAATAACCAAACCCTAAAGTGTCTATGATATTCTGGTCTCTAGACAGGACTTATTTCACTTAATCAACACAAGTCTGTGAGCTCTAATCCCATTTTATCATTGGCCGAGTTGAAATGATAGGGTTGGGAGTAGAGTTGTCAAAAGTAGCGACTTCGGTACCTAGTCGGTACTGAAATTTTAAAAATGTAACACTTTGAGCCCTATTGACCAGTCCGCTGATAGATGCCTGCTTTCAAATGCTCCCGCTTTCAAAATGCTCCCGATTTCAAAACGCTTTCAAATTCAAACACTTCCATGTGTTTTCAAAAGCTGCTGTGCATTGATCATTGTAGCCAATCACAGACATATCCGATGAGCGCGTCAACACACTGGCCAATCAGAGGCGTTTACGAATCCACTCAACAGCGCTTAAAGTGTCACATTTTTAAAAATTTCAGTACCAATAGGTACCGAAGTCGGTACTTTTGACAACTGTAGTTGGGAGATTTTTCAAAACCCCTCAAACTTAAGTTTGAGCAAGTAACAATAGTGATTGCTTGCAAGAAAAAAAAAAAACTGATTCAAGAACGAAGCTAAGTTAACCTGTTCTTGAAAAGCATGGCTATTTCAATTAACCAAATACAATTTGGCCAAATTTACATTACATGGTGCAAGTGACCCAATTCCATTTTTTAATCTCCCAGGTGGCACAGATCGGATATGACCCACAAACTTGCAAGCAGGAAAAAACCACATTGATTCCAATATTCTCAGATCAGATTCAGGCCTCATTCATATGTGGAAATAAATCTGATATGAATAAATGAATAAATTAATAAATATATGAATAAATCTGAGTATATGAATAAATCTGATACGGATACGTGCATTTGCGTCTGCCATGTAAGCAGATAAATTGGATATTCAATGACGGTGGCGAATGACGTCAACTCAGGTGGACACCAACCACAGCGATTAGAGCAGCTACATTCGCCCAGGCTGCAACAAGGATTCTCCTCTTTTTTTTCTCCACCTTAAGAGACCAATGTTTTCCTGACCTTTAAAGATGGTGCGAAAAGCAAAAGCTTGTATTATAATTTTGTCTATGTCCATTGCAAATCACACCCTTTCTTCCTTTTCGGCCTAAGCTTTTCCAGGTCAGTACGTCTACCTTGGGTTTTTTCGTCAAGTGTATAGAGTAAATGCAGATAATGAATATGGGTCACTTTTAAAAGATGTAAGCTGGTCTCAAAATAATAATTGGAAAAAAAAAAAAAAAAAAAAATCAGATAGTCAACAAATCGAAACTGGGTATCAAGACCTGCAGTGTAAGAGAGAGAGGCCTTTGAGAGAAAGAGAGAATTTACGAGTGTTGCATGGCAGTGCCACACAGCGTTAAAGGCATCTACGTAACTGCATCATCTATGATGCAGCAGTATCTAAAGGGATATAAATAGCAAGTCTACCTGTTATGTAAGAGAGCCTGAAGCCTTTTCCAGTCATGCTGTCATCAGAGTGGAACTTGATCCACACGTGATCCTGAGAGGAAATGTATGGGGCCGGAATAGATGATCCACAGGCCCGGTACCCATCCAGGTTCTTGTAGGTGCCAATGGAGATCCAGTCTAAACCACATCGGTGTGAGCTCTGAATTTCAAAGTCCTGAAAACTAAAAGTACAACCAATTTTAAGTACAGGAACATCAGGTATGTGCACAACAATAAGATAAACAGCTCATTAATAATTTAATGAGTTAAATTCTTGTTGCATCCTATGTCTCAAACTGCAACAGATCATGACTTCCAGATGTATCATTAAATGGTACCAATAGTACCAAACAAACATGACGCTGGGAAAAGCTCTACTAAATTAAAGACATTTTAAAAAGGAGGAGGTATATGTGGGCCACATGTCTCCCTGAAAACTGGACCAATCATCTCCCAGCAGCTCCCATTGGCAGAATTAGTGAATTGTTGTGTTTACCACAAAAATCACATCCTGTGGAAAAAAATAACCATTGGTTCTATTTCTGTGCCAGTAACCATGGACACGATTCTTGGATAAAGACACAAACAAATGCTCTGATTGAAGCAAACAGGCCGTACAAGAATAGAACAGATGCAGAACAAATACAGAAATATAGAACCATTTCAAAGGAGTTTGTTTGAGGTGTCAGTAAGTGAAAAAAAAAAAAAAAAAAAAATGTAATGTGTGTGTGTGTATATTTTATATATATATATATATATATATATATAAAAGTATATATACATATACATACACACGTATATATATATATATATATATATATATATATATACACGTATATATACATATACATACACACGTATATATACATATATATCACATACATACACACACACACACACACACTCCTTTCAATCAGCACTCAAAATACAGTCCTTGATAATTCAGATAATGCATTGCTTTATAGGTCTCTGTTGTAAAGTAATTACAAGGATAAAAACAAACAGATGCTCAATGTTTTTCATTAGTGGTCGACCGATACATACATATACATATATATATTTTTTTTTAATCTGGTAAGTTTGTGCACACTGGGAATCATTTTTTTTTTTTTTTAAATTAAGATAAGGTAACACTAATTTTACATACAGCACAGTGAAAATGACAAATATGACACTGGGAAACTGGATAAAGCACAGCTTAGTTTGAAATCAAGGGTTTCAAGTTTGTCAATCGTGCGTCCCCAGTGACAACTGTACTCTCCTGTCCGCATTCAATTTGCACAGACTGACCATCAAGCACAGAGTAACACGTCAAGGTTCAACGTTAAATATTTTTTCTACTGGCCTGATTGGGCCAGTGGTTCAAATTTTTACTTGCCCTGCCAAAATTTTCACTGGCCCCATCACAAGAAAATAAATAAAATAGGCCTAGTTATTCTTTTAGTTGTTTTTATACATGTAACCTTAATAAATAAGATTATGACACCAAAAACTAGTAGTAATAATATTTTATAACTAGTCAGTAATAAAATAAGAACAAAATCAATTACGAGCAATAGCACAAATAAATACAACAAAACACACACATACAAATCATCTTTTCAGGTTTTTCATGTAGGTCTAAACTAGATTTTTAGGTATAGCAATAGTAATCAAATATAAAATATCACTGTATAGTCTTCACTGTATAAATATAGATTAACCCTTATTAAACTTATTCAGTCAAGAGCAGCGAGAGATTTTTTTTTTTCTTTCTTTTGTTAGACAGCAGCAGGAATATTAGGCTGCTGTCACTTTAAGAGCTGCACGGATTCAGTATACTGTTACATGCATCTTATCTCACATTTACATTCACTTAAGACATAACCAACTACGTTTATGATGATACTCAAGACGAGCAATTTGACAATTTTGTGTGAACAGATGAAAGAGTATTCGCGTGTCGTGAGATGCGGCATTCTGGGTTCTGAGTACTTTAACAGTTCAATTAATAACGTATTAGAAAGAATGTTAAACAGAGACGGTAAACTAATGAAGACAGAGAATGGGAGCACTATGCGCTCAGGCACTGACATTCTCAGCAACATCAAAATAAAAGTGCCTCTTCTGACACATAGCCAAACAGGAAAAATTATATATATAAGTATTGTGGTGAGGTGTTACCTGATGGTGATGATCTCTCCAGGGTTGGCCCTGATGTTCCAGCTGCAGTTGATTCGAGAAGGGTATTCAAAGGGCCAGCCAGGGCTGGTTATCACTCCACTGGATGCCCTTATCTGCTCCGCTACATCTCCACAGGCTGGAGAAGACCACAAAAGCATAAATATTAGGACCCTGCACAAACATTTCAACACATAATGGGTGATTAACACACAATAGCACTGTCCAAAACCAAGTGAGCTGTCTCTTAAGTAATTTACAAGGTTTCATATTGGTTATTTGGACATGCTACATTGCATATGCTCCATATAAAAAGCCCTTTTCTTCATGTAAAGCAGACAGAACATTTCATAATTGATTCCCCCAAAAAAAAAAAAAAAGATAAAATAAATACCACATATATATTTTGTCTAAAAGTTCATTTTTAGTTAGCTTAAACCACTTTAGTCCTTTTTTTAGTAGTGAATGAAATATTTGTTAACATTTTTGCTGACTTCATTCAGAATAAACGTTTCCAAAATGTTTCCATTACAAATAATACATGTGATGCTACTTTAGACTTAAAGGCTGCGTGGACACCAAAATGAATTGTTAAATACATTTGCAATGTAACCTAATAATGTGGGTTCCAGAACTCGCCCTCAAAACAATGCTAGAAATACAGCTGCCTGCTAATGAAATGGGGTGGATGAAAGAGTAGCAAGTAACCTTTCAGTTAAAAGTTAGCCAGGCAAGAGGTAACATGTGGGTTGCAGACTAATCTGGGCTAAATATCAAAAGCCTTTATATGCCTGACATTCCTTAAAAAAAAAAAAAAACACAGCTCCCTACAAGCTATGTCTGAGGACTCAATGCTTTGGATATCAGTCAACCACACAGTTTAACCTGATTAAGTGTCTATTTTGCTCAGAAGATTAACAAGATCTATAACCTGGGTCTGTGAACAAAAACAGAACTTTACCGTTTGACATCCCAGATACATATACATTCTCGCTGTGCTCTGAAGAAACTGCATTTCCTGTAAAAACAGACAAGAAAAAACAAAAACAAAAAAAACAGTTAGCCTATTCCCACTGAATAAGATGCATATTATGCTGCAGAAATCAACATGTGTAGATGAAAACCTAAAGGGTGCAAAGACATGATCCTTTAAACTTAATCTGGTGTGCAGCAGACCTTTGAAAATCAATGGTTTAAATTTCATCCACAGCTGGAACAATGTAGGAACCAAACCAATTTTAAAATAGCGCAGTTGTGTGCAACAGACTGACCCAGAATGCTTCCCACATTTCAAGTAACAAAGAGAAATTTGGTTCGAACACCCACAGTAATTCTGAATACACAATGCTTTACTTCAAAATCAGAATGCAAAGGGAGCAGTGCCAAAAAAATAATAAAAAAATATTGGCAGACTGGGAGTTTCTGCTGTAATTTATATAAGTATTTTTCCAGTCAATATGTGTTTATCACAATATCATTATAGTGACATATTTTAGGGAAACTCCCTCCATTATTCATTTTTTTAAAGTAGAATAGATATGAAAATAAAACTGAATTTGTTGGCCAGTTGCCACACGCTTACCAAAACTAATCCAGGTTTTTCATCCCAGAGTGAATCACTTGGTTGACAGTGAATGTGTTGTAACATTTTAGCATTATCTTTCAGGTTTAGTGGTTAAAACGGTATTACCTTCAACGCAGTTGAAACATGGCTTCGATCAGTTTGAACAAGTCAAAATATTAACCAAGGGTTATGCGGGTCTGATATTTATGGCTTGATTTCTCACACTTTTAAATGTAATTTTATATACATCTTATAGCCACATAAGAGAACTTTTAGATAACTGAGGGGTTAAGCAATTAAATTTCTGGCTATATCCAGAAGCTTACTACTCTTCTATTTCTACAGTATACTGTTGGCATACTATTTACAATATACTACATTTCTGTATGCATGAACACAAAAAAACCCCAAAGTCCTGAAGAGCTCTCATCGTTTAAGCTTGCTGATCATCTGTTGGGGTTTCCCTAACTTATGTCTGTTTGCTTACAGCAGCTGAATGCAAGATGGGAGCACAGCAAAGTAGAAAACGTCCACATTCAAACACAGGCATGCAAACCTGGCTGCTGCCATACAACAAATGTACAACAACTGATGGATACTGTGGATATTTTAGCTTGCCTATTTCAATAGGTCAGTTGTAATATCCCCAGCAACAAATCTGACAACTGGAACAGATGGATCGGTCTTTATGATACTTAACAAGCAATCTTGAATAACTAGTGTGGTGTTAATAAAACTTTACACTGATTTCTCTGTTAAATAATCAAATAGTGTAAGACCAACTATAAGAAAGGTAACACTTTACAGTAAGGTTTCATTTGTCAACATTACTTAACTACATTAGTTAACATGAACTAATAAAGAAGAATACTTCTACAGCATTTATTCATTAGTTAATCTCAATTTATTAAAACATTTTTACAATCAAAGTTGCATCTGTTAACATTAGTTAACAGTTAATGTACTGTGAACTAACATGAATAAGAACACTTTACTAGCATTAACAATGGTTAATAAATGCTGTAAAAATACATTGTTCAATGTTAATGTTAGTTAACGCATTAACTTCTAGATGTATCATTCCAGCTAATGTTGCACATTAAAAACACCCCTCCAAAAATAAAAGTGAAAGAAAGGGAGAGAAAAACAGAATTCCCCAAAACATGAGATGCAAACATTAGAAAATCCCCTATCAGGGCAAACAAACAGAAGTGGAGGGGAAATAAAACAAGAGAATAAAGGGAAAAGGATTAATTTGTTTTGTTTTCAGTCAAGATGATGGGATTCAATCACAGAGATGGACAGACATGCTGTAAACAATAGAAGTCTTTGTTCCCTTTCATTCACTCGCCCAGATCTGATCTCAAACACACAAGCCATGTCATCACATTCACTCAACATGTTTAAAGCGTGTCAGAGTTTCTATGGAAGTAATTAAATCAAACCCTATTTAACCATTAGAGAAGCCTCAATGTATGTGAATGAATAGCAGCACACTCTTTTCCTAAAGGAGCATCACTGAAATATCACACCACTAATCTATAATTAAGCATGTAAGAATTATACTAGTACATTAATGCTATTTTAACATAACCAATAATAATTTGAGGGGGAGGGGGGGTACATACAGGGAGATTTCTGAGTAAAGAAATAGGAGAAAACTGTCTTGTGCACAAACTGTAACAAAAAAAAGTGTCTTACCCATAAAAACGAAGAGTAGATGTGTCCATAGCAAACAGGTCTTGTTTAGGTTCAAAATGTAGGCCATAATAGATTTAAATGATAAAATGTGCTACTCTATAGTTTTAGTATCGCTGTTTATACACAATGATGTGTTTGTTCTATAGAGGAGTATTACCAGAGACACTAGCTGTCCAACATTTCCTTTCGTTTCCTACTTCTACCTTGATAAAACTGATGTTAAAGCCAAACGAACGTGTTAAATAAACGATAACAATATATAAACAATAAAAACATCAATAGGCTTGAATAAAAGCGATAATTTCCCTCAACAAAAAGGAAAGTGGGTGAAACCACAATCAGTCTTCCCAACAAAGGAGTCGCTAATGCTAACAGGCTAATGCTAATGTCAACCTACACCTCTAATCTAACATACTAATATCAAACCCATTGATTCATTTAACGAATCTCTAGAGTAAAATGCACTAATATCTAATTAGTAAAGCAGCTAAATCCTTTCCGATGTCCATCATTGACAGATTTTAAAATAAAATTACTAGATGCAACGGTGTTGACTAGCCGGTTGTGCTAGCGCTTTTGTTTAGCTCACGAGCTCCTTTAAAACATACACAAACAGTGTCCTTAAAAGCCTGAGACGAGATCAACACTAATCTATCGATGATCCGACGTGAAAGCGCTAATTCCAAGAGTATAAAGGTGTTAAATAGCCCTAATCCAGACAAATATAGCCACACACTGATCTACAGCATGATGCCGCTAACTGAAATTTGACCAAATCAAGTACTGAAAATAAAACTAGACGTCAGGCTTAATCGATAGCATCATCGTCTGTTCTTCTAACTGAAATCCACATGCGGAATTTTGGCCTTTCCGATCGTTTGTGTGTTGTTACAGCCGGGTATTTACCATCACAAACCAGCCCTTCCCCCCCTCTCTCCCTCTCTCCCTCTCTCTCTCTCTTTCACTCACACACACTCACACTCACACTCTCTCTCTCTCTCACACACACTCACACACACTCTCACACACACACACACACACACACACACACACACACACACACACACACACACAGTAGAAGTTTTCTTTCTTTCCTTCTTTGTTTAATTGGCAATGACTGATGGAAGTGAAATTAACCCTAAAACAGGCAAGAGTGGAAAATGTTCAGCAAAAACATTTCTTGTCACTTTTTATATAATCTGGACTTAAGTAAAACATAACCAAAGGAATTTTAATACATTTGATATATTTTAGATTTTATGATGTTGATATATTTTGGATTTTATGACATGTCCAAGTATCCTATCCAATTTATTATATTTTTACACTGCTGAACTGTCTGATCTTCAACCTCAGGAATGGGCATTTCTAGCCCCTAGGGCCAACTGTCCTATAGTGTTTAGCTCCATCCCTAATCAAGCATATAATGTAATTTATGTTAATTTTCTATTTAATCCTGAAGACTTTGGTTAGATTTTCCAGGTGTGTTTGATCAGGGTTGGAGCTAAACTCTGCAGGATGGTAGCCCTCCAGGAGCAGGGTCTAACACCCCTTTTCTTCCATAAAGTGATCTGTGTGAAACCCTGCAAGAAAATATCTAGTTAAAAATGTAAAGATATAGTCAACTAAATTATATCAGTTTTCATGTGAGTTTTAACTTTCGCACAGTTTTTATTTTTATTTTTTAAACTCAAAATATATGGATTGAGAAGGGGGACTGTGTACAGGGGGCCCAGAGGCCAGGACAGCCTAACAACAGGGGGCCCAGTTAACTTTGCGACACCACTGAATGTCAATATTACCTTTTTTTTTTTTTTTTTTTTTTTTTTTTTTACCCTAATCTGGCAAAGTATCTCAGGGGATACTTCTAAATGTGGTAAATATCAGCATGAACAACATATGACTTAAAGGATTAGTTCACTTTCAAATGAAAATTAGCCCAAGCTTTAATCACCCTCAAGCCATCATAGGTATATGACTTTCTTCTTTCTGATAAACACTCTCGGAGATCCGCATCTTTAAGTCGCATCCGAGCTTTATAATGGCAGTAAACAGGACCCACGAGTATGAGCTGCTGAAAGTGATTCCATCCACATCCATCCATCATAAATGTGTACTCCACACGGCTCTGGGGGGTTAATAAAGGCCTTCTGAAGCAAAATCCATAAATCCATATTTAACAAGTTATAAAGTAAAATATCTAGCGTCCACCAGACCGCCTTCCGTATTCAACATACGAAGAAAGTGTAAAACTCTTGCAGTTCAAAATGCTTACACTACGTCCTACGCCTTCCCTATTCAACTTGCGGAAAAAGTGTAACTGACCCAACGCCAGTTTACACTTTCTTCGTAACTTGAATACGGAAAGCGGTCTGGCGTAAGTTAGATATTTTACTTGTGGTTTCCGTTCACAGCCATTATAAAGCTCAGCTGCGTAAGGATATTTATTAAAATTTCTCCGAAAGTGTTTATCAGAAAGAAGAAAGTCATATACACCTAGGATGGCTTGAGGGTGAGTAAAGCTTGGGCTAATTTTCATTTGAAAGTGAACTAATCCTTTAATTTTCTCTTTCAGCATCTTAAGACAATGTTCACAATTAATTTTAGCAATTGTATTGTTTGTTTTTGTTTTTTGTTTTTTGCTGAAGAAAAGTAAGATTAGTAAGTTTAATATATACTTTCTGCAAAATCAGAATGTCCTGCCCCATGGGTGGACGTGTTGGTTTTAGGTCAAAACTAGCACAGAAAATTTGAACCAAATCATGTGACTCACATACTCAAAACAGACTCAACTGATAACAGTTTTATCATCATGCCTCCTACAAGAGACTAAAGAGTATGTATCTTGTGGTGCAAGATACATACTCACATTTCATGTCACTTTTTATATCATCTGGACTAAGTAAAACATATCCAAAGGAATTTTATTATATTTAATATATTTTGAATTTTATGAGTTGTATCTCCCAGGATACGTTGCCCTGTTAGGGTATTAAAAAAATCCAGAGTCATCAATATTTCTATGATTTATTTTATGCAAAAAAATATGTAATATGGAAAATATGCTGCATGTATAACATGTCTAAGTCATATGTTAAGTCATATGTTGTTCATGCTGTTCATTGCCCACCACTATGTCCAAAGTTCAGAAGAGACAGGGTTAATGTGGAAGAACCCTGAGGATATACAGAGAGAAATATAGCTGTTCTGTTTAACAAAGGCTTTGACCGCGGGGTCTCCCTCTCATAGTCAGAGAGGTCACTGCATTCAAGCGCCCCTGTATTGTTGAGCTCAGACATCAGGGGTTGAAAAACTAACATCTGTCACTATTCAAACGACCACGTGCCCGTTACTGAACCTCTCAGTGAGTGACAGATGTCGTGTCATCCACGCATGCCCAATGACGGGGTTAAATCCGTTAGGAAGTAAACAGATGGTTCAGGATTTTTTGTTCTCATTGTCCAAAAGCTGTTGGAGTTAATATTTTATTATGTAATTTTTCAGTCGCCCAAATCAGTTGTCCTCAAAGTACACTGTGTAATGTTCATATGACCACCACTGTCATTAATTGTTTTGGCTTACATGCTTTCTGTAGTACTCAGAAGAAAAATATATATTTAATTCAACATAAATCAAGACAAAGGATTTTCTGCAGTGTTGCACCTACATGCATCATTTGTTGTGATGGAAATGACACCATTACTGTGGGACAATTAAATTATTTTCAAAAATAAATACTGAAATGGTTTATGTTTATTTTACTTATTGTTTACAACATCATAAAATTGTTTTTTATGATGGATTTTATGATGGATTTTTGTTATTGTAAGATTGAATGTCTGGGTCTGGGACAAGGGTAAAATAATAATATCTTTACATAAAAATATATTTGAAAAGTAAATTAGACATGCAACATGATCGACTTATAAAAAAAAATCATATAAAGTATATATATATATATATATATATATATAAACAAACTACTCATTCCACCAAGCTGCTGAAAGATTATTATTTATTTGTTAATAATATAAAATTGTTTGTTAAAGGGTAAATAACTTTTAAAACCCCTATTACCGAAACCATTTGTATAGATTAACACCTGTGATTCTCTACAGAAACATTTTTTGTTATACTGGTTGAAAGTCTCCTAATATCCTGATAGTAATCACTATGTTAAATGGTCTAAATGTATTTTTATAAATATATATCACCTGTGGAAGGAGTAGGACCACAAAATCATCCAATCATTATATTCGGTCCAAATGAAATAATATGATATCCTACCTGTCTGTCAACGTATGTTTTTATATACCCTCCTCGTGCACCCTGTTCGCGCAGACATCATACGTCATCAGAGCATTTCATGCTATGCAGAGTACAGACAGATGTCGGTCATGGAGCACCGCAAACAAACAGCAGCCACCTTTTACAGTTCCTCCTCCAAAACAACGAGCTTATGCTGCATTCACGCTACCGTAATTAAGAGATGGCAACCCGTGATGTTCTAACCAGAGCTGTTCATGTCCTCAGACTCGGATCCGAATTATGCTTTCCAGTGTCAACAGTATCAACACCGAAATGAATCTGCAGCAGTCAGGTACAAGCTCTCTAAGTTGTTTACGTTTATTATTATTGTAATGTTATGTGCTTTGAGACATGAGGTAGTTTAACGCCATCTCTCGTGACTCTTTGCCTAGAGCGTCTCATTATGTTCCTGGTTTGCCATGTGCTCCCTTTTGCCATGTGTTTCCCTTGTTTGTCATGGGGCTTGTTCAAGGTGCATCGGCACTGCGCAGACCAATCAGCGTATGACATCAAAGTACCGCGAGAGCGATTGGAGAGCATACGACTCCTTATGCTTTTGAATCGCACTCACTGTACTTTGATGTCATACGCCGATCGGTCTGCGCAGCACCGATGCATCTCGAACAAGCCTATGTTCTAGTCATGTGATCCTGCCATGGGCTCCCCTTGTCATCTGCTATGTTGTTATTGGTTCATTGGTTTGATTGTGCAAAGGTGTCCCTTGTTTTGTCATTAGTCCTTGTGCATTTAAGCCCTCATGTTTGCCTTGTTCTTTGTCAAGTATTGTCCCTGTAACCTTTGTTGGTGAGTTTCATGTTTTATTCATGCCATGTTTGCCAAGCCAAGCCAAGCCAAGTCATGTCTATGTCTTATATTATGTTTTGTTTATGTTTGATCATGTAAATGGAAATAAATCTGCACTTGGGTTCTTCAAGACTTGCCTCCAGTGGACTTAAATTACAGAATACTTGACCTACACCATGAACCCAGCCCATTGCTCTTCTACGTCTCCGTCAGGATAATCGATCTGGATAATCAACATAATTGAAGATTATGTTGAGGACTTTTGCAGACTTTGTTACCAGGTGGGCTTCAATGATGTTGCCCTCAAAGACATTTTTAGAAATGGATTCAGTGATCTTTTGAAATATTTGATGCCTGACAGTGATTTTCCAGGGACTATAGCTGAGTATATAGATTATGCCATGCTGCTGAGCGGCTCACCCTTTACTGTGGGAATTGTGGGCGAGGGGCTCCACAATCCCACAGTACCCACCACACCAGAACCTTGTCACATCATGTCACGCCAGAGTTTCTTCACATCATGCCTGCCAAGCCTGAGCCTGGATACATCATGCCTGCCACGCCAGGGCCTGTTCACGTCATGCCTGCCAAGTCTGAGCCTGTTCACGTCATGCCTGCCAAGCCAGAGCCTGTTCACGTCATGCCTGCCACGCCAGGGCCTGTTCACGTCATGCCTGCCATGGCAGAGCCTGTTCACGTCATGCCTGCCACACCAGGGCCTGTTCACATCATGCCTGCCACACCAGGGCCTGTTCACGTCATGCCTACCACACAAGGGCCTGTTCACGTCATGCCTGCCAGGTCAGTACCGGTTTACGTCATGCCTGCCACACCAGGACCTGTTCACGTCATGCCTGCCACGCCAGGGCCTGTTCACGTCATGCCTGCCATGCCAGAGCCTGTTCAAGTCATGCCTGCCATGCCAGGGCCTGTTCACATCATGCCTGCCACACCAGGGCCTGTCCACATCATGCCTGCCACACCAGGGCCTGTTCACGTCATGCCTGCCATACCAGGGCCTGTTCACGTCATGCCTGCCAGGTCAGTACCTGTTCACGTCATGTCTGCCAAGCCAAAGCCCGTTCACATCATGCCTGCCAAGCCAGAGATTGTTCACGTCATTCCTGCCAAGCCAGAGACTCTTCATGTCAGGCATGCCAAGCCAGAGACTGTTCACCATCCTCTCCAGCCTGACCAGCATCCTGAGGAGACTTGGATTCTTCTAGACTTGCCTCCAGTGGACTTAAATTACAGACACACTGATGTAGAGAATAGCATAAAGCAAATGACCTATTATAAGAAGAATGGTTTATTTTTATTATTTATTTATTTATTTATTTATTTTACTATTTGTGGTTTTCACACCTTTACCCGACAGGTCAGTATGCAGACAATCTACTTATAATTGTTCCTGTTTCTTCAGTCAAAGTTTATTCACTGATGTTATTTGTTTCTTCTCTTCTTACATTGGAACATTGTAGGTAAGCATCTTAATGATTTTTGATTTTTGACTTTGTAATTACCTGCAGGCATATTTTTTAAAATGTAATATGTCAAAATAAAATCCCTTTTGGTTTAAAGTTAAAAACAGCATTCTGTAAAACATATTTTACATGTAAGTGTAATATGTATACAGAGATAAAGGGGCACAGTGATGCAGGAAAAAAAGATGAGAGGAAAAATTATATTTCAATGCTTTTATATATAAGTTTTATGTTCCCACAAGAAACACTGAAATATAGTTTTTCCTCCCACTGTTTAGCAGTCAAGTCGTCAAGTCACCTTTATTTATATAGCGCTTTTTACAATGCAGATTGTGGCAAAGCAGCTTTACAGTGATAACTGGTATATAATTTTGGCTGCACAGCAGCTCTTAAAGAAAATGGTGTCATTTCCAGCTTAAGTAAATTCAGTATTGATTCATTCCGTTGTAAGAATCAATAATTATTAAAGGTGCTTTATGTAAGAATGACAGCTAGTGGTTGAAATGGGTACTGCAGTCCAAATTCAAAATATTGTTTGCCCCGCCCCCTCCTTCTCAGACTCGACGCTCTCGCGGGTTGCCAGTTTGAAGACACACAACAGCAGCGAGCTCAATTGACATCGGAAGGCGAGGAGACTTACACACTGTAAGATAATTAGTTGATTTATTGATTTATGATGATTTGATATCGCGTTTTAATATGCTCCCGTTCATAGAGATTTTTAGATGGATGCAGTAACATTTTATTCTTATTTTCATAGAAACACTGAGGGTATATCAAATTTATCCCATTCAGTATGTCAACATTTTGCCAGACAAGGCAGCAAAAGGAATAATTTAAACCCTTCTTTGGTCCAGACCTCCCTTTAAATTGTAGGCTCCTATCGCATTTGCTCACTAGATGGTAGCATTGTTGTGCTGTCAATTCCTTAATGCTGTACTAGTGCAGAGCATCCCTTGACTTTTTGTTGACATCTCTTCATTATTGTCTAAAAATGTTATACTTATATCCAAAGAGCTGCTATACTTAAAGCAAAGACATGTCTGATAAAGACAATCTTAGAGACAACCCTGACAGCTTTACAAAGGAGACATGATATTTGCACCTATCACTTTCAAATCAACAAGGACCTTTTCAGTGTTACTTGATAATGTTATAAATGCTTTTCAAACACGCCCAGACCGTTAAAGCTGGTTTGTTCCAAAATGCCACAAAGCTCTTCTTTGAAAGACATTTAACATATCACTAAATCTGCAAAGAATCAGAATTGGACTTGATCTAATCATCAGCGAGCTTGACCATCCACACAAGAGGAAGAACAGTTCCTCTCATTATTGGTGCGTGAAAGTTTTAGTTTATCTTTGAACAAACAATGTAAAATTCCCCAATTAAGAAACACATTAACCTTTGAATATAAAGGAAACAGAAACACCAGCCCTTTTAAACGATCTAAAACATTGTTCAAACATCTAATAATAGTAATATAACATTTAATATTTTGATATTTAATATATACCTAATATTTAGATAATTATTAATTGACATTAAAAGATTCTCAAAATAATTCCGATGGTGTTTTAATGCACTTCATTTTTTTTTTAAATGTTCAAAAATGTAACAATTAAGGTTCCTGTACAGTTGCAATCACCATAATCCTTCGATATTTTCGAGCCTTTCTTTTTACAAAATGAGCACATGTAAACTGAAGTTGGATGACAGTAAGGGGCTCAGAACTCTACATATCAGTGTCTTCCTCTGTTAAGATCAGTAGTGCTATCAGAGCGGTTCAGCGCACTCTCAGTGCTAGTAAACCCTGGAGAGAAAAGCTTAAGACACAGCCCTCGATAAGAGACTGTTGACTCCATAAAATGTCACCCCAGTCATATCTCAGTGCTCAGATGAAGGGTCTTTAGAGGAAGGTTAAAAATAGTAACCCTGCCATACAATAAGAAGGTAAGCAGAAATAGAGAGGGAGGAAGGGAATGAATGACTTAGAAGAATAAAAAGATACATTAAACATCAGGAAGTGACCCTGAACTCCATGTGAACTGTCTATATCTAGTGCTCAAGATACTTGCAGAGAATTATCAGTATCATGTATTACAGTCCATATTTGACAGAGAAACGTTGTTCCTCTCATGCACATGACACTTGTAATAACACTTAATTTTTCTGTGATGCAACTAAACAGGGGTGCGTTTCCCATACAATGGCGTAACTCGTTGCTTAACTACCATAATAAGATGCAAAGTTGGAGAAATTAACAAGCTAGTCATAACTGTTTCCCAGAAACCGTACGGTGGCCACACCTTCGTCATTTGAACCATGCTGGTCCAATAGGTAACAATTTATTACACCTTAGTTAGACATTCTATTAACTATAAGTAACTTTGCAACTACATGTCAACTACCAGTTATTAGAGTAGTGTTGTCAAAAGTACCGACCGCGATACCAGGTCGGTATTGAAATTTTAAAAATATGATGCTTTGAGCGCTGTTGAGCGGATTCGTAAACATCTCTGATTGGCCTTTGTGTTCACATGCTCATCAGATATGTCTGCGATTGGCTACAATGATCAACGCACAAATACTTCCACAATGCTAAGGTGGTCTCTTTTAAATGTTCTTCACACTTAGAAAAAAAAATGGTTCTGAAAGGTTCTTTGCAAAGCCCAGAATGTTTCTTCTACGGCACTGCTGCAAAATCTACCTTTAAATTTAAAAGTGCAGACAAACAGTACATTTGATCTCTTAAAGTAATAGCACACTTTGTCTGATCAAGCTGCATGATTTGAGGTAGGCTGTTATTTAGGGTGAATTCAGGGTGATGGGGACACTTTTTCCAAGTCATCTCAATCAACCTGAATTCACCCTATGTTCCTAGCACAAACAGTGCAAGACATGTTATACACACCAAACCGAAGAGTTATGTTTGCCTCAGCAAACACCACTAATTAAATGTTCCTCTATATCCTTAAATTAACTTAATTTGTGCAAAGTAATACCTTAGTGTCACAAGCTCAAATGGCCCAGTGTTCTGTGAACAGTCAGTACACAGCTGCCACGCGTCAGTTTGCTGAAGCGATAAACATCGTCCTCTCTGATGAAAGCTTGTCAACCCAGAGAGCGCCATTACGGATGATGACTGACAAGTGCAGAATCTCGTAGGATGCCATTTGGGATTTGCTTTTCCAGATGTTTCCCAACTTCTCCTTTCTCATTTTCAGAGGGATTGCGGGCAAATAGCGTACAAACCGAGTGGGGCACCGCATTGTGGTCTTGTACTGTAGTGCCAATCTCGACTGACGCGTCTCTTTTTAAGTATTCATCAATTTTGACAACCATCTGCACAGATTACTGGTTTCTTTCCACACATGCACAATTAGAAGTTTGCTGTTGTTGTCTTCTGTTGCTCAGACTGGATCAACCCATCATAGATCGTGCAGAATAACTCCCAGATTTGTTTATAAAGGAAGTACCATATGGATTAAAGTGAATGCATATGTGTGGCATATGGGCAAACTAATTAACGAATAAAAATAAGTTAGGCTACTTTAGAAAGTTGAATCATTTAAAAGACGCTTCTTAATCTATTAAAGTTATTGTGTTCGCATTAACCCAGAGGAAATGTTTATTGCTCAGATGTTTTTTAAGCATAAACTTTGCTTCAGATGTTTCTCCTACAATTCCTTCGGAGAACAAAATAGACATGAAGAGACTCTGAGAAGCAAGAGATTTAAGCAGAACATCAGTTAGCTCTTTATTTGACCTCATTTCTGTTTATGAGAAACAACTGAGATATCAAAGAAAAAATCCAGAGGAAATTGTTATAGCTCTGAGGTTGCTCTTTCAAAGCTCAGGAGAATTATTGGAGATCAGAATTTTTTTTTTTTTTTATCATTTGAATGCCAACTTTTTCCCTTAACCCTAAAAAAGCCTACTGTATCATATTTGATGCACACATTTCTAAGGCTTCTAAATTATCAACATGATTAAAACTTTGCTGAAAAAAAAACTGTTGTACACTGTCTACATGCCTTCTGTTGTCTGATTGATAGTTTATACTTTTTTAAGCAAGTATAATGGCTTTTAGTATAATTGTAAAAATGTCCCCCAAGGTTGTGATACACGTTTGTTTTTGCTGTTAAATCTTTACTGAATTTTATGATGTAAATGTAAGAATAACTTTTATAATTGTTAGTGATATTTCAAGAACACTTACTGAACTGAAGCAACTTAGATTTACTTGATTATAACATTTTTTAGAAAAATCATGTTAAAATGTGAGTATCAAGTATGATACATAAGGCTTTTGAGGAACGTACATCTCAATCATCATTAGTTTTTGCATTATATGTTTTGGGAGATACAGTGACAACTGATATATGCTTTTTATGCAAGTAGTCTGCTATATTGTTATAAAGATCTCATTGATTAACATTACAAGCTATCAGAATTTAATCTTGTTTTGTGACCATATAAATATCTGTAACTGCAGCAAATTGCATATTTTTCCTCAGTTTGGGTTGCTAAATAAAATTGAGGTGTTTTTTTTGCTCCTCGAGTATGAATTACATATTCTCTCATGCATTGCTGAACCATAAAATCCTGATGTATAAAATATAGGGGTGTAACGGCACACAAACATGTCGGTTCGGTATGTACCTCAGTTTTAAAGTCACAGGTTCGGTACTGTGGTTTTTTTGAACAAATGTGCCTCTGTGTATAAATAAATTAAATTATAAGTTCAATTCTTAGCTAATGCTGTAAATTAAATAGGGAGCCCTTACTTGCACATTACTATAAAATTAAATGTTAAAAATTAACAACAGAGCCCAAATTATTAAATTCAGTTGCTATTTATTTTTAGATATAATAATCACTCAAATATAAAAAAAAAATGTAAATTGCACATACTTTAAGGCAGGTTTTGCATTATAATTATAAAGTTAATTTTCTACTCCAATTCATTTTTGAAATAAAATCATTTACACAATGGCTGTCATAACATGTTTTCATGACAAATTTATTTAAACATATATTAATCAAGACATTGTGCATATACAAAATGCTCCCCTATACAGTTAATTTCTCTAGAGAACCAACATGTTGTAGACACTAAATGCCTGAGGTAAGTGTAATGCTATGTGAGATATTATTCTCAAGCTGTTTTATTGATATCTTTCCACAGTTGAAACAGAAGACATCCTTGATGACGTATGCAGCCTACAAATGCGAACTCTGGAGGACACAGCCTCAGAAAAGAGACACAGCGGCTGGTTGAGAGATTACATGTAAAAATACTGACTGATCATCGTTTCTTCTGTGATTTTTACTGGTAGAAAACAGCGTTGCATTACCGCATGCGCTCTCTTCTGGATTGGAGTGTGGATCGCATGTGACCGACTGTATTCATCGTGTGACTGCATGAACCGAACCGTGACGTCCGTACCATTCGGTTTGGGATGAATACATGTACCGTTACACCCTTAATAAAATATGATACTCAAAACACATATACAAACTTTTTCATTTTGAATATTTCATTTAAAGTTTTCAGTTTCACAGTATGAGACACTTTCGAGATCTCTTTTGAAACTTTAGAGGAAACACATGTGAAATTATTTGGTATTTTTCTCTGTAAAAAAAGCCCATGACACTTAATCAAAAGTCTCAGTTTGATCGCCATTTTATCTTAATGCTAGAGTAAACCAATGAGATTCAGAAAAGATCTTACGTTATTTTTCTCCATTTATAAACCTGAACTAGCAAGCATAGTATGGTGCAAATGTGATATTTAAGAATAAATGCACAAAAATAGTCTTGCAGTGCTGTTCAGAGATCCAGCTCTCTTCTTCCTTTGTCGTGCCTGTCAATTAAAACATCAAGTAGCGTGTGCGCATGCTGCGCGATGATAATCTTCCACAAATAATGAGGACAGGCAATGAAACTACCATACACAAATGGCTGCAAGTATCTAATCAATTTCTCACAGGGATGAGAATTGGGTTTTTTTTCTTCTTCTCTCCCTATTTTATTTTTCTTTCCCCTCCTCCAGTAAATACAAATTGCTTATGCATCAGAATAGTCATTATCTCAGCTGCCAAGGTACATTGAATCTCAGAAACACGTGCGTTTTCCTGCAGTCTCCAGATCACAGGGATAGGCTAAAGTTGCAGGGCTATTACAGCGGAATACAGGCCCGGTGTCATTCTAATTATTCCCTATCTGCAGATATGCAAGCACTATAATCTGTTTGGGTGAAATAGCCATTTCTGATCAGCGGTGCTGCGTCGAGCTGTTTAGGAATTCACCGCGTTTTTGATCTAATCACAACATCAAAATATTCATGACACACAATGATATCTCTCCAAGGCAGGCTGACAGCCATTAACGGGGAAACATGGGTAATTTATTAACACTTATCTAGACCTGAAAAGGCCTTTCACTCTGCTCACCACAGAGAGAAGAGTAAAATAGTTTTATGTGATACCAAATGATTTATAATGGTCAGTAGTTATTTGCAAAAGGGATTTAATTAAAACGTGCCCAATTTTGTCCCGAGATCTCCTGGAGGAAGTTCCCTAGAGAGGGAAAAACAGCCGTAGGGTTTTGTTTGAACCACCTTTGCTATATTGTGCATATTGTAAATAACAGTCTCCTCTTTGGTTAAATTGTACGGAAACAAGGTGCGATAAGCCCTCAAACAATCATGCTTTACAACAATGGCCATACTTACTTCGCTAACTGCTACTGCTAAGTTTTTTGTATACTCCCAGAGGCTAGGCTAACACGGTGGATCTCTTTGTCTTCTCACAACCGTTCAATTAACCCAATCACCCACCATCAGAGCCAGCTGCGAGCTCTGATCGCAGTCTTGATAAACACAAAACAAATCAATATGAGCGTTGTAAAGGTTAAATGATGTTATGTTGTCTGTTGTAATGCCGCTGTGTGCTAGAGCAGTGAGCCACTGACTCGCTCTTACCTTGCCAGACTTTGCGCAAAACACTTTCAACTCATTGTATTTACATTCGACCCACCAGTAATTCATTCAAACCTTAGTTTATTTCATGTTTTTAATCCAAGAGCACACATTACGCTTGCTAATTAGTCTAAATTAGCTGATTCTCTCACACACATCTTTCCTCAGAGAAAGGTTGTTTAGTCGATCCTACAAAAACACGACTTTGGTGTTAAAGTGAACATTTTCCAACTCAAATCCTGTAAAGGGTCCAGCAATCTTTTCTTACAGGCATACAGTCACTTTCAAATACAATTAAGCCAATGACATCACTGTAATTACACTAACTAATTACCCTCTCTAAATGAACAGCTTAGCACACAGAAAGCACGCACACACAACACAAAGTGGTTGCAGGAATAGAGCGTCCACTAAACTTCTTTTCTGCTCACCTCTCAAGACCACACAAAGGAAGCTCTTGTTTTGGGCTCACGTATGCGTCATTCTGAAGGTACATCATAAATATTTGCACTCAGTTCTTATCAGTGAATTTGCATTAGTCTCTTATCAGTCCTCTTGCCAGGCTTAACTTGATAAGGAGGAAACGCATCACACGCCTGCAATTAATGAACCTTTGCTTAGTCTGATGTCATTCTTTAGCCAAGACTTCATCAGCATCAAGGAGTTTGCATGTTAAAGAGTTCCCCTTTTTAACTGGGTTGGCTAAAGCAAGCATCACTATTTCTCATATACTGTATGAACAAAGCTCTAACGCTAACGTTTAAAGTATTAAACTCTGGTGTGTAACCTGTCCTCAATGTTTGTGTTACGTACATGAATGATACCTTAAATCACAAGGCTTGTTGATGTCTGTTAGTACTTTAGACCTAAGCTGTGGTCACATTAAAGAGGACCTATTATGCCCCATTTTACAAGATGTAAAATAAGTCTCTGATGTCCCCAGAGTGTGTATGTAAAGTTTTAGCTCAAAATACCCCACAGATAATTTTTTATAGCATGTTAAAATTGCCACTTTTTGGGGTTGAGCAAAAACGCACCGTTTTAGTGTGTGCCCTTTAAATGCAAATGAGCTGCTGTGCTCGGCCTAAGAGGGCAGAGCTTCAAGAGCTCATTCTCCGGTGTCAGGATTCAGTCAGGACGCACTATAATGACAGAAACTGCAAATACATGCTGCATGGAGATAGAACAGGTTCAATTACGGTTATAACTTATATTGTCTTCTTCCACTATATTAGTACAAGCCTGTTGTACCGGACCCCGTCCGAATGATGGCCAAAACTTTACCGATGAGTTTTATAACGTTTATTGTACTTCACACAAAAGATGAAGCGTCCGTTTTCACTCTAGAAAATCACTGTAAGAGCTTAATAAAACACATACAAGTGTGCATTAAAATATTATCCATAAACTCCTTCTCTCTCCCTTGCATTATCATCAACATACATAGCGAAGTACACAGAAACACTCGTTACAACTAACAGTAAACAAATATATAAAGACTTATGCCTTTTCGGGTGGTGCTTAATAAACTGGTAAACTTATATCCGTAAATCAACTCCGATGAACTGTAATAAAGTGCTCTCACCTTCATTACTGCCGTATCCAGTATCACTCTGGAGACTGTAAGCTGGATCACGAACAGTTTACTGATTTATCCTTGAGTAACAAATCTTTAGCACAATTTCTGTTTTGTATTGTCCCTTTGTATTGACATTTATTCACAAAGCAGTCCGGTGTGAAATGATTCGCGCAGACATAAACGAATTTCGGTAGAGTTGAGGGAGCATTCTTCGAAAACAAAATTAATCCACCTTGTCTTCAGCAGCTCAGATTTAGGGAGTAAGACATAGGAGAGCTATGTGGATTAATCCATCCAGCTACAGAACACCTAAAACGCTTGGGAGATGTTCTCGTCAGTGCAGCAATGGCGGACTGTGTAAACTCGCTGTGAACTTGCTCAGGGCGGTTCTATGTTAAAACAGCAGTGTCTGTCAACATTCGTGGGCGGGGCCTGTGGCTAAAGTGACGTCACATTGCCAGGGATCTGGAAACGGCTTGTTCTGAGACACTGCTTATGATTTATGGGGATTAAAAAAAAAGGAGTGGTTGGATTTTTATCATTATAGGGTGGTTGTGTACACATACTGCCAACACATATTTATGTCCAAACACCATGCAAAAGTGAATTTTGCATAATAGGTCCCCTTTAATATAATTTTCACAGACAAAATCCAGGCATTTCAGTAGAAATCCACGCGATTGGGAATTTCGCGTGAGGACATTTTTGCAATGGGTTCAAGCTGATTATGCAGGTTTGCTGCATTGACCAACAGAAAGCTCATTGGTTTGAAAGTGACTTCTGTGTAAACTGTGCTTTATACACCTTATTTTTAACATAAGAGCAGGCGTGGACATTAACTTAACGTGAGAGGCATCCGGTGCCATCCGCTTCCAGTTATTTTAGCTGTACAAAAACATTCCATAATGGTGCTTGATGTTGAAAACTGGTATTTGTTATCATTATTTTATTATAATTATAAGCACACTGTTAATAACATTTTTCTAGTTATTTACCAATAGCGGCTAATGAATTTGAAGTCTCGTACATTCACAGAAAACAGTTCCCTTTCAAGTGGAACTTGATGCTGCGTCGTGGCGTTGACGCTATGGGAACGCTGCGTGTAAGCTGATGTGTGAAGCATGTGTCTACCCATGCCAATTCCTAATTGGCTGATCAGGATGACATAGTATAGTACGTTACTGAAACCATAAATAGACGCCAGACCAATGAGTCGTCAGCTTCTTTGTCTTAAGAAGCCGCATATTTGAGCATGTGTTTGCTGAACTGAATGAGTGAATTGTCTGTCTTCAGTCAGGAGTTAGATTGCAATGTCAGGCTCAGAGTTCAGGAGATGTGTGTTGCCTTGCCTGCGTTATATTACGGGTTTTATATTATGGGGCCTGAACCGTACTCTTTGGACATACAGGTTCAAGATGCTGACCCTCAAGCTAATCATGTCACAAATCCAATTAGAGGATTTGTTTGTGACGATAGATCTATAGACGATAGATTCTGCCAGAACACAGGAAGTTTCTCAGGTTCGCTTTTGGGGGCGAGGCATACCAATATCGAGTTCTTCCTTTCGGCCCTAGCCTTATCCCCACACACTTTCGACAGAATCAACAGCGAAACTTTTCCTCCCATACCTGAGGGGCTATCATGTGTCATGTGTGCACAGACAACACATTGTTAGTCTCTTACATAAATCACCAGGGCAGGCTGTGGTCCCATCTCCAGGCACAGCAGATCCTGCTCTGGGCAGAGGAAAAGTTCTCGTCTCTGAAGGCAGTTTACATTCCGGGGCATGCAAACATGGGGGCAGATATCCTGTCGAGGCAGGGACTGAGGCCTGGGGAATGGCGACTCCATCCTCAAGTGGTGAAGTCCATATAGCAGAGGTACAGCAGAGCAGAAGTGGACCTGTTCACCTCGGAGGAGATGACTCACTGTCCGCTCTGGTTCGTTGTCACACCTATTGCTCTTCTGGGGCTGTATGCCATGGTACAGACGTGGCCGAGGCTGTGACTGTATGCTCTGATCCCGGGGGTTCTAGCAAGGGTTTGCCAGGACCGAGACCACCTTCTCCTAGTGGCTCCGTTCTGGCCATTTCTGGTATGGTTCTCGGACCTGGTATCTCTCCTAGACAGCATTCCATGGGAGATCCTGGGTCCTGGTTTTCAGGAGGTTTAATTGGGGCTAATTAAATGTAATATGTTCTGCCTAGAAATCAATTTAATTTAGTTTCTAACAAACCAAAAAGGCCAATATTGAATCAAATATTCTGGTTTAAACACATTAAGATACAGTCAAATACAGTCCAAAATTTATTCAGACACCTTGAACATTTCATTCATCAATACAGTTTATTCACTATAGCCTATTTTTAAAAAAATGGTAATAAAATATGACAAGATCTCAGAGTTAAGGTCTTTGCACACTGAGTCCGAAATTCGCATCCGAAATTTCCGCACGTTAAAAAATAAATACGACCTCACATTGTGTCAATCACGTTTACACACTGCCTCCGAAACTTTCTTCCGTCATAAAAAAATTCGGATCAGGTTCGATTTTCTGCGTTTTTCGCATCCGTGACACGCATTTTAAGAGACATTTTGACAATTCAGAGCCACCGTACAAGCGAACGCCAAAATCCAGAATGCCATCTGACAAGCTGATCCACGTGCGGAATATAAGAGACAGAATATAAAGACAGATTGTGCCAGTATCACTAGCAAAGCATCAAACTGAGCCACTGACAACCTGAAGTAAACTTTGAAATGCTCGGGATAATCACTCAGCTCCTTGATGAGGTGGAACTCTCCTTCCTCTCTCTCTCTACGCAATCTCGGAATTGGATGGACCCAATATTTCCTCTTTTTAAGAAGAGAGGACAACTAAATCATTCTCACTGCTTGAAGACTCCATTTTGTATTGTTTTGTGATTTTTTTTCGCAACGGATTCATTAATACGCATCGGACTCAGTGTGCAAGGTCTCTGTGCGTGACGAATTTTTAGGATCACGAATACGAAAAAACGCATACGAAATTTTCGGACTCAGTGTGCAAAGGCCTTTAAACTGTGTCAGAAAAAAAATAATCTTAATTATGTCAGATAACACTTAAGCAAAACATGGTCAGGTCAAAGTGTCTGAATAATTTTTGGTTCCACATTTTTATCAATTTTACTGGTAGTCAACTGTATGAAGAATTTTATAATATGTCACAGTTTACTTTATTTTGCTATCCTCACTTACATAAATGAACTATAGTGTCCTGCACCCACTAGTAAAAATATATCAAAAATATCAAAAATCTCTGAATTATTTGAATGTATAGACAGCATCTCTATTATGCTGTTGATCCCTCAGAAAATAATTTTAACCCTGTGAAAAAAATTTGTTTATAGTAATGCACTTACTGTAATGCACAATGGACATCTATGTGAGAAGACATTCATGAGGATTGCAAAGTAGCAAATTGGAATAACTGTGAAGCTTTTATTAAAGCACGTACTGTCTTCCATACAACCTTGTGTGTTGTTTAAGTTGTAAAGTTCAATAAATTGTCCTTTTAAGGTGGGAGCACTGTTTCAAGTTCAGTTTTATTACTGTTCTACTTTCATGCTAATACATATAATATTCAAGCCTCACAGATCAGCTTTTAAAACAGCTTGAATTTTAACATTTATTCTGATGCTGTGCCATCAGACTTCCATACTAGATACATTACTCTAAATTGTCTTGTTTTGTAAAACATCATGTCACAGATGCTGTCCATGAGCTGCAGAGATTGGGCTGGGATGTGGGCTGCTGCTGATGAAGTGTTCGGAATGTTTTTCTGTGCCTCCTCATCTTTCTCTTTGCTGCTGATTTGAAAGAACGGCCTCTCTTCACCTCACACTGTGAGATTCCCCCATCTGCTTCCCCTCCATTTCATCAGCGCACCGATCAACGGCAGCCCTTCCCTCTATCACAGTCACCTCACCGCATGCCACGGATTTGAAGATTAGCTACTCCCATATTTTCCCTTTCAGCTTTTATCTCCTACAAGACACAGCCATACTGAAAAAGGGCAAAATCACAACGAGCCATGCGGTTTCTAATGCCTTGAGGCCTTTTAATTACAAAACCAATGAATAAACTGAGCTGAGGAGCAGTGTATGTTAAAATTAAGGGAACAAATTCAATATGTTGTTTGTGTCTTCTTAAAAATTCCTTGTCTCGTTGTATTGCTGTCATTGCATTTTTTTTTAGATGTAGACAATGAAGCCATACTTAAAATTAAAATTGCTTTCCTTTTTTGTATGCCCTTTTATGATTTTCAGTCTTGCACTATTGTAAATTATCATATGTTTCCAATTATTTCTATTGGATAATGCATGTTAAATTCAGCTCTAAATATATTACAGTTTAGGATTAATTGTAAACTGCTCTGAAACCCTCTGATGTACTAACAAATCCATCCAGTGTTGTTGGGTCCGAGACAGGCTCCAACATCCCAGCAACCGTACATAGAACAACGCGGTTTGAAAAATGGATGGATGAATGGATGTTCCCAAGGGTGTGTATTTTCCATCTTACCCTACTTCTAAAAATTAAGTTTAAAATTACGAATACCCACACATGTGATGCAGACACCAGTCATATTAGCTGATTTATTTTACATGGAGCAGGTTGCCTCATGGGTGGCAACATGTCACAATCAAATGACCAGCCTGATACTCACTTTATCTGGGTAATCACGTTATTAAACTTTTTTGCACAATAAATAAATTTGTCTGACAGCAAATAAAGAATTTGTATAATGGCATAAGTAACTGAAAAGTTTGGTAACAATGGTAACATTTTACAATATGGTCTCATTTGTTAGTTGTTAGTTTTACCTACAGTCACCAAACTCGGTACATATATTTTTCTCATTAAGCCTGACAACTAATTTAAACTCATGAGCTCCGACCAACAGGAAGTCGGCTATTTTGGATTGAATGTGGATTTTTTGAAAAATCAGGCTCTGAATTTTAATCTTCTACTCCTAGAGGGTTTTTTCAATTCAGACCAAACATTTTTAACATGGTGCTAAGACTGAAGATGTTAAATTGTGAACTGATATTAGATATCTCGAACGGTGTTGCCATGGCGAGAGATTAAACTAATGTCAAAAAAGGGAAACAGGAAGAGTCTCATATCTTCTAAACAATACA
The DNA here is from genome assembly GCA_039654765.1 of Mylopharyngodon piceus. NCBI lineage: Eukaryota > Metazoa > Chordata > Actinopteri > Cypriniformes > Xenocyprididae > Mylopharyngodon > Mylopharyngodon piceus. Next base: position 2,317,658 of record CM077448.1, on the reverse strand, counting down.
TTATACACAATTTATTTTTATATAAAATAATACAAATGTTTGAAATAAACACATTTTATTCATTTTTTTCCATTCAAAAAGTATGTATAAGTTAAAAATAGGCAGATTAATTATATCTGGTAGAAAAAATGAATAAATATCATACATAGTGTAACCACTAGAGGGCATATACCTATGCATATACCTATTTTTAAACAGGGTTGAGAAAATTTGTTGAGAACACTGTTGAGAACACTGTCTCTTTTAGGTATAATTACATATAGTGGGTATTCTATTTGGATGCATATATTTAGACATTATCAAAGACTAATTTCTGTCACAGCATAGATTTTATTTTTTTATCTAAAATGTTGAATCTGAGTCAACTTACTGATAAAACAGTCTCCAACTAAGCATTTGATCTCACTCTGCCTCTCTTTCTCTCTCTCTCTAATCCATATGAATCGAGTGGTTTAGTCCAAATTTTCTGAAGAGAATCGATTCTTTTTATGATGAACAGATTTAATTTAGGCTTTTACTCACATGTAAACATTGATCAGTAAACATAAGCAGAAGCTCAACTGAACCTGAATAATGCACAAGAACAAACCTCTTTCGGAAGCTCAAATGTGCTGCATAACACACGAGAATGAACCTCATTGCATGGTTACACAGCACGTTTGAGCTTCCGGAAGAGGTTTGTTCTTGTGCGCCATTCACGTTAGGTTGAGCTTCTGCTTATGTTCGCTGATCAATGTTTACATGTGTGTAAAACCCTAAATTAAATCTGTTCATAACATCATAACAAGCGATCGATTCTCTTCGGCAATTTGGACTAAACCGCTCGATTCATATGGATTATTTTTCCGATTGCTTTATAGTTTTTGAAGCGTCAAAGTGGTAGTTGCAAAAGCAGTCTATGGAAGGAAATCTGACAACTGAAGATCTTTTTGATGACAGAATGCTGTGTTCCGAAGATGAACGAAGTTCTTACAGGTGTGGAACAACATGAGGGTGAGTAATTAATGACAGAATTTTCATTTTGGGGTGAACTAACCCTTTAACTATTGTTAACAAATGAAACCTTTTCAAGCAAAACATCTCATGAAAATGCGTTTGTTAGGTTTTAAATTATGTGACAGTAGAGCCAAATTGCATTAATTTCATTGCATTAGACACAAAATACTAAATTGGGTGTCACTGGGACAAATTCTGCTAGAGCTTTTCTCAGAACCAACTTTATCGCTTTTCTCAGCATTTATTGAAATTACTTTTAGTCAGCTGCATCCATTTTTAGTGGATGTAAGAAATCAATTCTCCTCCTCTTAGCAGACCCTTGTAAAATAGAAGTGCACTTAATTGTATTAAAAGTGCGCTTGTAGTATACAGATCTTAAAAGTAGCCTATATTTACTTTCAGATAATATAATAATAATGCTTAAAGACAGTACACTTTCATGAATGTTTCTTAACACAGTTAAGTAGGCTTTTAAAAAGTGCACTTTTCTAACAATGTCAAATTAAAGGTTTTGTTTATGTTTTAATATTCTTTTGTTGTGCTTTAAAGTACACTTATTTGGATGTTTTGACACATGTAAAATTATTCGATATTACATTTTTTTAATATAATATCAAGTTAATATATTTTAAATGTACTAAATTTTAGCTTAATAATTACAAATGCGTGATTACAAATATGTTTAAATAAATGACATAAAAGTTTCAATAGAAATAACATTAAAGTATAATTTTTATTTTACCATAAATGCTTGTCGGTACATTCAACAGTAAACTTTGAAGACAAAATTATAATAAATTTTCATTTAATTGTAAATAACATGCAATTAAGTGTCCAAAAACATAACATTCATTTCACACTTATGTATTCTTTTAAAGTATATTATTTCTGTAATAAGTGCTATTTTTAAAAGTATGCTAAAGTGTACTCCTTTTTCACAATGGGAGTTTCATCACATTAACTATCAACGTCATCCGCTAACATCTGACAACCACAATATGTCACCATAGTTTGGGTTTTCATTTTTTTTTTTACAGAATATCAATTGGTTTATATTTTAAAAACTTGTTTATGTGAAAAAAAAGTGTGCTTGTGCAATCTTTCTTTCTTTAAAATAAATAATAATAATAATAGTTAAAATGGTAAATAATTCAAGTAAATAATAAATAATAAGTAAAAATAATGAGTTATTTTGTTTTTTTAATACAATGACCATTGGACCATTGATGTCTAAAAGACTACTCTTTGAGGCCAATTGAATAAGTATCAGAGTTTCAGATGGAAAATAAAGACATTCATTGTATGATACAGACCATGAAGCAGCACAATGATGGATGTTTCATAACTCTATAAGAGATCCTCGTATGTGGAGATGACACTCTGAGAGCCATTGTCTCCCCGCACGCTAACAGCTGTCTTTATCTTTTGTTATGACACGACAATCTCTGACAGAAGCCTAATTACTGTTTAAGTTAATTACCAGCACTACACTGATGCTCTGCCTTCAGTTCAAAGCTCTCAGCAGCTAATTGACGCGTCGGCTTCTGCATATTCGAACCATAATGGTGGCATGCCATTATCAAACCTCTAATGATCAGGTGCTGGGCATTATATGAGGAAGCAGGGAATTTTTGTCCAGGCCTCTGAACTCCCCTCACCCCATGTGATGACTCTCTTTGCCCCCATCTCTGCTCTGATGCACGAGATGCTACAGCGGTGACAGCGCTAGGAGAGGATGTTCTCAGAGAGAGGAAGTGAGCATGTGATGGATAGTAATTATGGAGTTGTTCATTTGATAATCCTGTCTGCTGTCCCACAGGGAGCTAATTAAACACTGGGAGCATTCATTAAGCCTGCACCTGTCTCACTGCAAATGATAATGGGCCAAAGTTCATCTAAGCTGAAAATGTCAATGACGGAATGGAGGAAGTCAGGAAACAATGTAAGAGCTGTTGTTTTGAACGACTGAAAGCATCAATGTACTTTATTTTTGATGGACGACTTTATAATCTAAGCCCACTGGGAAAACAGTTTTGTTTGATATTGTTTTCAGATTTTTAAGGTGTCCTCTGCTGAACATTTTTTCCCTACTTAAAAACAACATGAAATTAAAATGGACCTTATTTACTTTCTTTAAAAGGCACTCTATAATATCTTTTCTCATTTAAAAAAAAGTTGTACACATATTTCATAGAATTATTTAATTAATTAATCTAAATCAGGGCCACAGTCCTACAGAGTTTAGTTCCAGCCCTGCTCCAGCACACATACCTGTAGTGCTATTTAATAATTAATGAATTATTATACATTTCCAAGATCTTCAATATTCCTCATAACCTACAGGCCAAATGAGCAGAATTATTAAATCTAAGCTAAAAATGTCAGTGACAGACTGGAATCAGAAAACAATGTAAGAGCTGTTGTCTTGATGACCGGAAGCATCGTGTTTTATTTTTGATGAAAAAGTGCTTAAGTGTGTTGGTTAAAAGGTGTTTGGTGGTTAAGTGCATGTGAAAGAGGTGTGTCTTGAGCTGCTTCTTGAAAGATGTGATGTTCTCAGCAGTTTGGATGGAGGTTGGCAGCTCATTCCACCAGAGAGGAACAGAGAGGGTGAAGGTTTTGGAGAGTGACTTTTTGCCTTGTTGTGAAGAAAATACAAGGCATCTCTCATTTAGTGACCTTAGCTGGCGAGAGGGAGTGTACACTTGTGGGAGCAAGTGTATCTAAATGTTTAAGTGTTTTGGATTTTAAATTTTAAGGTGTCCTCTGCTGAACATTGATCAGTTGTTTTTTTTTTTTTTTTTTTTCTACTTAAATCTAACATCAAATTAAAATGGACCTTATTTGGGCGTTTTTTTTTTTTCTTCTTATAAATAATGTAGCTTTTATTTAATAATTCATAAATCATATATGCATTTCCAACATCTTCAATATTCATCATAACCTACAGGCCAACTGAGCAGAATTATTCAATCTTATTTTCATAATTTATTGTTATTATGTTATCAATTAAAAACATAGACCTGTATGGGTGTCACATTTTCAAGAGTCCAAAGACTAAGATGAGTCAAAAGTTCCAATCCAAAGGTATTTAATAAAAGAATAAACACAGGGTAATCCAACACAACATACTGTAACAGTGTGCTCAATACACAAACAATAGCCAACAATGAACTGAGGAAACACAGGAACTTAAATATACAATGATAATGAACTAAAAAACTAACAGGTGTGATGATCAAACGAAATGCCAAGGTAACCGATGAGAGCGGGAAAAGTGAACAAAGACAATGGGAAATAATGAAAAGCAACCTAAGTCCATGAAAATGAAACTAAAAGAACAAATGACTAAATATGTGACAATGGGTAAGGGGAAGCACTGATTGACGACATTGTGAAAATATTTTCTTGGATTTGTTGGAATTCAGATCCAACTTTGGGATCACTTGAGACAAGACTTACTTTGTTCAATTTTAATTATAAAACAGAAAGTTCCTGTCTTGAATGCTGATTGGTCAATGCAGTTATAGCAGCACATCACTGCATCTTCCAAAAAGTCCAGCTATCTTTATTTACATGTCAGAGAGTTTACTTGTTTGGGCAAAAGTGGCACTTTGTGGATTTTCTAAAAGAAATGTGTGTCCTTAAAGGGTTAGTTCACCTGAATTCATTTCATCAAAAATATCTTAATTTGTGTTCCGAAGATGAACGAAGGTCTTACGGGTTTGGAACGACATGAGGGTGAGTAATTAATGACAGAATTTACATTTTTGGGTGAACTTACCCTTTAATATTTATTATTGTGTTGATGTATGTAGTTTAACAAAGTATTCACAATATATTAGGCCTTTTTGTTTTATTGCTTACATACTGTTTATATATTTTGCTTAATTAATTTGTTAGGTCTTTTTGATAAATCTTTTATAAATCTTTTGGATTTATAATAGATGTATTTTTGTTATTTTGGTATTGTAAAGATTAATATACTAATAATGTTATACTGATTATGTAAACCTTAAAAGCACACAAAACCACTGTTAAAAATAGATAATTAATTAGACTCCTTACTTAATGACTTGTAAAAATATATTTTAGTGATCTCATAACCAGAGTCGGCGTGACAGGGGTTGAATTTGCTCTGTGCGAGTGTTATTAAGTAGAGGTGTTGTTCTCTTAATGATTAATTACCTAATGTCAGCGTGCCTGTGCGAGGGGCAGCCACACACAGAGACTCCGTCAGGTTGTTAGTATGTGTGATGATTAGCAGTCCAAGCCCATAGGGACACATATTAATGAGGCCACATACAGTGTTAACAATTCATATCAATTCTTAAGGCAGGGCCTAAATTAATTAAGCTCTCATTTACAGGCACACAGAAACCCCTCTGGATTTGACCCGAAGAGAGGGTGTTAATAATGCTTTTTGGAGTAGCATTTACACAATTAATTAATTCTCATTAACAGCTAGTGAAATATAACAATTATCAAAAGGAAGTTAAGGTGATGTCTCAATAATGACAAGCCTGATGCTTCATTACCTCTGTGGTCAGTCAGTAAAATTCTCATTTAGTCTGAGCATTTCAGTCAAATATGACATACATTGCGTCATGCTAAAATTGTGTCCTGCTTTTAAAATGTGTATATATTACAGGAAGTGCATAGATATGTATGCAACATTTGAACAACACAAAGGGACATTTTATTGATACTTATTACAGATATCATTATGCTCATCATCTATATATATTACTTTTGCCTAAAATAGACTACAGAGCTGTATATACTGTTCTTCCATACCACATGTAAATCAGTCTTGGAAGAATTTGATGAGAAATGACTGAGTTCTCCTCTGACATTTTAGAGGAGACATGTGAGATGACTGGGGTCTTTTTCTTAGGATGAAAGTCTGAGAGACAAGAGACTACCAGATGTCTCAATTTGATCTCAATTTTTATCTTTAAGTATCAAGCTTTGTTTGAGATGTTTCTCCTAAAAGAGAAATAAAAACAGGCATAAATGTGTAGCATCTGGACCAATCAGACACCCACAAATGATTCATTATATTTAATGAAAATCTTCGACCATGACAGAGACAAACCCACACCGCAAGTTTACCATCATTTCTTCATTCAATGCGGAAGAAATCGATTGCAACTTTAGCACCATTGGACCGAACTCTCAGGACTTTCTACTGCAACAGTATATTCAGATGCTTTTCAAACAGCTGAGGCATAATGCAAGTATTGTACGATATACTAAATAAATGCTGCTAGTTGGGTAAAGTTGTGAACCCCTTTGTTAACAAAGGAGCTTTGTAGTGAGAAACTCATGGTTCTTTCCTAGTTTACTGACTCTTTTCCCATAGCTTCATTTGCTGTTCCCATGTTCGGTTTCATTCTATCACTCTTCATTTTACCTATGTACGTGTGATTGTGTTTGTATGTGTCTGTTAGAGTAGTTGTGTTCGTGATTTAGCTAAAAAAAAACTTGTGCACAGTACATGTTTGGTTCTGACTCCTTGCCTGCAGATAAATTGTCACTTAAATGATCTCGATCTTGTTACACGCTCTAAGCGCTGTAAATGCTAAGAAAGAATTATTTTTCTTTGTAATGTAATGATTGTAATGTTAATGTAGGTACATCGAGTTAATCTGATTAACTGATTCAAATATTCATAATTAATCATAAGTTGTGAATAATTATTTATTTCCCCCTTTGAGCTAACTTGCTACAAATGAGACAATTGTTGACATACAGAGAGTATAGTAGAGTATCGTTTCAACATTGATAATAATACGAAATGTTTATGGCACAGCAAATCAGCATATTAGAATGATTTCTGAAGGATCATGTGACACTGAAGACTGAAGTAAAAATGCTGAAAATTCAGCTTTGCCTTCACAGGAATAAATTACATTTTAAAATATATTCAAATGCAAAACAGTTATTTTTAATTGTAATAATATTTCAAAATATTACTGTATTAATATTTTACTTTTTTTACTGTATTTTTGATCAAATAAATGCAGCCTCGGTGAGCATAAGAGACGTCTTTCAAAAACGTAAAAAAATCTTGCCGACCCCAAACTTTTGAACAGTGTATATGCTATAAAACAGGGGTCCTCAATTCTGGCCCTCAAGGTCCACTTTCCTGCAGAGTTCAGCTCCAACCTTGATCAAACTCACCTGCCTATAACTTTCCAGTACATTTTGATTAGCTTGTTCAGGTGTTTTTGATTAGGGTTGGAGCTAAACTTGGCAGGAAAGTGGAGATTTGAGAACCTCTTCTACAAAACACTTAAATTAGCACAGATAATTTGGTCTTGGACAGTCATAAAAATTGATGAGAAATGTTCATATTGAAATATGAGAAATTTGTGAGATCTGTGAAACTCTTGAGGAGACAGTTTTGGAGACTTCATGTCAGGTGAAAAAAATTATATAGGAGAAACAACTGAAAAATTAAAGAAATGTAATTTGTGATAGTTCTTTACCAATAATAATAATAAATTTAATAATGATTTGGAGCATGCAGCGCTTTTAGTATCCACACAGAAACAAGATTGTGACAACTGGCCCTTTTATTCCCTACGCATCAATGATGTGTGATAGCACCACAGAGTGCGTGTGTGTGTACATGAACATGTGTGACAGCCCCCGATTTCTGGCCCCAAGGACTTGTTCGTTCCCTTTCCATCAGCAGCCGTTTTCAGGTGGCATGCAGTAATTTCATGGCTCGTTGAGGGTGTGCAAAACCTGGGCCACTGTCACTGTTAACTTTCCTCTCGCCTGGAGCCTTTAAATGAAGTTATTAATCCAGCAAACACAAGCGGACCGGTCGCTCCCATGGGGAGGAGCAAAATTCACTGCCCCCGTCGACATCCGTGTCGCTACGAACCGTGTAATGACAATTTCATTTGTTTTGTTTTTTTTAAAGATAACTTTGACGTCACCTCAGTGGATGTAACCCGTCAGGCCCGGTCACACTTCCACTTCCTCTCGTCTTACTATCCACATCGTGTCCTCCATGTTTCCACCGCTGGTTTCACAACTTCCATGTTCTGACGGCGCATCTGTTTCCTGTTTAATTGAATCAAGCCTTTCGAGTTTCCATACACCCCCTGCACTGAGTAAATGTGGTAAGACCACAGAAGTAAACATCAGAGGTAGTAGGAAGCAGCTTTTGCCATTCACAGCTTATCACCAAAGACCCATATGTTCACATAATATGCCTCCAATTTGAAGGAAAGGATAACATTGTCTACAAAATATCCCTCACAGACAATGTTGAGAGACTAATACATCAAACTAAATTTGTTTGCCTTACTGTAAATATAATCTTCTGCTTTGTTTTTTAGGGGAGACTTAAAGCACTCTTGCAGGGGTTGAGTTATTTTAGCAAGATCTGGCCATTCTAGATTTTTTTTTTTTTCTCTTTATGGATAGCATACAGGTGGGTAAAAGGTTGGCGGGGATGATGTTTTGCCAATTTATTTTATCAAATGAACTAAAAATGAACTTCAAATATATCTCACGCCAGAGGTGAAAACATATGCAAAACCCATTACACAGGCTTCACCCTACCCCATTTCACACTATAATTCTATCAGATATCCTTTTAATGGTCTTCAGAAATGTGAAGGTGATGGAAGGTAGGTGCAAGGAGTTGAGGGCTTCAGACAAGTCAGATAAAGTAACAGGATGAATTATGCCTTAATTGTTACCGCTCAAGTCAATCTTCTCAGAGAGATGGGGAAAAATGCATGGAGATGCATGCCACAAAAGTCAAGAACTGTACCTACCTCTGTTGTTTCTTGAGGAAAATCTCAGTATTGTTTGTTGGATAGATCTTTAAGTGCACTTTAATCATTCAGGATGTGATGTTACATCCAAACCATCATGGGGGATTAACTTTGTCCCTTAAGACTGTTCTCTTATTTTTATTTATTTATTTATTTATTGGCAACATAAATTGAAAATGGCTTGTTTGATGCATCTCTATTTCTATTTCAGTGGACAAATGTTTCAAAAAATACACTTTTGGGAGGTACATTTATTGTTTCACAAGTTCATATCTGCTTCTGTAATCCTTATAAAAATATAATGAAGGTAAATAAATTTGGCTTGATGTCCAAAAGAGGAGACTTGAACTAGAGACTCTGAGCTCTGAAGTTTGTTATAAAATTTATAAAAATAAAGGTGGAGCTGCAAGAACTGGTACTTCATGCTACTGAAATATGCAGCTCTTGCATTATATTTGACAATATTAGATGAATTTCCTCATCCAGAACCTTCATTTAGAACATAAAGCAAAACGGGGTAATTGTTTTAGTGTAGTTTACTGAGAACAAGACATTTCAGGAATGTTGTTCCTTATTAAAAAAAAAAAAGAAAAAAGAAAAAAAAAAAGGTAGTAGTACACTTTAGCGTATTTTAAATGAAAATAATATACTTTAAAAGAATATACTTAATTGTGAAATGTAATGTTTTCAGACAGTTAACTGAATGTTAATTGTTACCAAATGAAAATATATAGCTTAAATTTAATAATTTATATTAACTTCAATTAGCTGAGCTTTAGAGTGCTTTTTCTGAGCCACTTAAGTAGGACCTAATATATCTTTATATGTAATTTCATAATTACTTTTATTGTCTTTGAAATATAATTAAAGTGCACTGCCGAATGACAAGGATTTATGGGAAACTGGCATTTTAATGCCATTTCTATTGAAACTTGCATGTCATGTATTTGAATACAATTGTAATTACAATAATGATGAACTTTAAAGGTAATATTGAATAACACGCTTAAGTTAAAATGATTATCAAGTACTTTACATGTGCTTTATGTTAATCAACACGTCAAAATAAGTGTACGTCTTTAAAGCATGACAAAAGATTATTAAACCGTCATGATTTATTATGTACTTTACAGTAAAACTTAACTTTTGACATTATTACCAAGTGCAATTTTTAAAATTATACTCAAGAGTTAAAGAAAGTCATCAAAGTGTACTCTCTTTATGTACACTTAAGAAGCCTTTTATTTCATTAATATTATATTATCTACAAGTAAACATACTTGTAAGATTTTAAGTACACTACAAGTGCACATTCAGTGCACTTCTTTTTCACAAGGGGTAAGATTTCAGTTTGAACTAACCAAAATGAGATATATTCATAGTGGCCTCTAAAATTGATTGCACCCTACACTCTTTAAAATAAAAGTTTCCAGTAAAAATATAGAAGCCCATTTAGTGTTTTACAGTCAGATGCCATAAGAGAACCATCTTAAGGTTACAAAGAACGTGTCATTCTCTAGTTCTTAGTGATCTTGTGCTTTAAAGAACTCAGAAATAGTTTGTTCTGAAGAATATAACACCAAGAACTTACACCCTCCAAAGAAACATACACTAACTCAAAAACTTCCTACAGAGTGAATAATGCTTCATGACAGGAACCTATTCAAAGAACCACTGAAGAAGTTTTATTTTTAGGAATTAAAGGTTAAGTGGTTGTGATTTATTGTAAGAGTGCTGCATGCACTTTCACCCATTCTGTATCTTCTTTTCCATAGAGGTCATTCTGTCCTCTGTGTTTTATAGACTGTCTTTCCCCTGCCATCATTTTACAGCACAGTTATTTACATCGCCCTCTCGGTTGAGCAAGATACGAGCATAATTGCATGTTAGTTTTTAATTATAAAAAAGTAAGGCGATGGGCTGTAAGGTAGCATCACATTGTTCCCGTCTTATCCGTGCTCTGTGATCGTGTGAGCCTGTCTCCTGTGCTAAGTGATGATAAGCCTGCTTTCTATGCTTGCTCATAATTAATCCATCTATGGCGCGCCCCCGCCCTTATCGCGCTCGTTCCCGCGTCTCAATGGAACTGGAATTCTCCATTGATATCTCCCATAAAAAGAGAGTTGCAAATCCTTTAGTTGAGCCTTAGATTGAAGACATGATTCCCATTGCGCTAAATCTCAGCATCTATAACCTGAAAATACATCAAATTAAAAACAGAACTGACTGTTTTGGTGAAATTCCAAGGAGGAATTTCAGTCTGTTGTATATAAGTGCACTTGACATAACTGAATGTAATTTTTTGGACACCTAATTATATGCCAATTGTAATTGAATGAAAATGTATGATAGTTAAATTTTATATTAAATACAATTTGCTGTACTTTAGAGTGTTTTTTGACCCACTTAGGTAGAACTTAAGTACATCTTTATGTTATTTCATAATTACTTCTATTATCTTTGAAATACTGACTGATTTATGGTAAACTAAAATATACTTTAATGTAATTTCTATTAAAACTTGTATATCAACTATATATACGGGTTTGTATATTAAAAATATTTGTAATGATAAAATTTATTTAGTACATTTAAAAAATATATTAACTTTAAATGTAATATCGAATAACTCACTACCGTTAAAATTATAATCACATACTTTACATGTTACATGCTTTAGTATGTTATAGAAGACATCAAAATAAGTGTACATATTTAAAGCATGCCAAAAGATTATTAAAATATAATGATTTAAAATGTACTTTAAAGTAAAACTTTTAATTTGACATTGTTACAAAGTGCACTTTTTTTTTTTTTTAAAGTGTACTTAAGTATGTTAAGAAACAGTCATGAAAGTGGATTCTTTAGTACACTTAAGGTGCCTTTTATTTCATTGATATGTTATCAGTTTTTTTTGTTTTTTTTTTGGTTACACTTTATTTTACAGTGCCGTAGTTACATTGTAATTACTCAAATAAGTACTGAGTACTATTAATTAACTACATGTACTTACTATAGAGTTACAGTTAGGGTTAGGGTTTGGTTTAGGGTTAGTTACTTGTAATTATGCATAATTTACTGTTATTACTATAGTAAGTACATGTAGTAACGTGTAACTACGGCACTAAAATAAAGTGTTACCTTTTTTTAAAATACATAAATACTTTTAAGATTTGAAGTACACAGCATATGCACATTCATTACAGTTAAGTGCACTTTTGCACAAGGATTATAAGCAGGTTTATATAGATTATAAGTCATATTCATTGACATTTCAACATTTTTTGCCCATTTTGAGTCAGCTCAGAAAGTACCAATCAAAAGCATCTAAGTTCAAATGCTGTCTAGGTAGGCAGCTCACTAGGCATATATTCAAAATGGAATACTTGCACACTGCTTATACTGTGCACTACTTTGTGTGTGTGGAATGCATAGTGAAACATTTCAAATAGTAGTGTGTATGCATGTTGAATTCAACAAAAGGCATCCAGCCATCATCTCGGAAATAAAAATGGTTGTTTCAAATTTGATGCAAAAGAGCCTTATCTCTTTGTAGTTCGATCAATCGGTCAGTTAACAAGGACAATCTAAAAACGGTGGTATTTCCAGTTCTTTCTCACACTGGGAAGGTAAACTTGAGAACATTGCAGTATGGGATATAGTGTTGCACAAAGTAAGCTCTGGCCCTGTCTCAAATGGTGCACTTGATGTCTATTTTGATGTCTTGCAGGACCAATGGTCTATGGCATTACATCAGGTGTGGACTTAGAGGAGGATTTCAGGGTGCCATTTGGGACAAGGCCTCTGTTGCATGCGGTACATTTTAGCAAAATGCAGTAAATTATCCAGTCATAACATCCCATAAATTATCAAAATTTGCAAACCACGCAAAGTATGCATACTGTATACTGCAGAAATAGTAGCCTACACGGTTTTGAGACAGTTTAAATCTGTTCAATGTAACCTTTTACATTGTGTTGTTCTGAAAATTTCCAGCTAATACGATAAACAAAACAATAAATAACCTATTGGCTGTAACACTTTTTTTTTTTTTTTTTTTTACAATAAAATCAAACAAAAAACAAAACTCACAATAACCCAGAAAGTTACATTTACACCGTATTTAATTAGACCTCATACAAAGCCATCCAGAGAGGAAAGAAAAAAAAAGAAAGAAAAAAGACAAACGAGGAGCAATTAAAATACTACAGCGCAGTGAATGTAACTTGGCTGTAGTGTGTGGAGTGTGTGAGTGCTGCTGCAGCTCTACGGCGCACCGCTGCGCTCAAACCTCCTGCAACAAAAGCACAACACGCGCTCATCTGCGCTGTCAGTGTGCGCTCGGTTCACAACACAACTTAACCCTCTACACGACGACACCAACTAACCCTGAGTGGAATCAGACAGACACTGAAACACATCCGAGTCTTACAGACAGCGCGTTTATCTGTGTTTGGATGAATCGCAGTATCATTTTTTAATCTCGAGACCAGCGCGCGGAGCAGGAATGTCCCGGAGGAAACAGAGCAACCCAAAGCAATTCAAACGTGAGTTTGCCAACGCGGATTTTACTCATGCTTTTTTTCCTCAAAAGATGACAGTTGTTTATAGTAGTTTTAGTTCAGCTAAAGTTGATAAACAAACGTTTCTTTAAACACATTTTATATGCATCGATTTGTGATTAAGAATATCGGAGCAGTCTAATGTGGATCAGAAAATCTAAGGCTTGTTTTGTTTCATTGTATGAAATAACTGATATTCTTCTTTTATATTATATCATAATAGAAATGACAAAATTGAAATTTTGAGATCTTTGGAAAGTTAGGATTTGTCTGAATGGCTGCATGCAATGTTTGTGGAGTATAAGCCATGTGCATTATTATTACTTTTAATACAGTTATAAACTGAGAAATATACACTTGAAAATTACACTTATAATCTTGTCAGAAAAAATGATTATTTTTATATTGTTTGAGAAATTAATATAATGAAAAAAAAAAGTCTTTGGAGTGAAAATAACGCAATCTTCAAGTTTTTAAAATGGCAATACTACAACACTTCTTTGAATAAGGCAAACATTGCAAAATATCTGTTAATGCATCTTGGAACTACAGAGAAGTGCTTTGGTTGACGCTGGGTGGAAATTAAATTTTTATTGAAGCAAACTTGAAATAACAAGGACAGGTCTCCAAAATATGTTATTTATTTTCAGTCTTGGCATACGGCACTGGAGTTTTTATAGTGCTGAGACTGTTTGCTTAGCAGTCCAGGCATATCAGCTCTCATCATGTCTGTTTTCTGCTTTTCAAGGTCTGCATTATACAGAAGGCAGTTGTTGTGATATCTCAATCTGCAGACGTGTCCCACATATTTCTGGAGTGATTTGAAACACTAGCACAGAGCAGAGAGTTCTTGAAATGACTGTAGGCTAGAGAGCGCAGCAGCACCTGTAAGGAGCACAGCTTTACCAGCCACCTGCTCATAGCAAAGGACAAAGAGGTTGTTATGGGTAGAGACGCTCCTCTCTTTTTTGTTACATTTTGTTCCCAATTGAATGCACTTTGCCCTGTTATCTGAACCCTGGCGATTCACCCTGGATTTTCATATTTTGCCTATTCCATTCTCTGGTGTGCCCTCTGTGAGGCAGATAAAGCGAGAGCACTGAAAGAGCTCCATTAATTTGCCCCGATGACTGTGGCGATAAGGGCAGATAATGGGTTAGATAAGCTGTGGAAGATATACCATCAGAGACCCCATTATTACCATTAGAATTCCAGGCCAGCAGTCTGTTCCAGCCTGATAATCCCTCCCCCATCCTCCACTTCGCATGATAAGACAAGGAATAGTCAGTCCGCACTCTCTTTATTAGCCCGCCTGGATATTCAGATAATATGGTGATAAATTATGTATTTTCTTTTCTCCCACTATTTTAGCCCTATTGAAGGATCTGTCTTTCTCCTTATGGAGAGATAAAAAGGGCATTTTGGGTCATCTTTTTTCTTTTTTCTATGCAGCCCTCCCCCTCTACTGGTGTTTAAGGTTTTATTGTAATAAGAGTTTGATGGTAAAGTGAGATTGGATGGCCAAGGTGTCTTGGTGGGAGAGTAGCCGTCAGTGCTATCAGATCAGCATCTCCAGCACAGGCTGGTACCAGCTGTTCATCTCAACCTCTTATCACCTCCATGGCCAAACGCAGTGTAAATTTGTCCAAATTGTTGGTCAGCACAAGGCGGGTGCGCCAAATAAATGACAGCAGATTAAAAAGCCAGAATGCGACGAGTCCGTATACTAGCATAATATCTTTTTTTTTTTTTTTAATTTAAACTTAAACGTTGAGGACATTCTTATTGTCTATGAATACTTATAACAGTAAATAACTGATTCTGCATGTTATCTTTGAATGTCTTTGTATTTTGAAAGCTAAACTGTAGATTTCACAAATTGACAAAGTGCCTTGTCTCTAATGCGAGAGAAAAAAGATTCACTCTTCATCTCTTTCGTCTCCGATATTTAAATATTTTTAACTGAATCCATATAATCAGGTCAGGCCATCTTTAATACAAAATAAACTCCTTCAGAAAATGCGGCGGCTCCAAAAGTATTTGAACTGCTAAATGTTTATGGTCATAATGAGACATACCTGTGGTTGCTTTGTTATGATACCTGTTTGAACATGAGGTGAACTGACTTCATACATCCAATAAAATCACCTTGACAGTAAAAAAGTAATTTCAGAAATGACTCAGATAAGTTAACTGAGAGTTAACTTGTGTTCAGATATTGATATTTTGAAATTTAATTCAGTGATATTGACGTTTTTAATGGTGCGTTACATTTACCTCATCGTAGCTGGAAATTACGTCACACCTGAGTTGATCGCGTTCCAGTAAACATTTCAAAAAGCTAATACGCATCCAGGCAAACCTTTGTTGTGCTTGCTCTTTTGGAATACAAACACATATTTTGCGAAGATAATGCCGAATATCATTTCCACAAAAAGAGGTTGGATATTGTGTGCATCACTGAGTTTATTGAGACAAAGACAAACAGAAGTGCTAATAAACAATAAAGTACTACTGTTTCACTACGGTTGATGCACTGAGCAGCCATATTGGATTCTGAAGATTCTGGGGTTGTTGTGCTTCCCCTCGAGTTTCCAAGTCGCAAATCCGACTTGAGGGGGCGTTCAAGCTAAAAGTTCCTACTGGGCACTAAGACTTTCCCACTTCTGAGGACAAATGGAACCATAAGTGTAACTTAAGTGTCCAAATAGCGCCACTGTATATCCTTCTAACTACTGAATGTGTAATTCTTTCAATATGGTGTAACCGCTAATGAAGTTTTATCACATAAAGTGAACTGTCAAAGTATTTCTCTTTCTCTCATTGTTCATAACACTTCAATTATTTATTTGGTGGCTGTCATTGGTAGTTGTCGGCGCTAACTTTGTGCTGTCAAAATATGATAATTTATTTCATTATTATACCCTATCAAGGATGTCAGATTTGTTGCCTCTCCTTTATTCTTTTTTTAATCCGTTTTGATTAACTTCATCTGCCAACTGTCAGCGTGAGGCATCCCTCATTCGCGAGCTATCTCTCACAGATCAGTGCAATATGAAGAGAGGGCTTATTGCGTGCCAACTTTCTCCCCAGCATCTGTTCAGCACTAATGAGCTATGAAGTGCTGTGGCTCACTAGGCTGCAAAAGGAGGAGGGGAGATGGAGAGGACAGGACAGGAACGCCACGCGCCTGTCTCACCCTTCTCTAGGAAAGCTGCGAGACATCCGAACAGCTTAGGAATGTAGCCACTGTTTGTCTTTGTTAGTTGCACAGAATAATTCCACAACTCAGTGATTAGTAATACCTGGATTCTAGTCTAAAGCAACAAGCCACAAGAGGCTGTGCAAAGGGAGCAAAGGGAAGGGGTAAAATCACTGTAATGCACGGTCTTGAGTGACTTTTTTTTTTTTTTTTTTTAAATGGTGCAAATGCAGTATGATAAAACACAAATAAATTATAAGTTACTTTTATTAAAACCATACAATATAAATTATTACCAAAATAGTAATAAAAAAGCATATAATTTGTAATTATATACAGTCAAACCAAAATTTATTCAGACACCTTGAACATTTCATTCATTAATACAGATTATTCACTATAGTTTAAAAAAAAAAGGTAATAAAATATTACGAGATCTCAGAGTTAAACTGTGTCAGAAAAAAATAATCTTAATTATGTCAGATAACACTTAAGCAAAACATAGTGAGGTCAAAGTGTCTGAAAAAATTTTGGTTCCAAATTTTTATCGATTTTACTGGTAGTCCACTGTATGAAGAATTTTTGGGTATAAATATACCAAAAATATCAAAAACGTCTGAATAATTTATGGTTTGACTGTATGTATATATATTATGGATGCCACAATTCTCAATATAATATTGAATCATTCGGTACAACATCCATAGTTTAATACCCACTTGTGAATTGTTTTTTTTTTTTGGTTTCAAGTTTAAATTTCTGTGCGTTCTGTTTTGTTTCTGTCCGAAAGGACACAGTCACTTCCGCGTTTTTCCTAAGGCCCATATTTACATCTGGTCCTGCGCCGTAAACCATTGTTCCTTACCTAGAGCTATCAAAATGACACTTTCACCTTTTACGCCGATTTGATCAGCACTTAAATAGAGTTTAACTTTAAAAGCCATTCACCTCAAGGAAACAGAAATTATTAGTTCACCTCTCGAGTGTTGGGGTCCAAGTCGTTCATTCTTTTGTCACGTGACAGACTTTAGTTAATAATTCCAAATCGCTTAGGTAGGTTTATTTATTTATTTATTTATTTATTTATTTTTATGTGATGCGTTTCTGGTCTCATATTTCTTCTAATTTATAAATTTGTGAGCTGCCAGTGTTAATTTTTACATATATTTATTTTATTATACAATACACTAGGAGTGTGTAAAAGTGGATTTTTTTTGCTTTGAAGTAAAATAAAGAAATAGTATTGCAATAAAAAGTATTTTTTCTCCTTAACCTCTTACTGTTCCTGTCGCCTAAGCATAGAATCACAAAAAACACTGATGTACCAAGCCATCAGAACCGAACCGAACCGAACCGAAAACCGTGGTTAAAAAAACCGAGGTATGTATTGGACTGTGGGCTAACTGTATTGTTGCATCCCTAATATATACATGCTACCATTCAAATGTTTGGGATTGGTAATATTTTTAAAATATTTTAAAAGTCTCTTTTATGCTTACCAAAACTGCATTTATTTGATTAAAACTACAGTTAAAAAAACACACACACACACACACACACATATATATATATATATATATAACTTTTTTCTGTCAAGAAACATCTCTTATTATTATCACTGTTGAAAACAGTTGTGCTGCTTAATATTTTTGTGAAAATTGTGACACTTTTTTCAGGATTCTTTGAGAAATAGAAAGTTTTTATTTGAAAACATTTGAAATAGAAACATGAACAGAAAAGGTAGCTGGCCACACACTGAGTCCAATGAAGACTGAAAAAGTCAAGAAAAACCTAATTTATTTTATGAATTGCTTCGTGTCATCGCGCCAAAATATTTGAAATATGTTAATTGTTCAGTAGATATTGGCTTCAGTTATTGAAACTTCTGTATCAGTCAACCAATACAAAATACAACCCCCTCCCACCCCCACCCCCTAAAGAAGACAAAAACACAAAAACACAAATGTACAAAAGGCTGTCCTTAAACGGCATCTGTAGGCAGCCTCTGGGACAGTAGCTCTAAAAGAGGCCGACAGAATCAATGCCAAAAACAAGATAAGCAAGATGTTTATTTGACGAGCCTTAATCATTGATGCCCCTGCTGCGCTAGATGTCCTATCAGTGAGGTCCAGCGGCTCTAAGGGAACACGCCACTTTTATTCTCCTCACCTTCATTGAGCCTTTAGAATTCAATGATGTTAAATCAATAACTGTTGTCAGATGCACAAACTGGTGGTGGGTTTTGAATGGGAACAAAAAGACGGCTCAATTAGGGTGTTTGTACTGAAGATTTGTTAAAGAGCTTGTCCTTCGAGTTACACCAACATCCCTTTAAGTCATGTTATTTTACTTGGCGGCCATCTTGGTAACTGTTTTTATGTCGTCAAGTTGTCTACTTAAATGGGGAAAGACAGAAATAGCCAAAAGTGTTGATCAAGATTACATTTGAACAATATATGTCTAATCAGCAATAGAATTAGATAACAAGGGTATCATACAGCAAATAAAATATAAAAAACACAATTTCACTTCTTTAGCTTTAGCATATTTAGCTTTTTGAAAGGCAGTACTTCTGTTCCAATACTCACCATTTTAAGTGTTACTACGCTCCCATTTATTGTCCTAAAAGTGCTCCGTCTGCTCCTCCTAATACTATTTTATATAAGCAAATTCTCTCCCGGCCAGTTGTGGAAATGAAATATATCTTCCTTCTGTGAATGTTAAGAGTTCTGTTTACTGTTACTTAGTCTGTTACCTGTAGGGAAGTGCTGAGATTTTGACTGGGTCAGGTGGTTTAAATATTGCTTAAGTTATGGAGAGAGAAATATATAGGCTACAGTAAATATAAGTGCAGCAGAGCTCAGAGCTATTTGCTTTTTGGATGCGTTTTTTAATGATTAGTGTCTATCCAAACAAGGATGTTTAACATGGGAAATGGTCAAATAATCTGGTATTTGGCAAAAAAAGTCTTATAAATGCTTAATGAATGAGTTATTTGAAAAGCCAAATATGTTTGCTTGTACAGTGGCTTCTGGTGCCACAATATAGAGTGTTTGTTGGGATTAGAGAGCTCTGCGGTCTAATTTTAACTTCAGCACCTCCACAGCAAATGTGATGGCATGCTTTTAAATGCGGAGTGGAAAATCGCTAATGGCACAAATCCGGGGCACTAATAGGTGATAGCTGAAGTTTGTGCAAGCATCTTTTGCGAACTGTGCTTAAAAGTTCATAATTCAAAGTGCTTTTGGGGTTCAGTCTGCAAAGCTGTTGATATCAAATGACAGCCTTTAAGTTCTTTAATTACCTTAGTGATTGCACAGTGTGCTTCCAGGATACTTGAATTCTGTTAAAGCTTAATTATTAGTTGTGCTTTCTGTTTATATCAAGGATTTTTCAGAAAATGATATGTCAGTTGTTTGGAGTGGTTTATTTGCCATGAAGAATTAACAGAATTAGGATCATGACAGATGACAAAGCAGATCTCCTTAATAACTCATTTGTTTCTCCCAGACAGTAAATGAAAAATTAACAAATGGAGACTTATGTGTAAGTCTGCCTTTTCTCAGATTTTTCTCCTGGGAAAACAACCCAAACTCTCACAAGGATCTCCTGCAGACTTTCAGAAGAGATTTTGAAGTCTCTCCATTTAAAAGCCAGAGATCTCAGATTACTTTCCAAGACAAAATGATCTGAGTTACTGATATTTTCTATTTTCATTGTATAGCTCCATACTCTAATGTCGATAATAATATCTAATTTGTTTATTTTTATTTCTTCTCTTTCATTTTCTAATCATAGTTGATACTTAAATGAAACATAATGTCCTCAATCTTTGTCTTATAAAATACTTTAATGGAAATTTACCTTTCAGCAGAGTAAATGCCTGTATAATGGAGACTTTAGCTCTGATTAATGTAATTGATTATCTTATGGTGGATTGATTTCTTGTTGGGTTTCAGTGATTGTGAGCAGATAATTAAGATCTTTGAAGTTAGAAAATCGTTTTTTCGGACAAGGGTGCTGTAGGTCATTGTGTTTCCTCTCCAATCACAGTTAACACAGTTTCTCCATCCAGATCTCAGCTCTTATATGAGCCATTGTTCCTACACTTCTCCCTTAAATACTAGTTCAAGGATAAGAGAGTGTATTATAGGATGAGATGTGAACCTTATTCATGTTTCTAGGCTGTGTACTAATCGTTCATATAATCACATTTAAAGATCCAGCAACACAAAGGAAGGACTGAGCATGTGTATATTGGGGGATTATGGGAACATGGTGATCGCTGATGGGGCTTCTGTATGCTAAAAGAAAAAAAAAGTTCTCATTGTAACTCTAATTAGTCATGGATTTTTTTTTTTTATTCTTCCCAACAATCACACACTGAAAGAAAAAGAAAAATGTACTTAATTTTTCTTTTGCAAGTTTTTTAAAGTAAATTTCACATGTATGGAATCAGGTGAAATCTACTTAACTAAATTATGTAAAATTAAAGCCCTGGGTATACTTCGTTTTCTTACACGTACGCTAGTGTACGCGCATAGTTGAATCCACATCCTTGGAAAGTATACTTCATTTGACTCGTATGCGTACACAGGCGTTCGACGCATGCGCAGTTTTGAGCAATCTCTCGCCACGAGTTACAATCCATGTAAACATCTTTGTGTTCTTTAATGCTAGAGTTGTACAAATGAGGGCACTTTCTAACCTCTTCGCACAATCTCTCGTCTATGTAGGCATCCATTGTCGCTGTAGCTTGCATGCGTTCTGGTCTGTTCTGTTTATTCAGTTTTTCTTCAACTAACTTGTGAATTGACGGCCCCTGGGCATGGATGCCACCTTGTGGATAAACTAATTACTGCAAAAAAATTAAATACGCATGTGCACTGTACGCTGACCCTCGCCTACACGTAAAAAGTGAAATATACTTTGGGCTTAACAAAGAGAATAAGTAAATTTAACCTGGTCTATCAGAGTTTGTTGAGTAATTTCTACTTACTAAGTTTACTTTGCAGCACTCTGTTTCAAGTACATTTCACTCACTCTTTGTAAATTTTACTCAATGTAGCACTGAATTAAGCCATGCTTTACTTAGAAACATTTAAGTAAACAACACAGTAGATTTCTTATTACACTTAAGACAACATATCTACACAATACAGGTAATGAGGTACCCAACTGAACACAGAGAATGCAATACTTGGTACACAATAACAGTAACAATAAGTGGATAGTTTTTGTGTATGAATGGGTTATTTTGAGTAAACTTTGACAAATCAAAAATGAACTCCAGATGCCACAAAACAGCGAGTTACTAAAGCTAACAACAAAAGCAACAATAAAACAGTGTAAATACAACTAGAAAACAGTGAAAAATGCAGCATTATTAATTATTCATGCCCCAGAGCATGATGGGAACACCAGTATCATAAAGTTGAGTCAGTTTTACTTAATTTTAAAACTTTGGTACATATCAAACAATACACGATTTTCAAACAGTTTTTATCCAAGATGCCTTGCACTATTTATTTATGTCACTCTCTGTGGACTGTGCAATAACTTTTGTACCTTTAACTGCACTTTCTTTGTCTTATCTGCATCATTCAGGTTTATACATGGACTGTGATTATGTTATTGTGGTTTATGTGTGGGTAGTATTGTAGCACCTCTGTGTAGTCTCTGAAATTTCATTGCATCCCGATGCAATGACAATAAAAGCTTGAAATTGAAATTCTTCAAGCTTAGAAAAGTTAGAAAACCAGGTTAGTTACATGTAATTAATTATGGCTAATTTACTGTTATTACTACAGTAAGTACATGTAACATATTTTGATGACACTGCAAATAAAGTGTTACATAATATGATATTCTTAGCTTTAGGTTCTGGGGTAAAAATGACAAACGCATTAACTACACTACCATACCCTTGTGAATAAGAAGTACATCTTGGTATACTTTTAAAAAGAGTACTTATGGAAATAATATATGTTAAAATAATATACTGAATGTAATGTTTTCAGACACTTATTTGCATTTTTTTTTTTACAATTAAATGAAAGTATTTTATAGTTTAAATTTATATTAAATGCAACTTTAAAAGTTTAAAAAGCTTTTTGACACTTAATTAGGACTTTTTCAATTAAAATGTTCTTTAATGTCATTTCTATTGAAAATATTTCTAATTACAATTAATCAAAATAAGTGTACTTCTTTAAAAGATGACAAAAGTTTATTAAAACAATGATTTAAAATGTATTTTAAAGTAAAACTTAATTTGACATTATTACAAAGTGCACAAATTGTTCTTAAGTGTGTTAAGAAACATAGTCATGAATGTGGACTCTCTTTAAGTACACTTAAGTGGTCTTTTATTTCATTAATATCTTATCATCTACAAGTTCAGTTTTTAAAAAAAATATATTCTTTTAAGATTTGAAGTACAACACAAGTGCACTTCTTTTTCACAATGGTACAACGTGAATACACAGCTAGATACGCAACAGTGCACCATAGTGAAAATACTGTACTCCAATCCATCTCAGCCTGATTTTATTTAATTGTATCCAATTAAATGTGGCATCTACTCTGACTAAGGTCTCCCGGAGGTTCAAGTTGATCTTTAAAGGACATTCTTGGTTCACAACTTTTCTGAATCCACTCTTTCTTTGTCTCTTTCTTCTTCTTTTCTTTCCATTCTTTACATCTCTCTGGCCCATCTACTCCTGGGAAGAACCCGGCAGAATGACTGAGATGTTATGCCACTGAGGTGATCAGGCAGTACAGTGCCAGGCTGCCACAGCTGTTTGTTTGATGTTGTGCCGATGTTTAGGAATCCAAATCTGACATTCACACAGAGAAACGCATGGAAAATTTTATTCTATTTGGAAATGTAATCAAGGATGTATATGATGCATCTTAATTTTTGTGGTATGTTAAAAATTGCAGATATTAAATTAGGCAGGTCAGTTTTTGGAAGATGGACATGTTTGCGATACACAGCACCGTATAAGTGGTGTGTTCAGAATGCAACACTGGCATACTACTGTGCTGTATACTGAGTACTTTGAAGCTTTACGAATCTTTTGTTTCGAATCAGTGGTTCGGAGCGTGTATCAAACTGCCAAAGTTTGAAACGTTTGAAACGTTTCGAAACATTTATGATGTAACGAAGCCTCCTTTACTGAAATAACGTGACTTTGGCAGTTTGATACACGCTCCTAACCACTGATTTGAAACAAAAGATTCGTAAAGCTTCGAAGCTTCATGAAGCAGTGTTTTGAAATCGCCCATCATTAGATATTGTTGAATAAAGTCGTTATTTTGTGTTTTTGGCGCACAAAAAGTATTCTCGTTGCTTCATAACATTAAGGTTGAACCACTGTAGTCACATGAACTGTTTTAAATATGTCTTTAGTAGCTTTCTGGGCATTTGAAAGTGTTAATTATCTTGCTGGCAATGGAGGCCTCACTGAGCCATCGGATTTTATCGAAAATATCTTAATTTGTGTTCTGAAGATGAACGAAGGTCTTACAGGTGTGGAACGACATGAGGGTGAGTAATAAATGACAGAATTTTCATTTTTGGGTGAACTAACCCTTTAACTTTTGGCAGTCCAATAAAATAAAAGTCAAAAAACAAATGTTAAAATTCGATAAAAGTCGATATTGCTGTCATTAATTGATTAATTCATCAAATTGGAAATGGAAGGTCAAGTTAGGTGCATTGCATTGTGGGATACAATATACTGTGTTGTATGCTGCATATTTTGAATCTAGTTGGTCATATTCTCTGCACACAGAAAATTTGCATCTTGTGCACTGTATGCGTTCTGCATACAACTACTTTCAAAAATAATTGGTAGAATGTCATTTCAACTCATCAATGTTTAGTCAGATGTAAAAAACTATACTGTAGAATACCAGGATAGAAGGAACAGGCCGGAATGGCAAGGAAAAGAAGGCTGATTTCCATGCGGCTCGGTGCTGTCAGATTGAATTAGCTCAGGTGTAATTAGAGCGCTGGAGAGCGTCCTGCTTTGGCTGCGGTGTGCGACGGGGCAGCATGGCTCTACACTGAAGCCAGCTGATACCGAGCTGGGCTGCTATCACCATGCAAACACACGCCTCCAACATCGCAGGCGAGCAGCAAATCCAAGCATGAAATTAGCAGTCACTCAGATCATGCCCGCATACTTGCATATTTCACTTAGTGTGTTTTCAGATTTGTGTGTATGTGTGTGTTTGGGAGGAAGTGTTTTAGTGGCTAGCTGGATTTTAAGTGCAGTGTTTTCTGGTGGATTGTTAGGAGTTTGCAAACAGCGTGGGTGCTTATAGTGACCTTTTTGTCAAATTTAAAGTCAATATTATTTACTAAACTTCATATTTCTTCATAGTCTTAATTTTTGCACAGTTTGTCAGTGCATTCCAAAAACAATCTCCATTTAAACTTTAATAAAAATGTCATAACTTACTATTCATCCAAATTGCCCTTTCTTTTTTAAAAAAACAAACAAAAAACTAAATCTAAAAACAATTTAGAAATAGGTTCTATAGATTTGTATAGAGGGAAAAAAATCACAAATTAAATATCTCTAGTTTCTGATAATATCTATAGGTCTACAGTCAAACCAAAAATTATTCAAACATTTTTGATATTTTTGATATTTTTTTTTTACTAGTGGGTGCAGGACACTATAGTTCATGTAAGTGAGGATAGCAAAATAAAGTAAACTGTGACATATTATACCACAAAAATTCTTCATACAGTGGACTACCAGTAAAATTGATAAAAATTTGGAACCAAAAATTATTCAGACACTTTGACCTGACCATGTTTTGCTTAAGTGTTATCTGACATAATTAAGATTATTTTTTTCTGACACAGTTTAACTCTGAGATCTTGTCATATTTCATTACCATTTTTTTAAAAAAAAACTATAGTGAATAAACTGTATTAATGAATGAAATGTTCAAGGTGTCTGAATAAATTTTGGTTTGACTGTATATAGATGTTATGAGCTTCACAGTTTTATTTACAATTACAGTAACTTACTCCTGTTATTTACAGTCATGGGATCAATTAATAAAAAGTTACTGTGATGTGACAAACTATCCATGATGATGCAATGCATGTTATAGTTAAGTACTGTATGATATAGTAATTTTCTGGTCATTTTGCAGTTATTTACCTCAAAAACCTTATAACCTTATAAACTATAACATTGTCTCTTAGAGCTCTGTTAAAAATTGCCAATAAATTATTCCAAGATTAAATCATCTGCTATGCACATTTATTTATTCTCCAAAGGGATTTTCAAAGAAATCTTTTTATACTAAAGTTTATGCCTAAGTGAGAGCTACACTGAGTCTCCTGAGCTGTGGAGGAGTAACCTCTCAGCAGTAACATTGTCCTCTGGGGAAGGCTGAACATTTATGGTCAAATATGGTAAAACTGTGACCTTGTTCAGCACATCTCCTCTCATTACGTCTGTCTCGATTCCTTTCATGCACACAGTCATTGCTGCCCTCCTACAAAAGGGCCATTCATAAAGCTAATGAAAAGAAAGAGTTTACTAACCCAGATCACAACATCACAGCTCTCTCTCTCTCTCTCTCTCTCTCTCTCTCTCACACACACACGCGCGCACACACACACACACACACACACACACACACACACACACACGCACACACACTTTACTAATAATATATACACAAGACAAAACATCACCCAAAACCTAACCCTAAGTGGAAACATGTTCTGGAATAAAAAACAACACATACTTTATTCATGACTTGTTTTTCTAACTGAGGACATCTCCAAAGGGAGGTTTTGTCAGGTTTAGTTCACTTCCCGAGACAAATTTTCACACAGACTCTCTCACTGAATGTATATTCACCCTTACAGTTTTCATCCCTGTAAACATGGAAGCGTCGAAGCCAGAATATTTTTAATATCAAAGGTGAAATAAGCGCCTGTTTAATTTCGTTCAGGTGGATGCTACTCCTCCATGCCCCTTGATTGAAGAAAAAAAAAATATTAATATGCAAATATCAAAGTACATGTACAGCTGGAAGGGAAAAGGACTCTCTTGATAGAATGTAGCCAATGTCTTTTTTTGACAGAGGAAAGAAATTAATCAAACAGAGAAAAATGAACTTTGTGATTGCACGGGTGTACCACCCAAAGGCATGGCAAGCAAATGAAAAATCAACATTGTACCCACTGATAAGGCAAATTAATAAGAAAGTGTGCTATGTCTACCTTCAATGCTGCTGCTTGCGTGAACAAGTTATCTTGGAGCAGACGTAACCTTAGGCTTTGGATCTGTTCCTGTGTTGGCTTTGCTTGAACACTTTGCAGTTGCCTTCATTTATACTTATGAAAGGTACAAAAACATTACAAAACAGTCATATTTTGCAAGGTGCATAGTGGTTTATGACTTGTTAGTGGTGTTTACATCCTGCAGTGTTTGATGGACATGATGTCATGTTGCTTGTTGAAGAGAGGTCTACTGTTGCTTTTCTAAACATCAGACTTACTTTGATTTGGGCCAGTAAGCTTTCTACCACTATCAAAATGTAGTCAATTTTAATATTTCATATGGAAGAGTTAAACAATTTGCAGTAGTTCATATACTTCTGTCTTTAGCTATATTTAATAAGCTACCCAATTATCTTGTGTGCTTCAAATTTTAAAGTATATATTTAAAAAAAATATTATCTATTGCACATAATATAATATTAATTAAATAAAAGGCCACTTAAGAGTACTTAAAGTACACTTTCATATGGCTGCATCCGATATCGCATACTCTCTTGAGTAGGTACTAATTCGATAAGTAAGTATGTAATTGCTTCACGACTGCTAAAAAGGTTAGTTCTATATAGTATAAATGTGCGTAGTATGTTTGTAATCCGGGCGTACTACATTGGCTATGTTGTCATTATCATGTGACCTACCAGTGTCAGTTATGTCGCTTCACCGCCATTTACAAATCCTCTCCCGTGTCCATTGTATGCATACCTCAGAATCTCACTGGAAGTAGTAGATCATGCGGGTACTTTTTGCCTTCTCTTTTATGAGTACTATGAATTTGGACACACTTCTTTTGTCATGTGCTGTTTTTTGCCTACTATATAGTAGGGAAGTATGTGATTTCGGATGCAGCCTATACGCATAAGTACACTTTTAAAAAGTGGACTTTGTAAAAATGTAATAAAGTACATTTGAAATCATTGTTTTAATAATATTTTGTCATGCTTTAAAGAAGTACACTTATTTTGATGTGTTGACTAACATACTAAAGCACATGTAAAGCATTTGATTAGAATTTTAACTGTAGTGTGTTATTTGATATTACATTTAAAGTTAATATATTTTAAAGTCCCCCTGTAGTCAATCATTTTATCCCTTAAAACTCATCTTTGATCATCAAAAATACATATTTAAACAATTTTTCATTGAAAAAAAATTCTTAATGCCTTAAGATAGCTTGAATGTAACTCTACACCCTTGCCTCATTTAGTATATGTGGTTCTATGAATATGCAAATTCATAGAACCCCGCCTCTACTCACACCAGCTCAGAGGTCCACTCGTTGACATTCATACTTTTTCATGATTGGTTAAAAGGTAGTTTGTGACATCAGGAACACCAGCGATTTCGACCTGCGTTTTTGAGACTGTCTTTAGATAAATGCAGTTTTAAGGAGAAAATACTCAGCAATGGTGGTGACTTATGAATTTGCACATGGTTTGTCTTAAAGCATATTAAAAACACCACATACACATATAAACATCCTTAAAAGCTTGATTTTTACCACAGGGGGACTATATTTAAATACACAACATACACATTTCAATAGAAATGACATTAAAAATATATTTTAGCTTACCATAAATGCTTGAAAGTACATTCAGGAGTACACTTTAACCATTTCAATGACAACAGAAGCAATCATGAAATTACAAGTAATACAAGTACTTAAGTCTTACTTAAGTCGGTCAAAAAAACACTCAGGTAATTGCATTTAATATAAATCTAAACTACAATTAGAGTTTCATATTAATGCAATTAACATGCAATTAAGTACAAAGGTGAATTCACTTTAGCGTCTTTTTTTTTTGTTTGTCCTTTATTTGACAGGAATGTTTGAAAATGGGCTTGAGACAGACTCTGAGGAGATGGTGTGTGAGAAGAAGGAAATATTAAAAGAAGAAGACAGGTCTGTGGAGGACGACCCACTTTACTTCTCTGACCCAGAGAACATCATCTCTAAAGACAGAGATCACTTGAAGAATGGTGAGCTCATTTCCATTACAAAGATAACCAGAGGAACTTTTATTGCTCAGAGCTTGCTCTTCATAGCTCAAGAGACTTTTAAAATAAAATACAAATACACATTGGTATGTTTATTCTTTGTGGTGATAGATATGCAGGGCTGCACAATACTGTATGTTGGTTTAGCATCAATATCGCGATGTGCGCATCTGCGATAATCACATCGCAGCTTTTGCAATGTCAAGTAGGGATCGTAGTTGATACATGATCCGTATGGACCATGCACCACGGTTTGAAAAGCATGTGATTCTCAGATTAATTGCAAAATGTAACTTTCATAGAGTAAAAGTTTATCATTTGCATGTGTTTTAGGTCCTGTAAGTGTAAACATTCAAGTGATTTTAAACCATTTGAGCACACAAAAACACAAAAGAGAACTTAATTCGGAACTCGTGTTTTTTGTGCAAACACACAGAGCCACGAACACCGAATTCTGTTCTCTTTCTCGACTATTTGTGCTTTAAAGGACACATACATGCAAAATTATGTCAAAATGCCTGTCTTAGTGCCTGTCCTCGTAAACACAGTTGCTTATGGCTAATGTGAACGTAAAAATAAACAAAAATCGGCACACTGCCACTGTTGCTCATAAAGATAAATTTATTAAAATGGACACAAGTTCTTCATCAGGCCATGAACGTAATGTGAACGTAAACAAAGAAAATGGATGGGTATCGTTATCTAATATACCCACTGCTGTTTGAGTCATTAATGTTAATCAAACTACAAAATACAAAGAGAAAATCACTTTTGTAGCTTTAAAAAGGTTTATTATATTTAATTTATACAGTAAGACTATGCAGTGTTATTTTACATTTGATTATTCAATTTCTGTACCTGAATACTTTTACACTTACCTGAAAAACATAGGCTAAAGCACTGTTTATTTCATTTGTATCTTTGTTCTGTTGTATTTATCTATGCTTGTAATTTGTTTATTATTTTCTATACAGATTCACTCCCCTACAAAATCACCCCAGTCTGATTAACTATTTCCAAATAGAGCTATTCATCTGGTGAAACAGTTTTCATATCGCAATATACAGTATATTGCAGAAAAACAAAATATTGTCCGTTTTTTCCAGTATCGTTCAGCCCTGGTAGTGTGTATCTGATTGGAAATCTGCCACAATTCACATACAGTTCTGTGGATAATTTTAAATCACACATATGGGCTTGTTTTAATATGTAAACAAACACATCCCTACTGTAATTCAATAGAGGGATATATATATTTTATATTGTATTCCACAATCCTCTGTAAATGTTAGAAGTATCAGACCTTTTCTAGAACACACAATCTTTTCGCACCTTCCCACCGCAGCCCCTTTAGCTCAAAGCAATGTTTGGTTTTGTGCTGAAATTGAATTTGAATATGAAAGAGAAGATTGAAGAAATATGGCATTTTGAGGGAAGACCTACTGTATATGTTACTAACAGGGTTATTGGTCATAGTAAATAACAACAGAGTTGCTGGTATTTGCTGCAGGCTTCCACCATCAAACTCAAGCTAATAGCATCAGCTCTTTGAACTGAAATTCAATTACAGGCGTTTCTGCCGGCCACACCTCACCGTCACAACGGGATAATTCAGAGCCCCCCCAGCCATTTGAAATTCACTCAGCGTCCTAACGTTATGCTTTTCTATTTGTAAACGATGAATCTTCTCTTTGAAATGCCTGTCTCGCTATCCCCAATGTCCAAAAGTTTGTGACGGCAAAGTGAACTGCGTAAACTACCTGCTTTGCCTTCCAGCATGCAATCTTCAAAAGAACAATCACTTTCGCTTTTTTGTTCAAAATTGGTGGAACGATGTGTGCCGGTTTTCTTTTGTTCTTGTTGAAAAGGAAGAGGGGCAATTCTTTTTCATTTTCTCATATGTTTTGAACTATTAAGTTTTGAAGGGCAATGGCAAAAAAACATTTTTGAATATTTATTGTTTTTCTCCCCCCCCCCCCCCAAACTTGATCACATAATTGCTTTTTGAATCTGTGAACCGTATAATGGAAATGTCAAAAATAAAAGTATAGATCATGACACCTATACCTGATGAAAATGAGTTATGATTTACCGTGTATGATTTCTTCTGTGGGGTCATTTCGAGCCGCTCTCAGGACTACAGGAATGCTTATTAATTACTTGAGCATGAATAAATAAATATGTAAAAACGTCAGTTTTCCGGTTAAGGTTCATTACCGATGTGTTAAGTTATATAATAGAATATTTCATCTGTGAACCGTATAATGAAAATGTCAAAAATAACAGAATAGATCATGACACCTTGATAAGTTATGATTTAATATTTATAATGAATTAATTACTCCAGAACAAATAGATGGATCTGTAAAATTTTCACGTTTCCTGTTAAGATGTGTTGAGAATATATCCTATTGGGAAGAAATCCTATTGGAATCTTATTTTGCCATATGTTTTATTATATTGCTCTTTTTTACTCTTAATTTGTCCAAATACATTAAAACCCCCTCGTTTGAACACACACTAGATTTTAGGTGCTATTTTCTTGTGCCTTCAAGAAGGTTTAATACTTGGCTCTGTCCCTGTATTTATTCAGCTTGAGTTTTAAGATCATAAGGTTTTATCCATTCCTGTCACTAGAAAGGAATTTCCTGTCCGCAGAGGACATGGACTGATTCCCTCTGTTTGTGTGTGTGTGTGTGTGTGTGTGTGTGTGTGTGTGTGTGTGTGTGTGTGTGAAGTTGTATGAGGATCTGAGGTAAATAGGCCTGTTCTTGGAGTTAACTTCCCTTGCCTGTGACGGTGTTAAATAGTACTTTGCCCGTGGTGTCAGAGCCAAAGGCAGAAAATCCTTAATCACAGCTTAATTAAGGAATCATCTTGTAGCTTAATTTCTTTCCCAACACTGTAATTAAACATTTCCAATAAGTTTCGTCACAGGGCTTAACACAGGCAGCGAGTCTGTGATCAAGGTGGGTCCAGGGACTTGCTCTCTGTCTCTTTTCCATTCTCTCTAAAGAAATGAGCATAAAATCCCACAGTAGACACTTGAAAGAATCCAAAATGAGAAACTGCACATTGGAATTACAAGGAATAAGGGTTTTAAATGAAAGAAAATGAACAGCTGCTGCCGGTGCGAGAGCCTGATCGGCCGTCGCTGTCAGGTTTACTGACTGTGCTACGTTTTAGTCGCTTGTTCACATACAGCTAAGCTTTGATGTCTTTTTACAGGTGAATTGTGTGCAAGTTTAAAGGTGGAACGACAAGACAGTGATGGACAAGAGGAGAGGGTCCAGCCCAGCCCGCTGACAGCAGAGGAATGGGACGGTCCAAGTAAGACAGCTGTCCAATCACATCTCAACTGTCTTACCACATCTTATATTTATACAATGCAACATACCCTTGTGAAAAAGAAGTATACTTTAGGATACTTATAAAAAGAGTACTTATGGAATAATATACTTTAAAAGAATATGTGACCCTGGACCACAAAACCAGTCGTAAGTCGCACGGGTATATTTGTAGCAATAGCCAACAATACATTGTATGGGTCAAAATTATCGATTTTTCTTTTATGCCAAAAATCAAAATGGATATTAAGTAAAGATCATGTTCCATGAAGATATTTTGTAAATTTCTTACTGTAAATATACCAGTGGATATGCATTGCTGTGGACTTCATTTGGACAACTTTAAAGGTGATTTTCTCAATATTTTTATTGTTTTGCACCCTTAGATTCCAGATTTTCAAATAGTTGTATCTCGGCCAAATATTGTCCTGTCCTTACAAACCATACATCAATGGAAAGCTTATTTATTCAGCTATTTTTTTCTCAATTTCAAAAAATTGACCCTTATGACTGGTTTTGTGGTCCAGGGTCACATATACTTAAGTTCACACTAAAGGTAATGTTTTCAGACACTTAATTTACAATTAAATGAATATGTATTATAGTTTAAATTTATATTAAGTGCAATTAATTGAACTTTAGAGTGCTTTTTCAACCCACTTCAGTAGGACTTCAGTTTATCTTCATATGTAATTTAATAATTACTTCTGTTGTCATTGAAAAATGGTTAAAGTGTACTACCCAATGTACTGACAAGAATTTATGGTAAGCTAAAATACACTTTTAATCTTTGAATCTTGCATGTTATGTATTTAAATATATTTGTAATTACACATTTGTAATAATAAAGGTGCAATTTAGTACATTTAAAGCACTTTAAATGTAATATTTAATAACACACTACAGTTACAGTTTGAATCAAATACTTTACATGTGCTTTATGTCAACACACACAAGAAAAATAAATGCACATCTTTTTCACAAAGGTGAGCAAGGACCTCAGAATATAAACAAAACCGAATAAATAGGTTTATAAGTAGGTTTATACAGATTATAAATCATATTCATTGACATTTAAAAATTTCCCATTCTGAGTCAGCTCAGAAAGTACCAAAATCAGAAGCATCTAAGCTCATAAATGCTAGGTAGGCAGCTCAATAGGGATACATTCAAAATGGAATACTTGCGCACTGCTTATACTGTGTGGTAAACACTGTAAACAGCCTTCTTTTTTTTGTGGAAGAGAATGCATAGTGAAACATTTAAAAAAAAAAAAAAAAAAAAAAAAAAAAAACCTTTTATATGCCACAATTGTACAGAAACAACAGCATAGGACAGATACAGATACAATGAGTCTGAACGGTGCAGCCAAATGATGTAATGTAATAAGCTTTGTCCTCTTTAAAAGCATGAAATCTGATAATGTAATAATGCCATTTTGGGAGGTGCTTTATCTTGCGTGTTCACACTAGATTTACACAATACAGTCACTAGTGCCAGAGCCAAACTGAGCTGATTTCTCTCCTATCTTTATATCTGATCACGGGTCTTTGTAATCAGTTCTTGATGGTGAGATATAACCGCATACTGATATTCACGCTCTTTGTTGCGGTCTCTATCTCTGGATTTCTCTTTCTCTCCCTCCAGTCCTCTGAATAAACATGATTAGTTAGGTTACAGACTCATTCTAGCAATAATGAGTGTTTTCTTATCTGATCAGGAAGGAGTGTTTTTGTCTTCTCTGAACAGTTGAGCCTCGGTATACCAAGCCAATAGACACAGAATATCTAGAATTGATGCTTAATTTGTGACCCTGGACCACAAAACCAGTCACAAGTCACATGGTTATATTTGTAGCAATAGCCAACAATACATTGTATGGGTCAAAATTATCGATTTTTCTTTTATGCCAAAAATCATTAGGATATTAAGTAAAGATCATGTTCCATGAAGATATTTTGTAAATTTCCTACCGTAAATATATCAAAAATTTATTTTTGTAAGTAATATGTGTTGCTAAGGACTTCATTTGGACAACTTTAAAGGCGATTTTCTCAATATTTTGATTTTTTTGCACCTTCCAAATTTTCAGAGATTTCAGATGGTGTATAAATCTCAATTTCAAAAAATTCACCCTTATGACTGGTTTTGTGGTCCAGGGTCACATTTGTGTCATTTCTGGCACCTTTTTGGATTTGGATCACCTCATAAGCTTCTAAAACAATTGTACAGTACAACCAGAAATATTGTGAAATATTATTATTATTATTATTCATATAATGTAATTTATTTCTCTGATGGCAAAGCTGAATTGTTAGCATGCAGTCATCAGTTCAGTCTTCAGTGTCACATGACCCTTCAGATATCATTCTAATATGCTGATTTGCTGCTCAAGAAACATTTACATTTCTTATTATCATTTTTTTCTTTGAATAGAAAGTTCAAAAGAACATCATTTATTTGAAATGAAAATCTTATATAACATTTTAAATGTTTTTATAATGCCTTTATAATTGACTTCTGATCAATTTAATGCATCCTTGCTGAATAAAAGTATTAATTTCTTTTAAAAAAATCTTACTTACACCAAACTTTTGAATGGTTGTGTATGTTTAATGAGAAATATAAATATTATAATGTTGTCAAGTGATATCACCATAAAAATGTAAAACAAAAAGTAGCAATGCAGTTTTTGGTTAATCATAGAACAGAGGCGGCACACACTATTTCTTGTGTTTCACTATTTTTTTATTCATAGAGGAGAGAATCTTCTTTGCTACAGTAGCACAATAAACTTATTTGCATATTCATTTACTCCAATGCATCTTAATAGGAAACCATTACTGTAGTAACGCTTTTTCAATGCACATCACACTCAATCTGTACTGAAAGCAAGTGTCATGACACAACAAAACAAAGGATACTTGCACACTAGAGAAAACAGAGCGTTTCATGAATAGGAATATGTTAGATCCATTTAGAGGATGTGGATGTAGTTAATACAGCAATCTGGATTTCCACAAGCACAACTAGACCTCCCTGTCTGAAGTTGAATTGCAACCGCTATTTTATAGTTTTGTTGATTTTGTTGATGGGAGTGATGAAGTTTTAGTGTGTCAGACCACACTTTTTTTCTTTTGTTTCATGACCCTGCCAGCTGGATCCATCACTAGACCTTGTTCCTGGACCTCATAATTTACAAATTAAAGCATTGGATGGAATGACTTCCAACATCTTAAATTGAATTAAAATCTACAGTTATAACTTCCCAATGAATATTGCAGTGGAAGAAGGAATGATTGTCCAAAAAAGAGTGAGAGATGAACGAAAGGAGCCCGATTCTGTCCGACTCCTCTCAGAAGAAGGCAGGATGGAGTGAGGGATTTTAATGAAAGTGTAGTGGATTAGAGAAATCCCTGGAACAATATGAAATCATTACAGCTGCAGTCGACATCAAAGTCCCACTGATTGAGCCCCCTAAAGCCTTTTCACACAGGGAGCAGGAACACGGCGGAGAACATGTAAACCAGAGCTGAGAGCAGCTGACCACTGAGCTCACAGCCAACTGGAAGAGAGAGAGAGATACATGTACGGATTCCAGACTTCTGACATTTAGACAGAGCATCATGGGATATGAACTGAATCAAACTGAGGGTATTCATTATCTTATATATGGCCTCCTTGATTTCAGATTGTTTAAGCAGATATTCTCAACTCTTTTAAAGGAATTTTCTGAGTTCAGTACAAACTTAAACTCATGGACAGCATCTGTGGTAAACTGTTGATCACCACAGAAAATCATTTCAAGTCGCTCCTCAAAACAAGCATAAATCGCATTTACAGTAATTCACTTACAATGAAGGCATACGGGGCAAGACATTTCATTTCACCTAGATCAACATTAAAATACACATTGTTTGAAGTACAGCCACAAGACTTTAACATTGTGTTGAATGTTAACATGAGACTAGAGTGATAAGATGACTTAATTAACCAGTAAATGACTTGCAAAACCAGTAAACATTTTTCCGTTTACTGGTTTTTATAAATCATTTCACTCAAACGATGAATTATAGAACTTATAATAAAAGAACAATAAAAGATACAACGCACATATTTCTGATTTTAAAGTAGGTTTGAAATGGAAAGTCATTTTTTTTTTATACATAAATGCATCTTTTCATTTTAGTAGTTTTTTAAGCTCTTATTTTTAATGAAAAATGTCAGGTTGCACTGTATTTTAAAGGATTAGTTCACTTCAGAATTAAACATTTCCTGATAATTTACTCACCCCCATGTCATCCAAGATGTTTATGTCTTTCTTTCTTAAGCTGAAAAGAAATGATGGTTTTTGAGGAAAACATTCCAGGATTTTTCTCCATATAGTGGACTTCAACGGCTACCAATGGGTCGAAGGTCCAAATTGCAGTTTAAATGCAGCTTCAAACGGTTCTACACGATCCCTGACAAGAAATAATGGTCTTATCTAGCGGTCATTTTCTAAAATATAAAATTTATACTTTTTAACCACAAATGCTCGTCTTGCACTAGCTCTGCAATGCACCACGTATTATGTAATCATGTTGGAAACTTCAAAATTGTCCGACATCGTTGTTTTACCTTTTTTTTGTAAAGGCCGTTTGACTTAGTCTTTGCACATTCGCTTTGTGAACACTTGCTTGGTACTTCCGCCTACATTACGCGTGACGTTTTCAATGTGATTACATAATGCATGGCGCGTCGCAGAGCTAGTGCAAGATGAGCATTTGTGGTTAAAAAGTATATAATTTTTAATTTTTTTAGAAAATGACCGATCGTTTCCTGGAAAAAATCCTGGAATGTTTTCCTCAAAAACCTTAAATTCATTTTGACTGAAGAAAGAAAGACATAAACATCTTGGATGACATGGAGATGAGTAAATTATTAGGAAATTTTAATTCTGAAGTGAACTAATCCTTTAAGGTATCTTTGTTACAGTGTAATTATAATACTACTCAATGTAAGTACTGAGTATTATTAATTAACAACATGTAATAATTTTACAGTGACAGACTTTGGTTTAGGATTAGTTGCTTGTAATTATGCATAATTTACTGTCATTACTATAGATGTAACATGTATAACAAAGACTAAAGTGTTACCAAATGTCATAACTCAACCTTAAACCCTGCCTCTTTCAGGAGGCAGTTGTGGCCTATTGTTTGGAGAGTCAGACTGGTAACCTGAAGGTTGCGGGTTTGATTCCCAATACCGACAGGAAATGACTGAGGTGCCCTTGAGCAAGGCACTTAACCCCCAATCGCTCCCCAGGTGCCACAGCAAAATGGCTGCCCACTGCTCCAGGTGTGTGTGTCTACAGTTTGCAGTGTGTGTGTGTTCACTACTCTTAATGCATGTGTACTAACTTGGAAGGGTTAAATTCCGAGAAATTTCACTTTCTTACAATCTTCTGCAAGCTCGCATTCAGATCTGCCTCCATCTAACCGGTAGACAGAACCACCCTGAATATTTTTCTTTTTTATCAATCTGTTTCACTCTGTTGTATGCCACAATATGGAAGAAAAGATCTGCCATTACTTCTGTTACATTGTGACTTTAAACCCTCCCTTCCCAATAAACAAAAATTGCTTGTTTTTTCCAACAGAGGGGAGTCAAAATTATTTTCTGAGGTAGTCTAAAATAGGAATAGAAATAACTAAACATGCATGTGACCTTTCTGTATAGGACAGCATTAGGACAGCATTCACTTCAAAAATCATCCCAAGCCGGGAGATCTTTGACTGTCTGACAAAAGTTTCTGGCTCCTCTTGACCCCTCCTCAAACGGACACAATGTGGCTTATTCATTGTCTGTACGATACGCCTGTCCCTCCTTATGCCTGGAGGAGGGGTGTGGGGGGATGGGGCTGTCAGTTGAATTAAAATACCACGTAATAATAATAATAATATAAATAATGACATTGATAAAAGGGCTAATCTACACAAAACAAAACAGCGTGTTCCTCCCTGATTGTGTGGGTTGTTGCGGTATTCAATTAGGCCATTTTCACTGGCATATTAATCATCTTTTCAACAAACAAGCCGGCGTTAATTAAAGCGGAGCGCGAGGATAAAGACGTGTTGCTGGATCATCACTCCGTTTATCAGCCGCGCACACACCCACCCCGCCGTTTAGCAAATCCCGCGCAGCGCTGCGAGGGGAATTTCAATGCTCTCTGGTTTGGAGCTGGTTTTTGGGAGGGGAGGAGGTGGATTTTGCGAGTTTCAAATACGGAGACTGTCAATGTGAAGCCCTCTGCCCTTCACCGCTGGGAGATGAATTTATTCGTCAGTTTTATTTCAGCTGAAAAAAAGAGCCCGGAGAGTAAATCGCTTTAGCCCGAAACACGCGCAAGAGGAAGTCAAAACTCTGCGCTTCCCTTTTAAGGGCCTCGACAGGGAAGGTAGTCAGACAGACACCTTTGAATGGGGTTTACTATGATGAATGAGTGTATGTTTGGCTGACATCAGACTGATATTAATGCACATATTAGCGAGCTCCCAAATACACATGTTGTTCCTTACAAAAATTTACATAATTTCTATCCTAACGCCCATATTTATTGTTAAATTTACAGTTATATTTAAATGTATCCATTTATCTGTTGGCCAAATAATATGGATTATACATACAGTACCCAGTGCAATTTATTGATCGCAAAAAAGCCATAAACAAAATTATGGAGATTAAATTTACACACATTTTACACACTATTTTATAAATTAAAAAAAGAAAAGTGTGCTGATTATTTTTTATATCTTAATTATGTTTTACACTTATTGAGCCACGTTCATGAAACACAAGCAAACAAATTTATGCCTAAATCATTTATAAAACTATTCTTATGTATATTGTCGCATTCGGTTCATCGTGACAATCTACACAACAATAATTTAGACAAAAATCTGTTTCATAAATGAGACCCATTGTGTTTAATCTTAAACAGAGTACAGTCATATTCTTAAATAAACTGAGTACAACATGCGTCCATTGTGTGCCCAGGGCAGACGGTCTGTTTGAACCCTACTCATCCACGTAGTGCACTTTGCCTCTGACATCTCTGCCTGCGAAGGACTACATCACACAATCATGCTACACTCCCACAATCCTTTTCTTCTCTGGCTGCTTGACTCGAAGCACACTCAAACAGCCTGCTACACCACACTGAGATCTTTCTCATTCTCTCGCACATTCTCTTGCCCTTTTCCCATCTCTCTCTCCAGGAACTCGTGGCAGAGAGAGAGGAGAGAAGTCAAAAACCCGCGACAATGTGCCAGAGAAATATCAGAGTGGCTTTTTTTTTTCACTCGTCACCCAAGCCAAAGATGGGCCGTCTCCAAATCCTGCTGCCCTATCAGACAAATTAAAGTAAATCAAGCATGAAATGAAGCAGGAGAGCCTGGAGATAAGGTCCCTTTAAGTCCCTCACAGATTAGACCACTGAGAGAGAGAGAGAGATGGAAGAGAGGGACAGTATGGAAGGAGAGAGGTGCAGAAAAGGGCGGTTTGCTGGTTTTTCTGTGGCAGACAGTGCTTTTGATTAGTTCACTTTGGCTCTAACGTAGAAGAACAGTGGATCTATTCCCTCAGTCATTTTTTTTTTTTTTTTTTTTGATAATGACTTTTGTTTATTTTAGTACTTCAACGTTCCCGAAGTGCTTTGGAGTGTGACTACATTTTTGAGTGACTACATTGCAAGTGTCCTAATGTTCATTTGATGTATTGAAGTGGAACGGTACAAAAATCTTTTGAAAGAAAAAAATCTTTTTCCTTTAACATGGATTTTCTCAACCATTGGATTAAATTATGTCTTTTCTTAGTTTTAAAGTTAACATGAAATCAAAATGGACCCTTTTTATTTTCGCAATACATGCTGCTGTTGTTATTGTGAATGATCTGAGAACATGATTGCAGAGAGAGAAAAAAAAAAATATATTTTGTAATCTTTTGTCAAAATGTAATAACTTGCTCCATCTCTAAGACAACTTTCCTTTATTGGTTATGTCAAAAATCTCTTATACTTCACCCCACCAACCATCTGACTTCCTAAAGAAGTATTTTGAAAATTGTTGGTAGCCAATAATTTTTAGTTCCCACAGACTTCCATTTTGTGTGTGTGTATGTGTGTGTGTGTGTGTGTGTGTGTGTGTGTGTGTGTTTGTGTGTGTATATTGAACCAGACGTGTGTGTGTGTGTGTGTGTGTAGGTGTGTGTGAGTGTGTGTGTGTGTGTGTGTTTGTACAATAGAAGTCAATGGGAACAGAAACTATTTTGGCTACCAACATTATCCAAAATATCTTCTTTAACCTTCACAAATCTACTTAGTTCTGTAATGTGGTTTCATGTTAACTTGAAATTTACAGTCTAGATTTACTCACCCTCATTTTGCTCTAAACTCATTTGGCTTTCTTTCTTCCATAAAGAACACACAAAAAGATGTTCCGCAGAATGTTCATTATGCTCTTCTCCATACAGTAAAAGTGAATGGGGAAAATGACTATAAAAGTAGACTATAAAATTTTGTCATTTCTGACGTTATTTGCTGAAAATCTTCATTTTCATTTCATTACTTAATTATTTTTATTATTTATTATTTTTTCATTATTTAAAGGGTTAGTTCACCCAAAAATGAAAATTCTGTCATTAATTACTCACCCTCATGTTGTTCCACACCCGTAAGACCTTCGTTCATCTTTGGAACACAAATTCTTGATAAAATCCGATGGCTCAGTGAGGCCTCCATTGCCAGCAAGACAACTGACACTTTCAGATGCCCAAAAAGCTACTAAAGACATATTTAAACCAGTTCATGTGACTATAGTGGTTCAACCTTAATGTTATTAAGTGACAAGAATACTTTTCGTTTGCCAAAAAAACAAAATAACAACTTTATTCAACAATATCTAGTGATGGGCGATTTCAAAACACTGCTTCATGAAGCTTCGAAGCTTTATGAATCTTTTGTTTCAAATCAGTGGTTCGGAGCGCGTATCAAACTGCCAAAGTCACGTTTCAGTAAACGAGGCTTCGTTACGTGATAAATGTTTCGAAATTTCAATGGTTTACCACTGGGGGGTGTGACTGTTTGATACACGCTCCGAACCACTGATTCGAAACAAAAGATTCGTAAAGCTTCGAAGCTTCATGAAGCAGTGTTTTGAAATCGCCCATCACTAGATATTGTTGAATAAAGTTGTTATTTTGTTTTTTTGGCAAACGAAAAGTATTCTCGTCGCTTCATAACATTAAGGTTGAACCACTGTAGTCACATGAACTGGTTTAAATATGTCTTTAGTAGCTTTCTGGGCATCTGAAAGTGTTAATTATCTTGCTGTCAATGGAGGCCTCACTGAGCCATTGGATTTTATCAAAAATATCTTAATTTGTGTTCCGAAGATGAACGAAGGTCTTACAGGTGTGGAATGACATGAAGGTGAGTAATTAATGACAGAATTTTCATTTTTGGGTGAACTAACCCTTTAATATTTAAATTTTAATTGAATTAATTTATTTTTTATTTCATTAAAAATTTAGTTGCAGTCAGTTACAAGACGTATTTGACATTTTTTCCCCTTAAATTGTTCTGAAGTACAAACATAGGTCATTACATATAAAGTATTATTGTGCATAATTTATAAAAAAATATATGTATATTAAGCATTTTTGAGTCATGCCCCCCACTGGTGCCCTTCTGTAGTTAAATACATCTATTAATCCAGAGAGGG
The DNA here is from genome assembly GCA_039654765.1 of Mylopharyngodon piceus. Lineage (NCBI taxonomy): Eukaryota > Metazoa > Chordata > Actinopteri > Cypriniformes > Xenocyprididae > Mylopharyngodon > Mylopharyngodon piceus. Next base: position 2,275,663 of record CM077448.1, on the reverse strand, counting down.
GATGGGTGTAAAGGCTTAACCCTGATCTCCTGAAAGCACTGCCTCAAGATTCTCTTTATTTATCAATCCATCTGCCGGCATTTCGCATCTCCTCCTGAAACTGGATAATTTAACACGCTTCTGCACTGTTCACATCAAAACTTTCAGCAGAAAGAGGCTTAATCCACCTTATCTGAAGCCCTGTCAAAGCAGTGAGCGAAAGCCTAATCAAAGAGACAGGCAGGGTCACCCAGGAGAGGGTCCGATGGATGGGTGTATGATTTCTAATTGAGCTCCTATGTGCTCACACTGAGGCTTAGTCTGCTCATGGAGTTGTGTGGCGTTTTGGTTAAAGATCTGGGCTGGTAACTGTAAAAAATGTAGGTTTGAACCTGATGAACTTTCAGCATTGTGCCCTTGAGCAAGACTCTAAACCGCAGGTTACCCCAGATGGGTTTTCCCTGTAGTTGAAATGCACATAATATACAATACAATACATTACATCATATTATATAACTACTACCTGCTGCCCTGTACAGTTTGGGGTCAGTAAGATTTTTTTTTATTTTATTTTTTTTATAGAAATAAATACTTTTATTCATTAAGGATGCACTTAAAGGGATAGTTCACCCAAAAATGAAAATTCTGTCATCATTTACTCACCCTCAAGTTGTTCCAAACCTGTATAAATGTCTTTGTTCTGCTGTACACAAAAGAAGATATTTGGAAAAATGTTTGTAACCTAGCAGATCTCGGCCCCCATTGACTACCATAGTAGGAAAATAAATAGGGCGGCGAGATCTGCTAGGTTATAAACATTCTTCCAAATATCCTTCTTTGTGTACAGCTGAACAAACTCATACAGGTTTGGAACAACTTGAGAGTGACAGAATGATGACAGAATTTTCATTTTTGGGTGAACTATTCCTTTAAGTGATCAAACGTGACACATTTGTATGAGTTTCCTCAAAAAACAGCACAAAGCATTGATAATAAGAAGAAATGTTTCTTGAGCAGCAAATCAGCCTATTAGAATCATTTCTGAAGGATCATGTGACACTGAAGACTGGCCTAATGATGCTGAAAATTCAGTTTTGCTATCAAAGGAATTAAATACATATTCAAATATATTCAAATGGAAAACAGTTATTTTAAATTATAATAATATTTACAATATTATTGTTTTTACCGTGTTTTTTTTTTTTGTCAAATTTGGCAGCCTTGGTGAGCATAAGAGACTTTGTTCAAATATATTAAAATCTTACTAACCCTAAACTTTTGAACAGTGGTGTACTTGGAAGAGATATTTTTTGTGTAACATCAACAACAAGTTAGAATCAGGCTGAACTAGTTTTTGTTTTTTCTTCTACAGGGGAGCTGAAAATGGTTGGTGAAGGAGGGGAGAGAAGGATTTTTTCTTGTCAGGCACTTCTACTGGGCACCACGTGGGGTCCTTTCCCTGGGAAGATTGAGGTGGCCACAGGAGGAAGTGACAAGGTGGGTGTTATTTGTTTTGCTTGTTTGCAAAATATGGACATGATAACCTGATCTTCTTAGTACATTTCTTTCTAATTAGTTTATAATTCAGAGCAATGTGTAGTTAACAAATCGAAGCACAGTTGAGTTTATTTTTTTACTTTTTCACTTACCAACTAAGAAGCTTTTTTGATGCCTTTTTTATGCTTGCAACAAAATGAAAATAAAATAAAACACTTTAGGCGTACAGAGAGATGTAGTTGTCTATTTAGACTTTTAGCAAAAGGGCTAACAAAGTGTTTTACTTCACTTTAACTTCATATACAAATGGTACAATCAACCTTAACAATAAATGTGTTATTGTGACTTAAACCAGTTTGCTTCCATCATGATTCTTTAATTGACATACCCTAAAATTGTGCACCCATAGTTTTGATAATTATGACATTGTTGTGGTGTTTGTTCTGGCACACTCATCTCATAAATACCGTCATTATCACGTGACTTAACATAAGTCGGTACTATTGTGATTTTGCTTTGTCCACAGAATTTTTAAAGGCATACATACAGTCTTAGTGAATTGTAGGTAGTAACAGGAAGACTATAGACATAGAGACCAGACGGACAGATTGAAAAGAGAGCAAGGGAGAGAAGTTAAATCATTTAAAAGGTTTTTGTGTCCATTTTGTATTTTGAGGCCTTGGAGAAGGTGGTGTTGTGTTTTGGAGTGTATGAGAGAGAGAGTGAGTGTGTGTGTCACGGGTAATCTGTGCCCGTGGCAGGTTTACCCTGTGAAGCGGACTGGTATCGCAGGCCCATTGTTGTTGCTCCTGTCAGAGTGGGGAGAGGCCGATGGAGGCCTGTGCTGGCCTGATAAGGGGAAAGAGGATTCAGCGGAGAGAGAGACAGGCAGAAAGAGAAAGAAATGACTCAAGGAGAGTGGAGTGCTGTGTAGACTCTGTCTTTTTCATGAAGTATTCCCACACAGTCAGATCTGCACAAGCCTCTCTCTCTTTCTGCGGCTCCATTCTGAGGGTGAGGCTTTAAAAGGAGACTCTATATACGTACTGTAAGTGAGTACACAGGTCGCACGTGGAAGGTAAACAAAGTACGCAAAATGTTTGTTTGGTTCTCACATGTTTTTACTGGTGTTTTGTAAGACAAGTCAAGCGTCACTGTTACTATCACACATACTTTGTGATCTCAACAAACCTCTAACTGTAAATATTAAAGTTCTGTGCATAACTCAACTTGCACTGAAAGGGGCACTTGGGACATCTAGAAACCAGAATATCATAGAGACATGAGGGTGAGCTAAGTAACCATATAGCAACCAACTAGCAAAACCTTAGCAAGTGTATGAAAAATGCCCTTTCAATCACTCACAACACCCTACAGCGGTGATTCTCAACCATGGGACGGGGCCCACTAGGGGGCCTCAGCAAACTTCCAAGAGTGCTGCAGGATGACTCAGAGGTGTCCAAACTCGGTCCTGGACAGTAGCCCCTCACTGTAGAATATGAGATCCAGGGGGAGGAGACGGGTAGGTTTAGGGATATGTAAAGTGGGAGGAGCTGGATCTGGATCCAACCTCGCCCCCTGGATCTCATGTTCTGCAGTGAGGACCATCTCGTCCTGGAGGGCAATTGTACTGTGGAGTTTAGCTCAAACTTGCCTCAACACACTTGCCTGGAAGTTTCTACTATGCCTAGTGAGACCTTGATTAGCTGGTTCAGGTGTGTTTAATTGCAAACCTTGCAGGACAGTGGACCTCCAGGAGCAGGATTGGACACCTCTGACTTAGATATTAATAATATATTACAATACTCTAATCTAAATTCAAATGCTAAAAATACATGAAAATCATAATTGAAATTGAAATCATTTGAATATTGTGTTAGACATTCGGTGCCTTTTTCAAGTTAAAAAGGTTGAGAAAAGGTTGGTTGCATCAGTAGAAAAAAATGTTCAAGAGACGGAGAAAGTTTAATAGAAAGTGAATCATGAAAAATGATTGAAAAGCTTTTATCTTTAAAATTGTGTGCACTGATGAATTATTCACAATAAGAACATTTATGAAGAACATCAATTTTAATTTCACTTTCATCACCACCTTTTCCTAGAAAAAACAACAATCACATGCATCTCCCCTAGAAGAGATCTCAAAAATGTCTCAAACTGTCCTTGGATTTGTCAAGACACCAAAATCTGCAATTTAAAAGAGTTTTCAATATGAATATTTCTCATCAAATTCCTCTAAAAGCTGGAATACACTACACCACTTTTGCCCAGATTTTCTCCCGATTTACAGTCTGGAGGATTCAAAGCTAGTTGCTGAAAGTCAGAGCAAGTCTGCAGATTTGGGCCAGTCAGAGATGACAGATTTCACAGAAATTGCATAGTATATGATGGATTTTTTTTTATTTTCAGACTCTGATTCTACAGTCAGAGGAGAACAAACATGTTTGTTATTTTGAGCCGATTTTAGAATACATATTGTTTTCATTTGTCACATGTCTCTTAGCAAAAAAGACATTTATAGCTGCACCCCAATTCAGAAGCTGCAACTTTCAAAGGCCATGCCTTCGAAGTCCACAAAGGTCAAACCAAGCATTGTTAAATGAGACAGTCTAGCCTATGGAGTGTTGCTCTTCCTAGCAACTGTGTCAACTGCCGCTGACGAGAGGCTAAATATGTTCACCTTAGTCCATTTCTGTACATAATAAAAGAGTATAAACTATCTATAAAATTGCATCTTAGTAAAATATAATTCAACATTTGAACAGCTTTAGAGTGATTTAAAAAACAAACAAACAAACAAACAAAAAAAAACATTTGTATCGTTAGATACACAAGTAAAGCCAGGTGCACACTGTGCGATTTATAATAGTCCTTTACGATTGTTGCTTGTACTGTACGTTCATGATCCTCATGTCACACTGTTGGATCTCAGCTGTCATTTATGTCAGACTGTACGACAGTCAAGACACGTTAAAAAAACGGATGCGCGCATGAAAACATTATCAATCCATACACGTTCGGTGACTGTGAGCTGCATTACACGCAGGACTGAAATGGTGGCTAACAAGGACATCTCTAGCATTAATTTTGATCACGGCTTGTCTTGAAAAATGAAGACAATTTGACATTCGTCGTAGAAGTCACACTGTGCGCCAAATCTTCTGACACTACCAGAATTTCGTCAGAGGTAAAATTTGATCGCAACGGACATTAATCGGCTGTCGGGGAACATGTCAAACTAGCGATCAAAGAATACAGATTTTAGCCTAGGATTATAGGAATATTTTATGTTTTTCTCAAAATTTGTCTCAGATGACCAAATCGTGGCCAAAATCGCACAGTGTGCACCCGTGTTAAGTTAAAACCCAATACTTACATTTAATCCGGCATTTTCTCTCGGGAAAAAAAATCCAGTCATCACAGACGCACAGTGAATCTTGGGATAGGCTAGGCTGCAAAGGATCCACTCGTTCTATCCTTCGCTGTCCAAGAAAAGCCATCAAATTAGGACAGCCTTCATTGTGCGGCTATGATGCTTTCGGCCTTCAAATGCAGCCTTCACAGGATGCAGTCTCTGAATTGGGACGCAGCTTATGTGTGACCTTTGTGTTCGGAATGACATGAAAGCCCGGTAGTGAGTGATTCTCAGTCCTTTAGTTTATGATACACATTTTTTCTCTTTAACCATTTACAAATCAATCAAAAGATTCTAAAAGTTGTGTAGTGTATTCCAGCCTTAAGGTAACTTATGGGGCCCATGTATTTTTACTTTGGCATAAATGTCTACATTTATATGCAGGGACCCCAAGCAGAGCCCCATGTCATCAATTTGTACTAATTACAGATTAAGTCATCACAGCCCTTTGAGGTGAAGTGGATATGATCTTTGCTACCTGTAGGGATCAGGAAACATCCAGCTCTAAAATAGCATCATCCCCTTATATCCCTATGGGGGAGGAAAGGAAACCAAATGCTTTCCAGACTCTCAGACTGTTATCACTGTGCTTATCTCTCCAGGAGCACACGCTCTCTCTCTCTCTCTCGGGCCAAATCTGCATTTTTGCTGAATCGTATCATCTTCCTGCCGACTGGTCAATCCCAGACAGGGCTGACGGGGCTTTGTCTTATGGCCTATTAGAAATAGAAAGGCAGACACAAAGAGGAAGTATACACTAAAAAAAGTACACTTTAGCATACTTTTACAGTTTTTTACGATTGCTTAAGCACAATTTTAAAAACACACAATTCATGCATTCACACACACAAGTAGCAGAACACCTGTTTTGTTTTTTTTTTTGTTTAGTTTTTTTTGCAAAATGAAACTTCATTTGAAACTTTACAATAATTTAGCAAAACCCAATTTTGACACCATATGGCACAAATATGGTTCATACAATCTGATTCTGGTTTGAAACACTTACACACTGCTGTGCTCAATCTTACACGCTTGTAACATTTCTACTTTTCTAATGATATAGACTGGGTTTGATTTTTGTTAGAATAAAGTAAATGAATATATTGCCCAAACACAGCACACAAGACCAGTACTGCACATTTATTACTTAAATATTTATTCCTCTCCACATTGTAAAACCAGTCAATACATCCTTGCATTCCCAAAGGTTGCATTTTGCACTTGAAATCGGAACATATTCTAAATACAATATAGTACATGAACAAAAACATTTGTGGAGACAAAATGAAAGCATGATTTTAAAAAAGAACCTAAACATCATCTCTTCGCCTAGCTGGATCTGGCCATAGCACCACATCTCAGGCGATGTCCTCTCTTGAAGAATCTTCTTGAATGGCGAATCCATCCTTACACAGACCCTGCATCAATTAGGTCACAGGCCTCCTCTATGGCTTAAATGAGAGGTATCCTGACATAGGGCTGGAGATTGTAAACCTTCCACCGCCATTCCAAAAAAAAAAAAAAAACTCCTCAATGGGGTTAAGGAAGGGAGAGTATGGTGGGAGATATTGAAGTGAAAATTGTGGATGCTCATGAAACCAGTTTTGTACCAGAGCAGATCAGTGGAAAGATGCATTGTCCCAGATGATACTGCTCTGTATCCATTTGGTCTTCTGCTGTGACGATGTTGTGTAGTCTGTCTAAAAAAGTAAAAGGCCTACTATAAATGTACATGTAAAAAGGTTCTGTGTGCAGTGCACAGTACTGAAGTGTATATTACTTAAACATATTCATGCCGCAGGTCTTTTACTCTTTCAGGATTTCTTTTAAATGGCACTCCGTAGAGTTGTTTCATCTGTATGTGATGTTTTTTAAGGATTCGCTCCAGTGTTGCTACAGAGACCTGATGGACATTATTGAAAACTGTGTGGTCATTCAGGATGTTTGTTTGAATTTCTCTGAGACGGATCGCATTACTGGCCAAAACCATGGTTACGATAGCTCTCTCTTGTTCTTCTGTGAATATGGGGCCCCTTCCTTCTTTAAGTTCTCGACCTTCAATGCTATGTAGACCAATCAAAATACATGTTAAAGGGTTAGTTCACTTTCAAATGAAAATTACCCCAAGCTTTACTCACCCTCAAGCCATCCTAGGTGTATATGACTTTCTTCTTTCTGATGAACACAATCGGAGATATATTAATAAATATCCTGATGCGTCCAAGCTTTATAATGGAAGTAAGCGAGACCAACGAGTATGAAGCTGAAGAAAGTGCCTCCATCCACATCCATCCATCATAAACGTACTCCACATGGCTCCGGGGGGGTTAATAAAGGCCTTCTGAAGCGATGCGTTAGTGTAAAAAAAAATATCCATATTTAACAAGTTATGAAGTAAAATATCTAGCTTCCGCCAGACTGCCTTCCATATTCAACTTACGAAAAAATGGAACTGGTGTCATGTCAGTTAAACTTTTTCTGTAAGTTGAATAGGGAAGGCGTAAGATGTAGCGTAAACATTTTGAACTACGAGAGGCATTATGCTTTCTTCGTAAGTTGAATACGGAAGGCGGTCTGGCAGAAGCTATATATTTTACTTCATAACTTGTTAAATATGGATAGTTTTTCTACACAAACGCATTGCCTCTCTTCAGAAGGCCTTTATTAACCCCCCGGAGCCGTGTGGAGTAAGTTTATTATGGGTGGATGTGTATGGTGGATCTTCAGCTTCATACTCGTTGGTCTCGCTTACTGCCATTATAAAGCTTGGACACGTCAGGATGTTAGAAGAAGAAAGTCATATACACCTAGGATGGCTTGAGGGTGAGTAAAGCTTGGGGTAATTTTCATTTGAAAGTGAACTAATCCCTCAATGTCACAGGACAGCACACAAGACATAGTTTCAAACATGGAATACAGTGAATGGGTACCAAAAAGTACTACATTGTACTAATTGTACTGTTGACAGTAGAGAAAAAGGTTATTTTTTTTTTTTTTTTTAAAACCTGTGCTCTTGTCGAAATGTCCGCATTACTGTAGCAACATTCTGTCAAGCCTCTCTCAATGTCAACCCATGGATTACTACATGGTCAACCAAGGTTGCCTGAATCGCATCTGATAAATTTGGTCCCCTTCTTCTTTTTTTAATGTCCTCCTCCATGTCTACCTTTCCCTCTCCTTCTTACTGCCTTCCATTTTTGTTGAAGACAGGTAAACTCACGTGTTGCCTTTTTATAGTGCTTACACCTGATTGTTGAGTTTATAATTAAGCACCTAAGTGCACACCTGTCGGCCATGTAGTGTTTTGCAAAAAGTGTGAGGCTGAGAATGTGCTTATAGTTGTGCAGATCTGGACTGAGGTTTTGCTCCTTGAGTGTCAGGTTTCACTAAGTGTGTTATTTTTCATTTTCATTTTACTGTAAAAAGACTACTTATGACAAAGGTATCAAAAACTGAAGCGTGATCAAGCGCCTTTAGTGTCACTATAAGACGTTAAAGGTATCCCTAGGCAATGCTGTATCTACGAACTAGGAAATCGGTAGGAAATTGCTTTCAATTGCTTGCCTTATGTGTCAGATTAAGAAGCATTTAATTTGTAAAAGAATAAATATTATATGGATTTTTTTGAGCACCTAATCCCACCCCAACTCTAAACCTAACCACTTCTGAACAACGGAAAACATGTAACAGCAAAAACTGACTAAATAACAGTATAAAAGTATTACAAAAGAATTGTTGCATTACAAGTCTTCTGAAGCCATACACTATCTTTATGTGAGTGAAACTTAAGGTTTTAATTGTTTATCTGCAAGTAGTTTATAAAAAAAATATATACTTTTAAGATTTAAAGTACACTACAAGTGGACATTCAATAATTAAGTGCAATACATTTAAGCTCACTTCGTTTTCATAAGGGTGTACCCCAACATCACAGATAACACACAGTTTTATTTTTATTTTAACAGAAAAATCCATTAATTTCAGTCATTCTGCTTCCAATTATAAAATCAAATCCTCTGTCCATCTCTTTGAAACCCATGCTGGTTCTTTAAATTCCCAGTGTGGTGGTCTCAGGAAGCTGTGATGCTGGTGATAGAGGGGCGCAATGTGTCTAAAGATCAGTGCTCAGCATTCCGATTCTTCTGTCTCCAAGTCCATGCCGCTCCATTCTGGATTCCAAACCTCCCAAAGGATGAGATCTAATCAGGTGGAACATTCAGAGGGTCTCTAACAATACAGCCATTCAGAGGGTGAGCGGGACAGGGTGTGGCTTCCTGCTCGCCTCTCTCTTCACACACATACATGGAGATAAAGCTTTGGAAGGGCTTTTGGGAATGATGAATTTATGGTTGAAGTTGTTTAATCAAGCTCACTAAGACAACGTCGGATGGCATGTCCACAGTCCGTCACTGACCGTCTGATGTATTTGTCACACAAAAATGGCACATTTTGGGTGAAATCAGTTCTAGGCTATGGTTGGTTGATCCATATGTCAATCAGATGGTTTGTTCGAGTTGGTGGTTCTTAGAAACAGCTGACGTGTGTGTTTTGTGTTGCAGGTTTCGCTGATGCTGAGTGGAGGTCCTCGCTGGCTGATGGACATGATGTGGGTCAGTGCAGAAGATGGAAAGAGCAACTGTGCTGTTTACAGTAAAGGTGAGAATTTATTCTTTGGGTTTATAAATGTATTTGTAATTCTTTTCACTGAGGCTTCTGTGCCTGAGAGAGTGTGTACTTGAACGGGGTGTTGAAGACCCCATGAAATGGCAGGACAAACACAACTGACAACAATTGATAGCAGAAGGATATCCATCAGCAGAAATGTTTTGATAAATACAAACTATTTTAATGCATGACTTTGTAATTGTGTTGTGGGTAATATAGAGTTATCAGTGTTTATTGGGTCAAGGCCCTTGCTAGTGCCTGAAGTCTTGTTTGTGATATACCGACTCACATCATAGGGAACAAGGGAGTGGAATGAGACACAACCAGTGATTTGTGACTTGATATTGCAAGAGAGTTGCAGATGGTATTAGAGCACATTCCAATTCTAGAAAGCGTTTGATTGAAAAAATGTTGGCTTAAGATTTCTTTTTTCTTTCTCTTTCTTTCTTTCTTTCTTTCTTTCTTTCTTTCTTTCTTTCTTTCTTTCTTTCTTTCTTTCTTTTCAAAGTTCAGAGAAATATGGTGTAAAAATATATTATAAATTAATAATTTTTTGTGGGGTTAAACATTTTATGTTTAATGGTAGTTAAAAAAAAACACTGAATTAAAATTTACAGAATTTGAAATCATTGCTGTTTCCTTTTGCTTCCTAACGACTGGTTAGAAATCATGAGATGAATTATTCTGTAATTATTTTATTCTATTGACAGCTTTATATTTCTCTTGAGGTTTATACATCTAAAAGTCCTACAGCATCAACTTAATCAAAATTACATATCTATTTTACTAGTACTATTTCACTACTAGTTCAAAAGTTTGGGGTCAGAAAGATTTTTTTTTAAAAGAAATTATTACTTTTATTCAGCAAGGATACATAAAATTAAGATCAAAACTGACTGTAAATATAAATAAACACAGCATTGTTACAAAAAGAGAAACAATTTCAAATAAAAGCTGTTATTTGGAACTTTCTATTCATAAAAGAATCCTGAATAAAAATGTATCATGGTTTCCACAAAATATATTAATATAAAAAATACATTAAATAATATATGTGACCCTGGACCACAAAACCAGTCATAAGGGTCAATACAACACCTGAAAGCAGCACCTGAAAGCTTTCCATTGATGTATGGTTTGTTATGATATGACAATATTTGGCCGAGATACAACTATTTGAAAATCTGGAATTTGAGGGTGCAAAAAAATCTAAATATTGATAAAATCGCTTTTAAAGTTGTCCAAATGAAGTCCTTAGCAATGCATATCCACTCACAAAAATACATTTTTGATATAATTACGGTAGGAAATTTACAAAATATCTTCATGGAACATGATCTTTACTTAATATCCTAATGATTTTTGGCATAAAAGAAAATTCAATAATTGCTACAAATATACCCGTGCGACTTATGACTGGTTTTGTGGTCCAGGGTCACGTGATATAAAAAGTATTAATTATTCAAATATATTAAAGAAGAATTGTTTCACAATATTACTGTTTTTATTATATTTTTGATCAAATAAATGCAGCCTTGATGAGGACTTCTTTCAAAAAAATTAAAAAGTCTTACTGACCCCAAACTTTTGAACGTAGTGTATTTATCTGCGTTTGTATTTTTAGAAGGGGTCCCTCACAATGAGATCATCAAATTTAGGGGTCTGTGGCATTAAAAAGTTTTAAACCCCAGCACTACTATATACTGTAGATGACCTCAAAGCTAGCACACATGAGCTAAAAGCCACAGAACTCATAATTTCAATTTCATGGGGTCTTAAAACCCCCATGTCTTGACTTCATATGTACAGTGGATCTAAAAAACCATGGGCCCTTTTCCAAGATAAGACCATGGCCCCATTTTTCCCAAAAGAAGAAAAAGTGAGCAGTAATAACTTGCCATTCCACGAACAAATACTCAATGTTTAAAGAGCAGAAAGATAACTCTTTGTTGCTGGTGCTCTCTCTCCTTGACTAAAAGTGATATTTCCGCTAAAGTGCTTCACTTTTTTTATTATCTGCAGGGGCTTAATTGATTAATCTACTTACAGTACATGTGTAAGTTCAACAGAGAACAATCCCTTCTCCATTTTGAAAAAATACTTGAGGATATGAAAGACACAAAGGCCTTTATCGCACTTATCTGAGAACACAGAGAAACAGAATAATGGTTGAACATCTCCAGCAATGTCAAATTTCATTATCAGTGTATTCAAACAGTACCGCCCCCCTGGAGGAGTCGACTTTCCACCAGCGAGCGGCACAGTGATTGCGTTTAATTAAAAGACAACGCTGATGAACTGAAGGGTCTTTCAGCAGACAAGTTATTAAGGAACTGAAAGAGGGCCGGGATCGATTAGGCCAGGCTGCTGGATATCTCTCGAACTCTCAGGCTTACTATACTCAGCCAGATTGCGGAGTTAGCTCTCCCAATGCTGGTCACATCAGAGGTTTTTGGGGGTGAGAATTATATACTGTATGCATATTACAAGGTTATATTCACATATTCTGGATTGGAGGATGAAATATTAGAGTTTCAAAGTGGTTTTCACATTTGACTAACTTACTTAGTCCAAATCTGACTATCTTACTGGTCTGTTTTCACATTATTTGGCTATGTTTGCATCATCAGTACAGGGCCACTTAAGTTCAGTGGGCTTATAGACAAACATTTTATGTGACACTGATTTTTCCAAATTGATTCAGTTCTGATTCACAAGCTTTTGATTTGGATATATCTCAGGAACAGTACGTCAATTTTTCTCAAGGAAAACTAATCTCTCAACTAATGCTGTAAACTATAGGGAACCCTGTCAGTTGGTTAATTTCTATAATATTAAAGGTTAAAATTAAGTCCAATTGCTGAAAACTGAGCTGTATACAAACATTTAAATTGCACATAAGGCAATTATATCAACTTTTTAAATTATATAATTATGTTTCTAATCAAATTCATTGTTGTAAGTTAAACATTTAAACAGTGGCTATAATAAACTTGTTTTCATGACAGATTTATTCCAACATACAATAAATGAATCATCAAATAAAAATGATGAATATGTATACTCTTAAAAATAAAGGTTCCAAAAGGGGTTTCCTCAGCAATGCCATAGAGAACCATTTATGGGTTCCCCAAAGAACCAGTGAGCGAACTTTTAAAAGAACCCTTTTTTCATAGTGAGAGAACATTTTTATAATCTAAAGAGCCCTTTTCCACTATAAAGAACCTTTTATACAATGGAAAGGTTCCTTGTATGTTAAAGGCTCTTTATTGGACCATCAATGCCAATAAAGAACCTTTATTTTTAAGAGTGTAATATAGTGCATATATTTAACCAGCCTGGTCTCATTGTTAATATGTAGGTATTAATCCGTAACTTTCAAAGACACAAAACGTACATTTTTGTACGTTTAGAAAGGTGCTGAAACGTACAATATTGACGTATTTATAGCACTAAAATGTAAAAATACTTAAATTTTTTCGCTTAATATTTACGAGTCTTTCATGTCATAAAGATATATGTATAATTTCACTTTTATCATTTTGTAGATAAATGTAAGATCCCTAAACCCCATCCCGAACCTAAACATACCCATTTTGTACAGAATGTTAAAAGAAAAAAACATAATGGACAGAAATGTGTAGGAAAATGATGATGAGTTGCAGTCGCAGTCCTCTTTGGCAGTAATAGTTTTTTATAGGGTACAGAGCAGAATTTAACTTATTAATCCGGCTTCTCTCCGTGAAGGTGCGCATTTATTTCAAATGTCAATCCACTGAAACATGACACATCGCAATCCTGTGACGAAGCAGGTGAGAACCAATGAGCGTTCAATATCAGTGCCGTAAACCATGTCGTAACGCTTCTCGATGTCGCAACTTTCAAATTTGAATCATAACGAGCGCGGGCTTTGACTGTGACGGTCGCAGCTGAGAATGAAGATAAAGATCGCCGGATAAAGGGCTAAATTTGGATCTGTTCCTTACAAATATATGGATTCTAAAGATATGGAGTACAGCAAACAAATAAAATTGATGTGATTTGTGAATTTATGTTGTGCTTTGGTGTATCTTATGGTTGTATTATCAGTTGCTGCATAGGAGAAAACGCTTTCTGTGTCGCACAGCAAACAAACTAAATATTACAAAATGGTTAAACAATTACAGAAATTGTATTCATTTTAAGGTTTCAAAGTGTAGTCTTGTTTAACATTATGTAATCCTCCGAAACAAGTTTGCAGCACAACACAAGTCATGAACAGAAATGTTATTTCATATTAAGTAGATGAGTAAACTGCATTCAGTATTCGACTAAAAACATGTACTGATATGACAGTTGAATACAACAGATTTAAAACATTAATGCCACGATTTTAAAATTAATACATAGGAATTCAGACACATTCACACTTGGATACGTAAATGATTCACGTTTTATTGCTGTTAATACATAAGTATTTTTACGTTTTAGTGCTATAAGTATGTCAATATTGTACGTTTCTGTGTGTATGAAAACGTAAGTAAATGTACGTGTGGTAGAACCACACTTTACGTAAAAATACACACGTATTCTCATGAGATCACCTTGATTTAACAAATGCTCCCCACTTTTTTTTAGCTAACTAACAAGTTTATGGACATTGAATGGCTTTGGTGATGTTACGTGACATATTGACATAAGTTGTACTGTATCTTTCAACCTTCTGATGTTCACTTGACCCAGTAATATTCGCACTTACTTTTTCTATTTCTATTCTCTCTCTCTATTTAATATAAAAAATTTCTTGCTACGAGCGCTTTGCTGGAATAACTGGGACTTGACACGGCACTTGCATACTGTTGCACTCATGTTGATTTGATTGCTTCTATTCTCATTTTTATAAGTCGCTTTGGAGAAAAGCGTCTGCTAAATGATTAAATGTAAATGTTTATTTTGTTGTAAAGAGGGAGAGATGATAGGAGGTGCGCTACAAATAATGTTTGGTGAAGCTTTGTTCACACATTTACTGAAAACAGCTTAGACTGAAAGATTGATGTTTGGATTTAAGAATCGATATCGGTTCATCAAAATGAAGATTATTTGATATCGTCAACCCAGTCCCAGTTGGCAAAGCCTAATAAATACAGTTGTTCCCCTGTGCATAGTCCACCAGACTGGACCACTGTTTTCAAGTTGACTTTCCTGATAAACATTTGAGTTCAATGACGAATTAAACTTTTTGACGTCAAACTCTCTCCTAAAGAGTCTCAATTTAAAAACCCATACTGGTTGACCAACTCACTGGGATATTGTTGGGAATGTGTCCCCATGAGGGTCTGTAGTGGTTCCGGACCGGTGTTCTCTATAACAGAATATGGGTTGTTGAGTTATCTGATATGAAATGTTGTGCCAGTTGCAGTCGGCACATGGCTCACCGCGTCTCATGAACTGATGAGTTCCTGTGAAGGGGGCAGTAAAATTCTTAAGCGTGTGTTTTATATGTGCTCTCTATCCTGTCAGAGGGCTTTTGGCTTATCTTGAGTGAATGTCGAGGCTGGAAATGTCAGGCACGGGCAGAAAAAATATGAGATTATGAAGCTGCTGGATGTTGTCATGGGGTTGTGATGCGTCATAAATCCTGGTTTGATGGTAGTGGATGTCTGGATCAGGAGGGACACGGCTTAAGGACTGCAGAGACTCTGAGCTCTGTCACTGAACAGGAAAGAGGTTTATTCTGGTCATTAGACGATGTAGACCTCATCTTTTGATTTATCATCCCAACCCCCCCTGACTTTCCCTCTCTTCCCTTCATATTTCATGCTTGCTGTCTCTCTCTCTCTCTCCCTCTGTCTCATTTCTTGATGGACTGATATCTGACAGGCTTATGGCTGTCTGTGATGGGAAGGAGCAGCTCTATTAAGGTGAATCTGGGGTCAACAGAAAGAAAAAAAAAATCCTGGCACATCACAGCAAGAGGAAACAGTGGTCGTTGGCTTATCACTTGTAGTTTCCTGTGATAGTACTAGTGGATAGTAGCCAGAAAGCCATGTGGAACATTTATAATGTTGGTTAAATGTGTAGTTTATCTTGAGAATTTGAAGTTCCTCCACATAGAAAATTAGTCTACCTAAAAAGGATGATTCAGTCAACCTTACAGATAAATTTTTAATAATTTTTAGTACAGTTTAATTTGTTTAATTGAATTAGTTGTTAGTGTTTTAACAAAATAAGGAACTTCACATTTACATTTTTAAACTCTTTAAAAAGGTCCAGCTGCATAAACTGCTGTCATTTTTAGTCATCTTGTTTTTTTCTTCAAAACTGGTCCTAACTTTTTAAAGGATTAGTTCACTTCAGAATTAAAATTTCCTGATAATTTACTCACCCCCATGTCATCCAAGATGTTTAAGTCTTTCTTTCTTCAGTCGAAAAGAAATAAAGGTTTTTGAGGAAAACATTCCAGGATTTTTCTCCATATAGTTGACTTCAACAGGGATCAATGGGTCGAAGGTCCAAATTGCAGTTTCAATGCAGCTTCAAACACGATCCCAGCCGAAATGATCAGCCATTTTCTAAAAAAAATAAAAATGTATATACTTTTTAACCACAAATGCTCGTCTTGCACTAGCTCTTGCGATCCGCCACGCATTATGTAATCACGTTGGAAAGGTCAGGCGTGACGTAGGTGGAAGTACCGCGGTATGGCGAAAAACTCCATCTCATTTTCTCCTCCAACTTCAAAATCGTCTAACGTTGTTGTTTTACCTTTTTTTGTAAAGGCCATTTGACTTAGTCTTTGCATGTTCGCTTTGTAGACACTGGATCGGTACTTCCGGCTATGTCACGCGTGACCTTTCCAACGTGATTACGTAATGCATGGCACATCGCAGAGCAGTGCAAGATGAGCATTTGTGGTTAAAAAGTATATAATTTTTTTTTTTTTTTTTTTTTTTTTTAGAAATTACCAATCTTTTTGCTAGACAAGACCCTTATTCCTCAGCTGGGGTCGTGTAGAGCCCTTTGAAGCTGCATTTAAACTGCAGTTTGGACCTTCAACCTGTTGGTCCCTGTTGAAGTCAACTATATGGAGAAAAATCCTGGAATGTTTTCCTCAAAGACCTTAATTTCTTTTTGACTGAAGAAAGAAAGACATAAACATTTTGGATGACATGGGGGTGAGTAAATTATCAGGAAATTTTAATTCTGAAGTGAACTAATCCTTTAAAGCCAGTTACATAAAATGGGAGATTGGTCTAATTTGATTTGGAAAAGTAAGACTGGTTACTTTTTGTCTTCTTGCTAGTTGGTCAAACTAGTTAGTTTTTAGGACACAGTCTCAACATGGTGGCTAAGTTTATGCGACTGGCCCCAGTCTTCTAGTCAGGCTATAAAGAACAAACTGAAATTTAAGTCGTTAAGTCATTCACATTCCTTTTTGATAGATCTGGTCACTCTGAATTACGTTCACTATATGTGGAAAAGAGCTGCATGAAGATTTTTCAAAATTTCTCCTTTTATTTTCCATAGAAAAAAATGACAGCTTACAGTTTGAACAACATGCTTTTTAGGTGAACTACTCCCTTAAATACTGTTTTGTTTGTTTGTTTGTTTGTTTTTTTGGTGAATTCTATCATGCTGTTGTTTTTGAGGGTCTAAAACAGCAATCTTGTGTCTATTTTATTGTGTCTCCTTGTTCAGGGTTACAGCATTATGTCAGAGGAATTTCAGTTTGATTCTCACTGAAGACGAAGTCGACAGAGACAAAGTTTAATTGAGTTTTCCTGAAACCAATCGGGAGTTTTGCTAGAAGGTAGAAAAGCAGAAGCACATAATCCTCTTCCCACTGAGGCGCTCGCTTGAGGGGTATCTCTCCTCCCTTTCTCCCAATCTCTCCCTCCTTCCATCCCTCCCACCCTCTCTCCAACTCTATCCCATTACCTGGAAAAAAGAAGAGGGTCCCAAGCTACAATACTGAATACCCCAAGATAAAAGTAAAAATTTTCTTCTGAGACTTTTTTTATAGAATCTGCAGTTGTTTTTCAGTCACAGATCAAAGTGTCTCACTGGTATGACTCTATAGGGTCATAAACGTCAGAGGACACTCGACTGAGTGGCATAAATCTTCCCAGTGTGAGCGAAGTGATGATCCACTGAGGGAAATAACAAAGTGATTTGCATAATATATCAGCAACCATAATCCCTAGTGAGGCCCCGGCAGTGTCCTGTTGTGTATGTAACAATCCCTAAGAAAGATAAGGTGATGGATAAGTGTAAGAGTGCAGCTGTATATTTAACAGATTTGGTAACAAAAAATCTAGAAATCTGTTGTAACTCAGCATCACCAGACATTTTCCATTATGTTAACCTTTTATTTTGTTTACATTTAACCATTTTTTTTTTTTAACCTATGTTAACATTTACTTTTATATTTAACTAATTTGTTAACGTTTACCTTTACATATAGCAAGTTAGTTAATGATTACTTTACCTTATATTTGCCTTTGTTTACTTATTTGGTTAATGTTTATATTTACGTTTACTTATTTTGTTAACATTTCCCTTTCTATTTGCCTTTGTTTACTAATTATACTAATGTTTACCTTTGTTTATCTATTTTGGTAATGTTTGCATTTACTAATTCTGTTTATGTTTAACAGAATAATGTTTACACCTTTGTATTTTCTTTTATGTTTATCTTTGTTGTTGTTAATGTTTACCTATTTTGTTATCCTTTACAAGATTTTTCATGGTAACATTTACCTTTATGTTTACATATTTGTTTAAAGTTCACATGTATGTTTACAATTACATTCGTGTTTATCTATTTTATTGTTTATTTTCTGTTTTGTAAGCTAAATGCTTACCTTTGAAGCGTCAAGCATATATATGCTCTATGTGCATCTCAATTCAACAACACGTCAACTGGGCAACGTATAGCACTGACGGGGTAGCGCGTAGCTATTAAAGAGCTGTCACAAAGCTTAATTACATATTCGGGTATGGAAATGAGTTGCTGCCTGTCAGCGAGTCTGTGATTTGAATGCTTCACATGTAACACAGAGACTGTCAAGAAAGACTTCAATCAAAAATGCTAAAATAACCGAGTTGAACGGCTAGCTACACTTTCCTCCTTTATTAAGATCACCACAGTATGAAAAACAGTAAGTGAGGGGGAGGGATGATGGGGGAGGAATAGTAGGGAAGGGGGGTCTATCTCAGGCAGAATTGATGTGGTTCTATCCATATTCATATTCAGCAGCAGCTGTTATCGCTTAAAAGGCTTTCTAATTACAACAACAAGACAAAAACTGCTTGGATACGGTCCAGACCCGCTAAATGATAAAATAAGCGCTCATTCACTCTCTCGCTCACTTTCTCTCTCTCTCTTCCTCTCTTAATCTCCACAAAGCACCTTGGAGTCTACTCACCCAAATACATGCCAATGAACAGGGAAAGTGCCATTCGGAGATGCAGGTGTCACGTTTGATAAGAAACTTCTGGATTAAATATGCTGTGGCTAATGAGCAGCCGGGCGAGCCAGTGAGGGTGCGACCATGGGCACGATTGTTCTCCAGCTGATAACATTCTGCGGAAGAAACAGCCAAATTCCATCATTTAATAAACAGCCCCGGCCTCTATCAGAGAGAGCGCCTGGATCCCGGTGTTAAGTGGGAGACATTGCTTTTCATTATGGCAATCTCAGGGGGCTTCCACAGGGGTGTGGAGGTGCAGCGACAAACAAATTGTCCCATATTTAGACACGTTTATTTGTGTGCATCTGTGTGTGTGTTTCTCAGAGGTGCAGCTGGAGTTAGAATCTTCAGCTTGAGAAGAAGTTCTTGTTTTTATTAGTGATGTTTGCTAAGGCACGCATCACTAGTTCTGCTGCCCGTACACTGAAAAAACTGAAGGATTTACTTTGAAATTTTCACTCAGGAATTGCTTGTAAATGTAACAAAATATCAAAGAAACTGCAAGTTACACTTTTAATTCAAATTTTTTCTTGTAAAAAAAAAAAAAAACATACTCCAATAATCTTTGTTTTATTTACAACTTTAAAAGTGTACTAACGGTTAGGGATTTGAACAAACTCCTTAAGGTGATGATACACAGGGCAACTTTTTGAGCAATGTTGCCGGGCAATGTCGCTGAGCACTGATGCTTTGGCACTTTCCCATTGAGATAGAGATAGAGATCCAGATCCAATTTGTTGCCTATTCTCAGTGGGAAAGTGCCCAAGCATCATCGCTTGGTGACATTGCCTGGCAACATTGCTCAAAAAGTTGCCTTGCGTATCATCACCTTTATTAGTCTTAAACTTCAGTGCATGAATCATACCGTATGCCTTGTTGAGAAGAGGTTTGTTATGTATGGTTTTCACCTGGTTAATAGTTAAAATGAGTACAAAAATTGGCTCTTTACCTTATCTACCCCTAAAAGGTGCACATTAGTATTCTAGAGTAGTAATATGTACCTTTAAGGTACTACTATGAACCTTTTAGGGTAAATAAGTTACAAACACAAAAAAGTACTGCCCCAAGTGATAAGCTGTTTAACCCATAAAAGGTACAATTTGTTCACATTTACAAAAAAAAAAAAAAAAAAATGTAAAAGCCCCGATACCATTCAAGTGAAATCAAACTTGTGTGACATCATTTCGAACAAAATCAGGAAAAAAAAAAAAAGTTTGTTTTCAGTTCATTTTGGGAGTTTGAAACAGCTTGCCAAAGGAAAAAGTTCACTCCAGCTGGCAAACACCTTTGAACTACCATTGTTCTGTGGTGATTATGTAATAGGTAGGTGTGCTCTGAGGCTCTGCCTTCTTTGACAAGGAAATCCGGTTCATTTTTTTCTGTTCAGTATGTCGAGATCTGACACGAGTAAAAACATGAACACACTGGAAATCTGCTTTATAGTAGAAACTGAAGTTGTAATTTAAGAGTTCATTTGCAAAACAACTCCATTTTTGTTAATTCTCATAAATCATGTTTTTTTTTTTTTTAATTGTGCATTCCAAGTAATATCAATCAAACTGCAGTTGGGTTGAAAAGGTTAATTGAAAGTATGTTTTTTTTTTTTTGTTGTTTTTTTTTTTTAATACATATTAAAAAATTTTTTTAGCAAAAGCAGATAACTCCAACAGTCGTTTTTTGACAAAAGCAGATAACTCCACATTTCATGTTTCAGAGTTAAACAAAACCAAGTAATTGCTTTGTAATTGCATTTAAAACACTCAAACACACTAACACACTAACAGATGGGCACACACATACACACACACGCATGCGCACTCACACACAGCTTTGACGAAACTCCCCTCAGCTAGCGCGAAGTGACTAGCAGCCTTGTCACCTGACCTGAATACTGCACGCTGATTCGCTAAAACGGACTTATCGGGTTGTGTTCACAAACAACAAGGGTGCTTGTCGGTTTCTGCTGTAAAACGTGAACTCGCGATGCCTTGACAGTGGACAATACTGCTTTTGTGACAAAATGGATTTATGGTTCAGAATGTGCTATATGTGGAGAATAACGCATGGCAGTCAGTTCATTTTTTTAAACTTGCTGTTTATAGGTTTTTGCAAATGAACTCTTCAATTCTAATTAAAAGTGACAGTGACACTGTTTTTCATATTTAATACTGTAAAGCTGCTTGCTTGAAAAGCAATCTGTTGTGTAAAGAGATATATGATGTGTCTTAAATTTGAATTGCAGAGCTTGTGAAAACACTGTGCAACCGCATCGCTATAATTAGATGCTTGCTTAACTGCTGTTTTCTCACCGCTGTCATTTTTTGTTGAGTGTTTATTTTGTTATTGAGTCCTCTCATAGTGATGTTAAACAAACCGCACATTTTTACATATTCACCTGACCGCTGCTTTCTGCAGCAAGGGCAGAGCTGGGATGTTCGCTACTGTATACCGCTGCAAACGTATTTCAAATTTATTTTTACCCCTAGACAAAGAACAAAAAAAGAACTTCGCTGTGAGTATATCGGGTCTTAAGTGATAAGTGGTGAAATACCATCCATATAATTTCCTCTATCAGTAAATAGATGTCGAGATCAAAAGTTGACCTCTTCAAGGTCATTTAGATGCTATATTGAATCTGTCGGACTGATGGAAAGAAAGCAAAAAAGAAAACAAGACAGATGCAGGTCTTGACCTGTCACTCATAAGGAGATTAGTTCACCCAGCCAGTAAAATCTCACTTTCTGCCAGCATTTGCTTGAGCCGGACCAGTAGGCTAGCTGTCAGGAAGACGATTCATTTCTCAAAGCTCATATTTAGAAATTGGAAAAAGGCGGGATAATTTTTTTGGCAGACCTGTCAAGCTACCACTGCTCTTCAATGTAAACCTGAAAGCCGGGGGTGTGGTGTGCTGCGGGAAAATAAACACTGACTGCACTGCCTCATGAATATACAAAAAGAGGCACATAACTTCACACCCTGCTACCCCAGCCAGATGACTGGCCGTGCCTCACAGGAAGCTGCACAATGCCCCTCTGGTGTGTGTTTGATGTAGCGTGTGGGCCAGTAGATCAATGAGGGTGCAGGTGTGCGGGGCAGATGGTGTAGAGGTGATACCCGGGGCGCTGAAACTCAGCCGGGCCAGAAACACAGAAGCTCCAAGAGGGCGGCCCCCAGGGGAACCGAGCCATATGAGTGATGCACTCTGGGATGCAGCGAGGCAGAGATGTGATTTATGGAATAGAGCAGTGAAAGTGAGCTCCCCGCTGTCTTACTCACACTGCTGCTGCGCTTGCAAGATCTCAGTCTCTTATGTGGTTTTTGGGACACTTTTTCTATAGTGTATTGCATTTTCTTGGGACTTTCTCATTAAACACAATTGCTGGGTGAAATAAAGATGGTGGAGGTAAAGTCATAGTTTATTGTTGTTGTTTTTTTTTTTTTTTTAAATCACACTTGCAATTCTGAAAGAGGTTTAAATGCCTTTAATCCCAAATTCTTAAGCCTTTGGGGTGTCAACAGTAGGCATGTACAGTGTAAAACAATGCAGTGGTAGACTGTTACAGCTTCATTAAATATTCATGTTATTTGTCCAGTAACAGAAACTTTCACACTCTAATTTGATTTGAACCATATGAGGAAACAGAGCTACAAATCACCTGTAGAAACTGATTGTCTTTTCTTTTTTTTTTATAACACTATTCAAAGGTTCAGGGTCGGTGCAATTTTTTTTAAATGTTGGTGCTCAAGAAACATTTTTTATTATTGAAAACGGTTGTGCTGCTTAATATTTTTGTGGAAACTTTTTTTTTTAGGATTCTTTGTTAAAAGAAATAATAGAAAGTTCAAAAGAACAGCATTAATTTTAAACAATCTTTTGTAGCATTATAAATGTCTACGACACAATGTCTTGTCTTTTTTTTTTTTTTTTTTTTCTTTTTTCTTTTTAGCTCAACACATGTTCAGGCATTCATTATACGACAACAGATGTAAAGTGTCAGGAAATGAGGGGTAAAATGAAAATGACTACTGTAAAATGGAAACTGTTTTTGATGTGTGGGTTTTAAATGCCAAAACAATTTTTAAAGGATTAGTTCACTTTAAAATGAAAATTACCACAAGCTTTACTCCCCCTCAAGCCATCCTAGGTGTATATGACTTTCTTTTTTCTGATGAACACAATCTGAGTTATATTAATAAATATCCTGACGCAACGGGACCAATGAGTATGAAGCTCAAGAAAGTGCATCCATCCATCAAAAACGTACTGGCTCTGGGGGGTTAAAAAAGGCCTTCTGAAGTGAAGCGATGTGTTTGTGTAAGAAAAATATACATATTTATCTAGTTATAAAGTAAATAAATATCCAGCTTCCGCCAGACCACCTTCCGTATTTTGCTTTGGATGGATGCACTTTCTTCAGCTTCATACTCATTGGTCCCATTCACTGCCATTATAAAGCTTGGATGCGTCAGGATATTTATTAATATAAATCCAATTGTGTTCATCAGAAAGAAAAAAGTCATATACACCTATGATGGTTTGAGGGTGAGTAAAGCTTGGGGTAATTTTCATTTCAGAGTGAACTAATCCTTTAAAACAAACTGCCAAAATAACAAATCAAAACTTTTAATTAATAATTAACAGCACTGAGAAAAATGAATGGTATTTAACAGAGAAGCAATCAAACTACATTTATGAATGATCCTGAAAGATCTTGCATTCAAAGGTGAGGATGTCGCCACCTTGTGGCAAAGGCTAGTTATGCACTCAGCACTTTAAAGCCCATTCTCCAAAAAATGTTATTAGCCTACTATCAGGTTTTCCTTTAGCCTGTAACTTTCATTTTTTTAGTCATGTTTGAAGCTCAAACATTACAAAGCACTACTTTCTTTTCAGCTCTGATGAGCAAGAAACTCCTTGACAGATCCAAATATTTGCTTGGATTCATAGGTTATAGAGGCAGGGAGGAAAAACGCACATGCATTTCATTTATACCTCTTATTGTCTTTACTACAGTGTGTCATGCCAAAATAAACGCTGGATTGCTCTGTTTCACTGCCAGAACTAAAATAGCAAAAACACAAGAATAGGCTGAGCAGAGGTTAAACACTTTTTACTTTGTTTCATATTTGTTTCATGTGATTGGTTTGCAAATACTACAATACATTGTGCAGTATTTAGATAATGCAATTTTTATATTATTTGTTTACAAAAATGCACCCTGTTAACTGTAGTGTCTACAAAATACCAAAAACAATATTGTTACCACATTAAAACTGGTAACTTGGTTTAATCATTGACATCACCAAATGTTACCAAAAAAATTAATTATTGAAAATTTACTATTGTTTCAGTTGGTTAAAATATTAATTATTATTATTATTGATTTTGTTTACTTTACATATGATAAAAAATGTTGGTACTCTGTTGGGTTGCCACTTGATTTCCATAGTAAAATCTGAATGGACATTGAAAACATGGCCGCAATACCCACAATACCAAAAGTCCCATTCAAGCATATGCAATTAGCATTTCTCTGCAGGAGGCACGACCACATCACAGGTCACTTTTTTCTCCTTCGACATGTTGTCAGAGAGCGCTTACACATCTTTGAAAGGTAGCATTGAGTGTACTTCATTCTCATTGTCCAACTCCCCAATTAGTCCACGTCCTAATTCTAGCATTTAGTGTTGGCATATCATGTCTCTTCTTGTTATCTTGTGTTCCAGACTTTTGTAAATAGTCATATTTAAAACTTTAATCCCCTCAATGGAAGATGACGCGCAGACAGAAAGTCCGTCATTTAGACAGATAAATGTTATCTCAGTCACAAAGCACTCCTCTCCTTTTTAACTGGCTAATGAGTTTGTTCTGCGGACTCCAGTGGAATGTTTCATCCGCAGCCCTTCAATTTGATAATGCTGTACTTTTATCCAAGATGTCCATTCTCTTTAGCAGCAGGGAAAATATACAGCGTCTTCGGCAATATACTTGTCCCTCACTTGTTTGTTGTGGCTTCAAAGCAATGAACGCATTTGTGTGTAGCAGGACAGCGTGCTGTATGTGGGTTCAAAAAGTATTACATTTGTATTTACCATTATGCTGATTTCTATGTATGTAGTATAAAATAGATAAAAGAAGAAGCTTACTAATTCTGGTTCTGAAAAAACAAGTTTATGAGGTTTTGCATTGATACCACACTGCCAGAAAAATAATTAGTAGGCTAACAAATATATATATATATATATATATATATATATATAAATATAATACAGTTGCAAGAAAAAGTATGTGAACCACTTGCAGAATCTGTGAAAATGTGCAAAATTTTAACAAAATAAGAGAGATCATACAAAATGCATGTTATTTTTTATTTAGTACTGTCCTGAGTAAGATATTTTACATAAAAGATGTTTGCATATAATCCATAAGACAAAAAAAATAGCTGAATTTATTAAAATGACCCAGTTCAAAAGTTTGTGAACCATTGATTCTTAATACTGTGTGTGGTTACCTGGATGATCTACGACTGTTTTTTTGTTGTGTGATGGTTGTTCATGAGTCCCTTGTTTATTCTGAGCAGTTAAACTGAGCTCTGTTCTTCAGAAAAAATCTCCAGGTCCTGCAGATTCTTCAGTTTTCCACCATCTTTTGCATATTTGAACCCTTTACAGCAGTGACTGAATGATTTTGAGATCCATCTTTTCACATGGAGGACAACTGAGGGACTCAAACACAACTATTAAAAAAGGTTCAAACATTCACTGATGCTCCAGAAGGAAACACGATGCATTAAGAGTCGGGGGGTGAAAACTTTTGAACAGGATGAAGAGGTCCAAATTTTTCTTATTTCGCTTGAATATCATTTTTTTTCATTTAGTACTGCCCTTCGGAAGCAACAGAATATACTTAAATGTTTCCCGGAAGACAAATTAAATACAATTTACCTTGATCTTCAAATTCCAAATGTTTTCACCCCCCATCTATTAATGCCTCATGTTTTTTTTCTGGAGCATCAGTAAATGTTTGAACCTTTTTTAAAAGTTGTGTTTGAGTCCCTCAGTTGTCCTCAGTGTGAAAAGACGGATCTCAAAATCATCCAGTCACTGCTGTAAAGGGTTCAAATATGCAAAAAATACTGGAAAACTGAAGAATCTGCAGGACCTGGAGACTTTTTCTGAAGAACAGAGCTCAGTTTAACTGCTCAGGACAAACAAGGGACTCATGAACAACCATCACAAAACAAAAAAACAGTCGTAGATCATCCAGGTAACCACACACAGTATTAAGAATCAATGGTTCACATACTTATGAATGGGGTTATTTTAATAAATTCAGCTATTTTTTTTTGTCTTGTGGATTATATGTAAACATCTTTTATGTAAAATATCTTGCTCAGGACAGTACTAAATAAAAAATAACATGCATTTTGTATTATCGCCCTTATTTTGTTAAAATTATTAACATTTTCACAGATTCTGCAAGTGGTTCACATACTTTTTCTTGCAACTGTGTATATATATATATATATATATATATATAAAATCTCAAGTACCCCTCAGATAGCATAAACAACTGCTTTTAAACCCAAATCTTTGCTTTTACTCATAGGAGGACATGTATGGTGTTCCACAACAAAAAACATCATGGAGGGAGACGAACTTGCAGCCTGTGTGGTGGATTTGCACGCGCATCTTCAAACACCAGCTCAAACTCCCTACGGTCAAGGAATGTACCCGGCCCGACAGCTGGACAGCATCCAACTCCTTCCTCAGCAAGCCGCCATGGCGTCCATACTGCCCGGCGCTATCATAAACAGTGAGTGCTGCATTATCAGACCTCTGCCACAGTGGATAGACTGATTAATGTGCTTGGTTAAAAATGGAAATCCATGTCAAAGAGTCATCACAGTTCTGATGTGCATGTTTGCCATGGATAAGAGAATTACCAAGAGTCGAGGTTGACCTTCAGTTTGCAGGAATTAGATATTTACCCTCTTCCATTCTCTAATCACATTTAACAAGAATTTGATGAAAACAACAGCACATTTGCTTTGATGGGTCTATGGGTTATGTCGTTCATCTAATTACAGTTACATTGTATCCCAGTTTCCATCTGGGACCGATGTGCTCTTCAGCCTAATTGTATTTTTTTTTTTACTTTTTTATGATCATTTTCTGTTTTAAATTGCAAAAAAGCATTTACACTTGGACATGAACAAAGCAATTTTTCAAACAAAGAAATCTGTGTTATAAAATTAATAAAACATATTTAAGATTTTGCACTATTTCAAAATCACTATTTTGTATTAAATTACAAAAATGTGAAATGGAAGCATTTCTCTGGTGGTCTCAGACTTCTTGACCCCACTATATTTAACTTTGCAATTTTAGATGTTGGGTTGTCACAAGCTTTAGATAATTCAATATGAATATGCTTGTGTCCATTTCTGTCTTTGTAGAAGACATCTTCCCCTGTAAGGCATGTGGCATCTGGTTTCGGAGTGAAAGAAACCTCCAGGCCCACCTTATGTATTACTGCAGTGGGCGACAAAGGGACCCTGAGATGGTGGCAGAGAAAAACGCCAATATCAGCCATCAAATGCTCCGCAATTGCACATACTCACAATGCAATATGAGCTTTGCAGGCTCACATGCCCTGGAAATGCACTTATCAACACATAACTGTGAGTAGACCAGTAAGACATTCTATTTCAAATAACCAGCAACAAATAAAAAAGAGAAAATTTGTAGATATTCAAGAGCCACTGTTTAAAAAAAATATTCCTTTGCTGAAAAAAAGTCTTAACTAGCCTCCTAGCTTGCTCAGGTTGGTCTAGTTTAATGGTTTTAGACAAATTTTGGCAATTGGGAGACCAGCTTGACGACCAGCTACACAAGTTAAATACCATCTTGGCAAGGTTGGTCTGAGATGTTTTTGGCCCCACTTTTTATTCATAGTTTAGTAGAGAGAGGGCAGAAAATTATGGGTATAGTGGATCAGGAAATGTTCCAAACTGGATTCAAACTAATGTTATCTGCACAAGCACGTGTAGGAGTCTGTGCACAAACTGCCTTGGTTAGACTAAACTGTGTATGATAGTGTTGGTCATTAACACCATTCCTGTTTTTTTTTTTTTTCTTTTTTCAAGCTCTCAAGTCAGATGAGATATCGACTGGAAGCAACTTGAAATGCACAATTTGTGACTACACTGCTGAAACTCTTATGGTACTCCAACACCACATCCTCTCCCATCTGTCCCAAACCGGCCTGAGGTGTGGTCACTGCCACTTCACTTTCCAAACCCCCAGAGAACTAGCTAAACATCAGGAACTACATGGACATAGCTGTACGGTCAACAAACTCATCAAAGAAGACAAAGCTGATAACTCTCCTAGCAGCATTGCAGGCAGCCCTCAGCAAGTCAGAGCTAACGCAAACATAAAAGACCTTCAGGAAAGAACAGTAAAGCATGATATAAGTCAAATTTCAGAGCTGGAAAGCACAGAAAGTAGCCAGACATCCACTAAGGGTGAGGGGAACTCAGGAAACAAGGCTAGTGTTTCATACTCCAGAGTAAAGTCAGAACCTTCTAGTCCACGTTTAGCCTCCTCACCCATTCAGCACCACCTCCCTCCTGCCTTTCCCATACCCCCTTTCATACCACATGTCCCATTCTCACAGGATATTACGGTGGGCCCACAGGCATCTGAGATACTGGCCAAAATGTCTGAGTTGGTCCATCGAAGGTTACGTCATGGGGGAAATACTTATCCTCCAGTCATGTACAGCACGCTTGTGCCAAAAGGAGCAACATGCTTTGAATGCAATATCACCTTCAACAACCTTGATAATTATTTGGTGCACAAGAAGCACTACTGCAACACTCGCTGGGAAAACACACACAAGCCACATGACTTCCCTGGACTTTTGGATAAACCAGCAGGCACTGTAAGCCCTAAAATCGGAGCCAGTTTGGCTGTTATGCTAAATGCCGGCCATCCCTCTGAAGTGAAAGGGCCTGAGTCTAACCCTTGCAATCCTGTTGCAGGTGGAAAAGTGACAGATGAACTGTCCGTGCAAGTTAAAAAAGCGTCAACTCCATCGGGTGCACAGGAGAGGCCAAATGGTACACAGCTGGATTTACAAAGCCAGAAATTGCCACCAACTGAAACTGACCCCAACCACACAACATGTGAAGCCTGCAAAATCACCTTTAGTCGACATGAGACCTACATGGTGCACAAGCAGTATTACTGTGCCACTCGCCATGATCCTCAAGTGAAACGTGCAAACAATAAAGGAGTAACCAATCAGAAGTCAGTACGTCCACGTAAAAGAAGAAAGGCATATGAGCTTGCCGCTCCTGAACAAGAACAAATGCCACCCATGGGTATACCACCATTTCTTGGAATGCCCACTATTGGAGGTCCATACTTATCAAAGGACACATTGGATAGCTTTAGGGACCATCAGAGATACAACATGATCCAGGGGTTAGTACCCAAATATCCAGAGGCTTCACTGACAGTTACAAAATCAGCTCTTGTGTCAAAATGTAATACAATCTCTAAGGAAGAAGGTGATGCACCAATAGATCTCAGTAAAAAATGCATGCCACAGTTTGGCAACACTTCGGTTTCCCCTAAAGGACTTATGGATTACCATGAGTGTGTCGTGTGCAAGATAAGCTTTAACAAAGTTGAGGACTATCTTAAGCACAAACAAAACTTCTGCCCAGGTACTATTTTGCATAACGCTTCCACTGAGAACAAAAGCATCAAAAAAGAAGGTCCTAGAAATACCAACAATCTCTTAGAGAACACCCTCTTTGAGCTCCCAGCTCTGCATGGAAAGACTGAGCATCCAAATGCAGCGACAAGTTCTGACATCCAAGCTTCCAGTGAGGAACAACTAATGCCAATAAAAGATGACCTGAGGAGTGTGTTTCAACCCACTGGGGGTTACCCAAGTCCTGTTAAGAAAATGAGACCTGATGAGCAAATTTGGCCTTACTATGAAATCAAACCCACTGATTATGCTACAGGGATGCTGGTGTCACAAAGTGAACGGAGGCAGAGTCCAAATGAGGGCAGTGAAGGAGAGAAAGACCAGCCGATGCCTGATGGTAGCCATCTTAGCACAGATGACCCTGAGAGCCAGAACAAGTCCTCATCCTTAAAGGACAGTCTTAAATTTGAGGACAAGATGGAAGATGCTGGAACTAAACAACATGGTTCCGCTACACCAGACAGCCATGTAGACAGTTCAAACAGCTATAAGGAAAGCACAATGCTGATGCCATCTCCAAAGACTGAGGAAGTCTCGACAAGCTTCAAGAGAATGTTGAGTGGGTCCTCTGCCAGTAATGTAAAGTATTGCCGCCCATGTGACATCCAGTTCAACAACCTCTCAAACTTTATAACACACAAGAAGTTTTACTGCTCGTCACACACAGCGGAGCACGTTAAATAGTGAACCTGCCCCTTGTCTTAAATCTAGTTCACAGTAGTAGAAAAGGTAATGCTGTTAACGAGCGTTGCCTCTTGAATTCACATGGGCCCCAACCCCCAGGCACTTAAGCAGTGTAAAGACACGTTTAGGCCCCCCAGGGCCCAGGACAACATTCCCAGTTGTAGCCACTTGACATCGGCCCTGCTGTTTTGGATCTGACACCATTTGCTTGCAGTGGACACTTGCTTGGCTATCATTTGTGAAGACTAAAAGTGACAATATGCCCCTTCCTCTTTAAAGTGGACACAAGCCTTGAACCAGTCATATTAGATTTTTCACAAGCACTGTTTTTTCCCCTTGTAGTCAACAACATGAGACATTTTTACAATTCCATGCTGGTGTACTCATCAGCAGGAGGACAATCAAATCAGGAGATTTATCCTACCAGTCATTTATTAGAAACTTTTAAAATATTTGTTGGGAATATTCTGTGTTGATAGTTTTGTGTGTGTGTTTTTTATGTATTTATTTATTTAATAATAGTTGCAGCTCTAAAAAGATGCAGATCTGAAATGAAAAACAAGTTTATGAAAAAGCCACATGAATTATAGAAATTGATTAAAAAGAAAAATATACAGATGGTGGAGCAACCTCTGAATGACTGTCAACATATCCTTAAATACTTGCAATCAAGTTTTCTGAATTAATAATTGTCAATACATGTAGAGTCTAGTTTGTCCTTGATGTTTCTTTATGCTTCAAAATGTTTTTCTTGTCAATGCAGAACTCTTCTTAAAAAGGTGACCTGTATGTGTGTTTGATTCATTATCTCTTTTTTAAATATTTGGCTTCTAATGCAATACTTTTTAAAAGATGAAACATTATTTAAAGCAGTATTATGAAAGGGTAACTTTTTTTTACTTTGACCCCAGAAATTGTATGTGTGAAGTGTTTACTGAAGTCTACCTGGAGAAGGGTTTACACTTGGTATGGATGACTCATTGTAATCTTTCCTACAGAAAAACAAAATAATCTCATGAAAAAAGAAAAAAAAAAGTGTCAAAAATGTGTTGCTATGCATGTACCTGTATGGAATGAAATTCCAGAAATGTGGGAAATGTTATTTTATGTGACATAAAAATTAAAATTTTTATCTCAGGACAGCAGTGTCAATGAATTTGCTATACATCATTTATTATTATTATTATTATTATTAAATTTATTTCAGGACATACTGAATATCCATAGAAATCTATAGTCACATCATTCAGGACAGTGGGAGTTTGTATCTCCAAATGTGCAGGCACTAGCACCACCTAGCGTTAGTTACGATTCAAGACATAAAATCGTTACCTTTTCTTAATGGCATGCATCACACTGAAGGCTGATATCATAGCATAATGCTTATGGTCTACTGTCTTGTGTAATCTATCTAGTATTTATTAGGTTACTCGTGTTCAGTCAGGGTCACTCATGTCAGAGATATCCAATCCTGCTCCTGGAGGACCACTTTCCTGCAGAGTTTAGCTCCAACACATCTGCTTGGATGTTTATAGTATTTCTGAAGACCTTGATTAGCTGGTTCAGGACAGTTTAATTAGGGCTGGGATGGGCAACTTCGGTCCTGGAATGCCACTGTTGGAGCTAAGCTCTGCAGGACAATGGCCCTCCAGGACCGAAGTTGCCCATCCCTGAATTAGGGCTATAAAGCTAAAGTCTGCTGGAAGGTGGTCCTTCCAGGAGCAGCAGGATTGGACACCCCTGATTTAAAGGGTTAGTTCACCCAAAAATGTGTGTGATGCTGACGCAGGAGCCGGCCAATACTGAGCCAACGTTCGGACGTAAACACGGAAGCGCTGCACTGTCAACTGCTGTATGAGACTGACAGGGTAGAGAAGAAATTGTTGAATAAAGTCGTTATTTTTGTTTTGTTTTTGCGCACAAAAAGTATTCTCGTCGCTTCATAATATCAAGGTTGAACCACTGTAGTCACGTTAACTTTTAACAATGACTTTTACTACTTTCTATGGGGAGTAAAAATATTCATCAAAAATATCTTAATTTGTGTTTCAAAGATGAAAAACGGTCTTATGGGTTTGGAATGACATGAGGGTGAGTACTTTATGACAGAAATTTCATTTTTGGGTGAACTAACCCTTTAATGATGTGGAGTTATTCTGTTAGAGTTGGTGGTTTGTGCATTAGTGGAACCTTTTTTGAAAATAATTAATCATGAACAATCAGATCAAGACAATATGCATGCATTAGTCTGGAATCCAGGCAGTTTATTTTCTGAGAGGATACCAGACAAAGACCCAAGCTTTCTAGATGCATCACCAGAGCATCTGTGTTTTGCTCGATGATTAGACTGAATGCACCGGTGCTTCTCAGGGCCTCCTCCACATGAGCAGAACACCTGAGGGGCAAGTGACGGAGCACATCGCTCGTCTCATAGGGAGCTGAACAGACGTGCTGTTCTATGAGTCCTCATCCCCATCTCTGCAACACTCAGGACAAGGTGCATGTTAAGCTCCTAAGCAGGAAATGCACAGAGGTGCCGTTATCATGGAACCACATTTATGGAGGATTAGCAGAAGCCATAGTGTAGCCTATATCCTTTGCAAGGTCGCCACGTTTGCTAGTTGACAGAGAAAGTAACACTCACTTATATCTTTTTTATGGGAAAAATGAACTGTCACTTCTGACTATAACGTATCAATTTCAAATGATGTTAGTGCTTTAAAAAAAATAAATAGATGTAAGTGCCTTACAAAACCCCAGCAAGCAAGCTAAGGAAGCCCCACCACCACTCCTCCTCAGGCTGTTATTATTTGATACAAATATTCAACAAACTTTTTCCTTCTTTTGCAAAATTAGTCACATTAAAACCACAATTACATGAGAGAGATAGAGATTATTATGCTGAGACGGCTATAGTAATGGAAAGAGTTTACCGACGTTACCTGTTGTCGACTTGCAAACTGTTGAACGACGCTCTGGTGAGACGCAACGGCACGCAGCGTTTTATATCAGTTAGGCGGGGCTCCCTCCCTGGAGGCCTGTGGGGAGCTCAACACATGCCCATTTCCGCTGGTATACAGATTATCCAGTGAGCGAAGCATTCACAGTAAATCTTCACTATACGGTGAGCAGAATCTCTGGGTGGTATAGTGAGCGTCCAAATCACCTGAGCCCAATTGTGGAGAATGAAGAGACATTTGAGCTTGTGAGAGTTCCATGTGACTTCTTTCTATTGTAACAGAGTTGTACTAAAGACTTTTCTTTGAAACATAAAAACACTAATAGGCCTGTTGTCTATTTAAATATTTCATTGAAGTGAAGATAAATTATTAAAAAGTGCCTACTAGCCTATAACAAAGCATTACTATTATCTCTCACACTTCTACTTCTTTTTAAGTAAGCCTAAGTATCATCCTATCTAGCCAAGCCTTAGCAATCATCCACAGCACATTAACAACTGCTGATACATGCCTACTGAGTTATCATCACTTCAAAAATTACATT
Source organism: Mylopharyngodon piceus (assembly GCA_039654765.1). Classification (NCBI taxonomy): domain Eukaryota; kingdom Metazoa; phylum Chordata; class Actinopteri; order Cypriniformes; family Xenocyprididae; genus Mylopharyngodon; species Mylopharyngodon piceus. The sequence goes on along the minus strand of CM077448.1, from coordinate 2,241,678 downwards.
TTCTGTTAAAAATCCTGTTTATAGTAACCACAAACAATATAACTTGACAGATATCAGTTTGTACATGACTTGATGACAATAAAAGGGTAAGAAAAAAAAAAAAAAAAATTCTTAAATGTCTCGTCTCTACCTGTTTCACCTGTGGCTATTTCAGCCCTCAGCCATTTATAACAAATAGTTGGATGGCTGAGGGCTGAAATAAAATCTCATAGAAGTTGTCAAAGATGTTTTGCTATGCATAGGCTACCTTTACAAAATTAAATTCCAGAAATGTGGCAAATGTTAATTTGTGTGATATAAAAATTCAAATTCTGATCTCAGGGCAGCAGTCTGTCAGTATATTTTCTATATCATCATCATTTTCTATCATTAATGCACATGTTTAGTTCAGGACCTACTGAATATCCTTAGAACTCTATCATTGCATCATTCAGGAACATTAGGAGTGTGTATCACCAAATGTGCAAACACTAGCACCACCTAGCGTTAGTTACGATTCAAGACACGAAATCATTGCCTTTTCTTTAAATTTTAAAACAAACAGCTTTACATAATGGCATTCAGATGCGTGATTTTGGGCGGTTGGGCGGTTGAAAAAAAAAAAAAGTTTGCTCCAACTATTTGAGTTGTTGTCCTAGAACTAATCTTAACAATTTCAAGTAAAAATCCACAGCTATCATAGCATGTACCTTAGTGAACAAGATATTGCTTGTCAACTGGCATTAGTGCTGTCATTTCTTATTTCTATAGCTATGGTCTATGTTTTCATCCACCTATTTTTATGCACATTTTGGGATATCGTATAAAATGCTGGCTGTGTTCTAAACCGCATACTTCCCTACTATATAGGGCAAACGAACAAGTATGACAGAAACTAATAAGTATGTCTGAATCCTTAGTATTTATAAGAGAGTAGGCGAGAAATACCTGGGTGGTGGACTAATTCTCACGAAATTCAGAGGTGCGTATACTAATAGTGTGTTCGAATTATGCTCACTTAACACCTACTATATAGTAGGAGAAAGCAGTATGTGAAAGTATGTCCGACACACCTCTGAGTTTTCATAAAACAGTAGGCGAGAAATCCCCAGATGGCCTACTGCTTCCGCCCAAATTCTGAAGGTTTTTTTTTTTTATTATTATTATTACAACTTTTTTTTTTTAAATTTTATTAAATCTTTTCAAACAACAAACAGGCATTAACATCCCAGATTCTGAAGTGTTCATTGATGGATACTTTTCTATCCCAGCCTTCCACGAGAGAGGATATGTGACGTCATAATTGAAAATGGAGGAGTGTTTTCAAATGTGAGTGTTTTCAAATTAGGGGGTTTTCAAATGCGAGTGTTATAAACCAAAAACACAGTTCCTTGTGTTAAAATTTGTTGAACTACTGTAGAGTAGGGCTGCAACTGATAATTTTGACAATCGATTAGTTGGCTAATCGATTAATCGGATAAAAGCCCAATTTTCTTTTTTTATGTTATTGACAAAACACACTATTCCACATCCTGCCCAATGCTGTCCTTCAAACAAACGTGCCAACTGAATGCTATGAAAACATATATAGTAGACTAAATCTATATGCTATAGGCTATGCAAAAGAGCTATAAATTAAATGATTTTAAAAGATTAAATAATTTTAATCCCTACATTAAAATTGAACATAATAAAGAAAAACACAAACTCAGCATTAACAGATAAGAGGAATGTTCTGAAGGAACACACATTCACTCTGGACACAGTAGCCTGTTACTGTCATTTCTTTATCCTGTAAATGTAAGAGACGTCTTTCATTTACACCCCGTTATCCCTTTACAGTTAGCAATCTTAGAAAATGCTTGAATTACATGTTGACTTTTAAACTTAAATTTAACGTCCAACAACAGATATTTCAGTAAAATGATTTTGTTGTTGTTGTTGTTGTTGCGCCGAATATTAATCGTCTCCCTCTCTACATCCCATCTGTTGTTTGACGCACATGCACGTGCCAGCACTCATTCAGTAAAGTCTTAAATTTAACGCAGACTGTCAGGATAAGCCTTTATGCAAAATGGAACCTCGCGTGAATTTGTAACACTTACAGATAAGTTTTGCGCTGAGGAAACATTTCACAAATTAAACAACACACACGTCTGTCAAAGCCCCTGACAGGGCAAGCCATGTTAAACATTGCGCTAAAGCATTGAAGCTTAAAATAAAGAATATGTTTTGGGCAGCTTGGATCGAATGTGGAGAAAGTTTCGGTTGTGACATCATTGTTTTTTGAGTGTTATATTATTATAAAATTTAGTTTTTTTTTCTGTGTACAACTGTTCAGAACTGTGCTAGCTAACCATGTGCTGATTAGCATCTTTGAGCTAGGCTCAATAGTATCAAGCGAAACATAACATGTTTTGGTACTGACAAAAGGGAACACATAATCATTTATTTGGGGGAAATAAACAAAATGTTAGTACAGTTATAAAACATGGGATGTTTTGTCAAAAATAAAGTATATTAAATTATCAGCTAAGTTGTTATTATAGTGTTTGGTTCAGTATAGATTCAAACTAATAAACCCTTAACTTTGAAATCAGTATGATAAACTTTATGCCTTTTACAAAGAAAGATTGGATTCATAATACAACAAATCTCATAAATTACACTTGAAATATTGTTAAAATTGTAATTGTTATTGATTTACCTGTGAAAACTTTTTTTTTTAAATAACAAAAATATATTTACAAAGTATATAGAGTGTATATATATATATATATATATATATATATATATATATGCACTATATTGCCAAAAGTTTTGGGACGCCTGCCTTTACATGCACATGAACTTTAATGACATCCCATTCTTAATCCATAGGGTTTAATATGGAGTTGGCCCACCCTTTGCAGCTATAACAGCTTCAACTCTTCTGGGAAGGCTTTCCACAAGGTTTAGGAGTGTGTTTATGGGAATTTTTGACCATTCATCTAGAAGCGCATTTATGAGGTCAGGCACTGATGTTGGATGAGAAGGCCTGGCTCGCAGTCTCCACTCTAATTCATCCCAAAGTGTTCTATCGGGTTGAGGTCAGGACTCTGTGCAGGCCAGTCAAGTTCCTCCACACCAAACTCGCTCATCCATGTCTTTATGGACCTTCCTTTGTGCACTGGTGCGCAGTCATGTTAGAACAGGTAGGGGCCATCCCCAAACTGTTCCCACAAAGTTGGGAACATGAAATTGTCCAAAATGTCTTGGTATGTTGAAGCATTAAGAGTTCCTTTCACTGGAACTAAGGGGCCAAGCCCAACCCCTGAAAAACAACCCCACACCATAATCCCCCCTCCACCAAACTTTACACTTGGCACAATGCAGTCAGGCAAGTACCGTTCTCCTGGCAACCACCAAACCCAGACTCGTCCATCGGATTGCCAAACAGAGAAGCATGATTCGTCACTCCAGAGAACAAGTCTCCACTGCTCTACAGTCCAGTGGCGGTGTGCTTTACACCACTGCATCCGACGCTTTTGCTGCGTTCATGCCACCTCGTATTTACCGGAATCTTGAGATGACAACACATGACGTAATATTCGGAGCTGTTCAAGTCCTTTGACTGGGAATTATGCGTTTCTATGGCACCACTATCAACGCCTAAATGAATCTACAGCGGTCAGGTGGTATAGCGGCCACGTGGTACATGTGGGAGCTTTCAGAAAACTCCCAGCTTACAAGCTGTAATTACGAGCTCTACGAGGACGTGAACACTTTTTACGAGCCAGAATCTCGTAGTAACAGGAATTACGATATGGCGTGAACGCACCTTTTGCATTGCACTTGGTGATGTAAGGCTTGGATGCAGCTCCTCGGCCATGGAATCCCATTCCATGAAGCTCTCTACGCACTGTTCTTGACGCACTAATCTGAAGGCCACACGAAGTTTGGAGGTCTGTAGCTACTGACTCTGCAGAAAGTTGGCGACTTTTGCACACTGTGCGCCTCAGCATGCGCTGAGCCCGCTCTGTGATTTTACGTGGCCTACCACTTTGTGGCTGAGTTGCTGTTGTTCCCAATTGCTTCCACTTTGTTACAATACCACTAACAGTTGACCGTGGAATATCTAGTAGTGAGGAAATTTCACAAATGGACTTATTGCACAGGTGGCAACCTATCATGGTACCACGCTTGAATTCACTAAGCTCTTGAGAGCGACCCATTCTTTCACAAATGTTTGTAGAAGCAGCCTGCATTCCTAGGTACTTGATTTTATACACCTGTGGCCATGGAAGTGATTGGAACACCTGAATTCAATGATTTGGAGGGGTGTCCCAATACTTTTGGCAATATAGTGTGTGTATATATAAATATATCCATGGCTTCAATGAGGTGGCTGCTCGGCCACAACACCTAGTTGTAAACTAGTTGTCTACTCAAAGTTTACTACTGTTACACTTAAAGTATACATGAAAGTATACTTCATACACTAAAAATTAGCCCTGTATATAATAAAAACTGTCTGAATTCTGTAGCCTTCCATTCAAAGAACATGGCTTTCTGAAGAAATTCTGAGGTAAGGTTTTTCTACACAGTTTCAAGTAATCAGAGATGGTGGAAGATGAAACCTGACACTGCAATGGTCCCTTACAGAGCAATTAATTTACAGACAATGCCAAAACAAACTAAATCCATAGCTGAAAAGAAAATTGGAAACCATGCCAATGCCTAGGCCCTGGAGAGGTGATTTAGAGTGAATGGTGGTCTTCATCAGACATTTGATCAAACTGAGTATCTGTCCTTGAGCTGAAATTCATATTAGGAAACACAATTTTACCATCAAAATAAATGCCATACTGTGTGCAACGCTCACAATAACTGTAGCCACCATGACCTTTGATACATTTTTTTAAAAGCTGTTGCTGAAGTGTCACAGATAAAAGCATATGGAAGTGGTACATTGTAGTGTTTACCATTAAAAGTTACACCAACTGTTGCGACAACTTTTAAATCTTCCATAAAATCACGCATGTAATCTTTTACTGATTCAGGTTTACAGGGACCTGCATAGACACCTATTATAAACACATTTGCTTTTGGTAATTCAACTATAGATGGTTTTAAACTTCCGCAAAGAATCAATAACAACAGAGTCCCTCTAGAGTAGATTATTTCTGATAACAAGCAAAATAAATAAGTAAATTACATTAGCTAGGAAGTTAAAACTATGTCTAGCCAGTATTATTTTGGGTTACCAGAAGAAGAAAAGAACCATTACTTGGCCAAAATCAAATGTGATAAAGTTACACTACCAGACCCGTTCAACAAAATGTTGAGACAAGAATGTTTTTCTACAGACCTGTCTGATTTACCGGAGGTCAGTCAGGTTTGAATACCTAGTCGAGAAGGAATGTGTATATACAAGGGAGGCGTTCAAGGCATATCGCAGCTTGGATAACTATAACAAACGCAGACCAGAAGTTAGGGCCAGGCGTGTAACCGTGGCATGCGCGTGTGTCCAATGAAATGTCTGTTGACTTAATATAGGCCACAGGTGCATATTAGAGCTCCTAGAAAGAGGCAATCCATCAACATTTACACGTACAGTCAATGTATCTGTTGTCAGTTCACTCTCAATTTTCAATTGTAATTTTCAGTTCTAAAATTATTGCACTTGTAAGCCCAAAATGGTAGTAGCTACCCTGTCCCACCTCTTTCACATCACATTCTTTGAATGTACTGAGAATCTTTTGGTAAATCCAGACCTAGCTCCAAAAGTATACCTTAAGGCAGGAACACACCAAGCCGACGCCGACGAACTAGTGGCGGCGAAAGCAGACTGTGGGGTTGGCTCACGTCGGCAGCGTCTGTGTCCAAAGTTGCCCTGACACACCAAACCAACGCTCAACAGCCGACGGCCAAGTAGCACGTCCATTCTGCGCCTGCCTAAGATGAAATGCCTTTCCGTACCAGCAGGTGGCAGTAGCTGAACAGCCAATCAGAATGATCAGATGGCCCGACGGACCATTGAGCTCCGACGTCGATTCAACATGTCGAATCGGCCAAAAAAAAGCAGACGAGGACCAACTTCAGCCGACGGTGCGGATCACACTGAGAAAACTTAGTCGGCCGACGAACAAAAACTGCCCGACGGCCAACCAGTGGCTTGGTGTGTTCCTGCCTTAATAGCTCTGAAAGTGCAGAATGAGACACATTTTGGTTAGCTGCCCATTTAGCCAGTTTCCTTTAAGCATCATAATGGGGTTCGTCTTCAGGATTATCACGTACAAGTCACCACGTACAAGTCATCAACTTTAGTATCAACATCAAAATCCAGATTTACAGCCTCATCAGCATTGTCCTTCGCATCTTCCTCAATATTTTGCACTGCCTGGTCCACAGCCTGATCTGCCTGCTCCATAGTCTCCATCGCAAGGCTCAATAAATGCACTCTGCTGCACTCTGACTTTGATTCTCCTTGTCTGTGAATTGCCATTAAGGTAATCCATTTCACTACAATACAGAGAGGAAAACAGGGGCAGAAATAAACATATGGTGTCTCCCCCAAACTATTGGAACAGTAAAGTCAAGTCATCATACACCAGTTATATTTTGTTTTGAGATCAAAAATATGCATAATGGAAGAGAGTTTAGAATTTCAGCCTTTATTTTCTGATATTTATATGCATTATATAAAGTTATAAACTACATAAAATTATATTACAAACTACATAAAAACATAGCACTCTTTGTATTATACAAGCCAATTAGCCAATTAACAAAAGTACTGGGACATCTGACTAAAAGATGTTTTCGTTACCTAGGCCTTAAACAATAAATAGCTCTGAATGTCTACCCATGGTTTTGTCCCTCTGTTTCAGTTGTGAAGAGTACATTTGTTGTTAAAAAGCATAAGCCAACGTAAAGATCAAAGAAACATGCCTGAACAGAATACTCAAATCAATATGTAACCATAGAAACAAACTGACAGGGGAGAACTGAACCAATTAACAAATTAGAAGATAAACTAGGAAACACAGACATGAACAGAACTCAAAACGTGACAGTACCCTCCCCTCCCAGAAGGCGTGTCCTTGTGCCATAATACATACATAGGGGTGGGAGGGAGGGATCCCTTTTCCGAATGAGCCATAAGCAGCCAATCGTCCAATAATTCAGAATGCGCACTCCGCTCAGATGCAGTGGGGAGAGAACAGCGTTCATGCACTTCGTGAATGCGCGTGAAGCTAAAGATAGGCCGAAAGGAACCGTAAACTGATATGCAATTCCTTTCAAATGCGAATCTCAGAAAGCGACTGTGTCGAGGGGCTATCTGGATGTGAAAGTATGTGTCCTTTATAGCGCTTTTTCCACTGCGTGGAACAACTCAGCCCGGCTTGGTTCGGTACGGCACGGCTCGGCTTGCTTACTTTCGGTTTGTTCTTCCACTGCAGTTTAGTACCACTTCAAAGTGGATGGGATTATAGACTGATCGTTATAGTTGCGCCACCTTTAGTGCCGTGGATCCACTCCTTGGCTACCAACGAGTCTGCACCTCAGCTACAGACCACGATACAGCCATTTCTTTTTTCAAGTTGCGTGCGATGGTCGTTTAAAGCAAGTCTTTTTAAAAAAAAACGCGCAAACAAATAATACTGCGGTGGTTGTTACTGACTATTTAAATCTAGCGGGTTTGGTGTCGTGTTTCAAATCCAATGACGTTGGTAGTGACGATTCTCTCTGACCAATCAGTGATCTGCAGTTCACACGTTACATTTAGGTCAGCTGCTGTAGGTCCAGAATAGGGCAGAGCCCTCCGTCTTTCTTGAGAACCAGAAAATAGACAGCACTACACTCTATTACTGAATACAGTGGCTTAGCCGGTGTTTATATAGTACTGTAGCGATCTTGTACAGGTCTTTAATTAATTTATGGGTGAAATATATGAATATAATAAATCATAAAGCTTTATGATTAATTATAATACATATACCGACCCAAGAGGGAATTATACATATATTGTGAATTAATTACAACGAATTATAATTAATTACATATATGATTAGTTCTGGTTTAATAATTATTTAGAGAAACTATTAGTTTGTCCAGCAAACCGTTAGTTCCTCATAGACTATTATAAAAAAAGAAGGTTTTTCTCTGGCCACGAGAAAGACTTCCTATTCTAGCATCAATGTGTAAAGCAAGGATACTGGATCGAAACGTTAAAGTGACCTGGGTTTTGTTGAATGAGCAGCAGAAACAATCAAGCATGAATATAATGTATTTAATATATGAAACTACGGATATAGAGGTTATACGGCTACATATATACAAATAATACACATTGAAGAAAACGAAAGTAAAGTCAGGAAAACAGAGGTGATCAAAGAAATGGCAAATTACAAACAGTTAAAACCTTTGAGAGCCAGCAAGGAAACTCAGCTTATACATCGAGCTTAAAACGCTTCGAAAAGAATAGTTCTATACTTGCATAGGTTCAGGTGCTGTGGTTGTTTCGTGTTTCTGTAGGAGTTTCGGTTCGTGCGGCTGGATGCGATTGGTCCTTTTCCGAGGAAGTGTTCTTCGGCGGGATTTTCGAACAAGGTTTTAACTTGAGTAAAATAACCGGAAAATAAAGAAGAAAGGCTCCGTCTTCTAGGCGATGAAGAGAGAAGACTTCGGGAGACGGATGAAGAAGGCTTGACAAAAGATAGCTTTTTTTGCACCAAGAGACGCGTGTCATTGTGTTTTAAGGACAACAGACCAGAACGCCTCCTTGGGTACATCAGCCAATGATGAGGGTGTGATTTTGGCGGGCAAAGTTCTTCTTTGTCTCCATTTATGACCTAATTTGCATGGTTTATGAAGTGTCAGATCTGAGCACATTTTCTTCTAAGTACCCTTAAAAATAGAAAAATGCATTTTACAGTAATGTGACATACATTTTCAATTAGGGTATAACAAGAGCTTTACAATGAGACCAAACTTGTCAGATGGCAAGGACATAAAAGGGGAGATACAGTTTATACATGAATTTTATCGTTTAGAATAAAACTAATACAACTACAGTCATAGCTAAGCTTATATACTAGGGATGCATACATGCACCTTGTAATACAACGACGGGTACACTTTGGCACAGTTATATTTGGAGGATAAATGTACATTCACAATCTCCATGCGTGTTTGTGAGTGTCTGTATGTGTGTGTGTATTGGGGTTGTGGCCAGTGTCTGCGAACACATGGCCCTCAGCCCCACCAGGGTGACTCTTTGAAGTCCTCAGAGCTGGTGAGACTTTCTTCTGTTTTCCTTCCATGGGGTAACAAAAGTGCCAATGAGGCAATCAGTCCCGGACTTGCCGGAGCTGATTCATGATTTACACAAACAGTTCAGGAGGCTAAAAGCATTCTGACGATTCTAAAGTTGGGCTGGCAGGATCCGATTTTGACCAGACGCTACAGTCCCCCTTTCGGCCAACGAAGTTCCCGTGTGGACCTCGTTGGGCGGTAACAAGAGTCGGATGGCAAATGGATCATGATGGTCAAGCAGCAGACGGTTCCTACTCGTTCTCGACCTTTGGTTCCTCGGATGAGGGATCCATTTCGATGAGGTTTGGCATATTCTCCGTCTTGGTACCTCCTCTCTTTGGTTTTCTCTTGAAACCTCGAGGAAGGGCAGGCAGGCACTTGTCCATGGATTCTCGCATCCCTTTGAGCCTCTTGAACAGGATGAAGGTCAGGCCCAGTGTCAGGGCATACCCAATTGTCATGGAGAGGCAAAGGGCTGTGTCGGCAGCAGTCCAAGCCTGGGCTATAGGTGAGCCGGTCAGGATGGGCAGTCGGGACAGTGCTTGGAGGGCTGTGTCGATGGGAGTAATGTCGATTAGCTGGGACCCCCCTTTCTCAATCCTCAGTTCCAGTTCTGGATCTAAGGTGAGGTTGTGATTCTTGAAAAAGGCTGGGATTTCCAGTTCTGACTGATACTCTTCACTTGGGAGATGGTACAATGCCAGATCATCGAGGTGGAGGATGGCACCTGGGGGTACCTGAATCCAAACACTTTGGTTGGGCAGGCTGACGCGAGTGGCAGTGTCATGCTGATCGTAGGTCAGGGTGGCCGTGCGAGTAGGGGTGTTGACGAGCCATCGATGGCCCACAATCTCTGCTCATGTTCCGATGACTTGGGTGCGAGGCTTAGCCTCGGCAGGGCAGCGTGAGTCGCTGATCATGGGCTGCAACCCGCAGATTCCTTCAGTATTGTCTCTGAGGAAAGGCTTGCTAGGGCAGAGGTAGTGAATGTCTTTGGTCAAAGTACACATGCGCAAATTGGGAGCCAGGTACAGCTGTGGGTTGCTGTCATGATAGGCTGCCATATCGGGTCTGTGTATCTTGATATGGGTGTTACCTTGCCAAAACCCGACACTGACGATGTCTTTGAGTCGGTAGATGTTATCTGATTCAATGATGAGTAGATTTAGGAGGAAGGCCACCTCACTCTGTTCGGGGTCGACGTGCAGTAGGATGGCACTACCCAGAGAGTAGGCGAGGTGGGTTTGAAGAGGATCCGTGGGTCTGACGGTAGCAGAGGCCAGCATGGTTTGGACAAGACTCAGGGGCACAAGGTACGGGGGAATCCTACCCATGGCCAAGCTGTCCATGGAGGAGCTCACCTCCCGCAGCATGTCTGACATCAGAGCGGTGACCAGCTGAGTTTGGGCAAAGTCATTTTGGAAGACAGTGAACAGTTGCTTCATTGAGTTCACCGTCTGGTTCAGCAGGACACTGCGAGTATTGAGAACCACCACAGTGCCTTTCAGGGTTTTGCCGATGGTTTGTAGGGTCTGACTCTGTGTCGCAAGTTGGTCTCTCAGCTGTGGAATCTCGGTCTGAATCTCAGCCACATGCCGTCTTACGGTGGCTAGGCTCACTGCATTGACACTAGACATGCCGAGGTTAAACAGGGTCCCGACGGCAGCGGCGGCTCCGAGCAAAGCTCCCAAGAACCGTTTGGTGCGTCGGTTATGTCCACTTAACTCAGCTTGTGTGATAGTCATTTTCTCCAGCTGGGTGAACATGTGCTTGATATCGGCCTCTGCATGAGTGAGGGAGTCCTCCGTCCATCGGGCACCTGCCCAGCTGTATTGTGCACCCTTGCTGGGGTAGTGTGCTCTGTAGACATTGCGGGGGTCAAGCCGCACGTACGCTTTCTGAGTGTAAGTCCGGCAGTTGGTGATCAGAAGTCCAGGTTGTTCCCTTAGTACAATGCCTGATGCCGGGCCTGGTGACGTGATGTCTGATTGCGGCTGTCCTCCGGTTGGCAGGAGGCACAAGAGGGTGATCCACAGCAGCATCCTGGTACAGAAAAGTGGGAGAGAGAGAGAGAGAGAGAGGGGAGAGAGAGAGAGAGAGACATGGTTGGTCAACGAGAGATGTCCTTGGTTGGTGAGGACAGCCTTTTCGCTCTGAGGATTGCAACTGAGTTTAGCTTGCATTGGCCCCTCCCTGCCTTTCTCTGTCAGCAGCCACATGTCTCTTAATTTGGTTACGGTGGACCCATTTGAAACTTGGTTCTTTCTGTCCCCGGCTCAGTTTGATTCGGTACGCCACCGGGGAGAGTTTGTCCACAATCTCATGAGGTCCTGTCCAGTGGGGGAGAAATTTCTTTGACAGCCGCTTGGAGGCTGTCTTGGGTGGCTGGGCGAAATGGTAGTACCAGACCCGGTCACCCACGTCCAGTTCCTGGTGGGACGCCTTGCGATCGTAATATGCTTTCTGGCCTTCCGCGCTTTTTTGAAGTTGTTGTTGGGCAAAAGCGAACGCTTTTCTCAGGTGCTGGTGTAGCTCGTCGAGGTACTGGTGAGTGGTGTAGGCGGTGATAAGGCTGGAGTCTTCCGGTTGATACAGCAGGTGCAGCGGCAGGGTCATCTGTCGCCCAGTCATTAGTTCAAAGGGAGACACCCGTGTTGACTCCTGCGGAGTGGCTCTGATGGCCATGAGCACCAGAGGAAGTTTCACGTCCCAGTCTTTCTGGTTGGCCGACACATACTTTCTCAGCATGCTAACCACAGTCTGATTGGACCGTTCCACTTGGCCTGAGGAGATCGGATGATGGCTGATGTGCAATTGGGCTTGTACGCCCAGAAGTCTCCAAATCTGCTGCATGATCTCAGCCGTAAAGTGAGTACCTCTGTCAGAGTTGACTCTCAGTGGAAGTCCAAACCTGGTGAAAATGTGGTTCATCAGGAGGTATGCCGTGGTCTGGGCCGTGTCGTTAGGTGCTGGGAGACATTCTACCCATTTGGTAAATTGGCACACGACCGTGAGGAAATACCTGTTACCTCTTGTCGATCTGGTCAGGGGTCCCACCCAGTCTATCTGGAGGTCCGACCAAGGAAATGTGACACCTCTGCGTTGTAGTGGAGCTCTGTGATTTGGGTTTGCCGGTTGGAACTGACAGCAAACCAGACACCCTCTGACATACTCTGCCACATCTTGCTGCATGCCGGGCCAGTACGCCACTTGTTTCAGTGTCTCGTAAGTGGCTCTGGTGCCATGGTGTCCAGCACATGGTGCGTCGTGGGGGTACATTAGCATGACCCCCTTTTGGCTCTGTGGCACTACAAGCCTTGGCGCAGTGTTGTCATCAGGGGCATACCACAGAATGTTTTCTTTCACGCGCAGCATGTGTTTGACGTCGTGCAGCCGTTTGAGGCCGGGGTAGGGTGTGTAATCAGATTGCGTGATTGGGTGGTTGGAGGGGTCTGAGAGGTGGTTTTTCATAGCTTGTATGGAGAGATCGGAGGCTTGAAGGTCCGCTATGTCATTGCTGGAAATATGTGGAGCCAGTGACAGTGGCTGTGAGGTGGGGACCGTTGCCGGAACGGTTCGTTGGCTGCGGGTTATTGCTGCCACGCTAAGGGTTGGTGATTGGTCTGGGGGTGACCATAGATTACCGTGTAGTGCGCCAGTCTTGGCGAGGGCATCGGTTTGGTCATTCAAGTCTTTGTCAAGGCCCGGTTGCTTTGAGTGTCCTTTCACCTTTTTCCAGTAAACGATCATGTCATGTGTTTGAGTGATGTTATCACATGCTTGGAAAAGGTGTTGGTGTTTGACCGGCTTGTTGTTTGCGGTCTTGAAGCCATTCTGTTTCCAGCCCGGAAGGTGGCATGTGAAACTGAGTCTGGCATAGTTTGAGTCTGTGCAAATGAGGAGTTCTTTGATGTTATGGGTCGATGCGATTTGAAGGGTTATGAGAACAGCTGCTACTTCAGCATACTGCGATGACTGGGGACCCAACCTGAAGTGTTGTGGTGGGCAGGGTTGGTCGTTTAACCATAACACCCCTGCACCTGCCTTTAGGATGCCCTCATGGTTGTAGGAACATCCATCGACGTAGGCAGTGGGCATACCTTGGCACGCATTCTCTTCAAAGTACTTGTGACAGGTTGGTTGTTGTTGGGGTACTTCTACTTCCAGTGTCGAAGCTGGTGTGTCATTGGAGCAGTTTTGGCAAGCAGCCAAGCCGTCGCCCAGTGCGGACTTGTGAATTTGGGCATATCGTGCCTCAACGTTGCGCCCCTGGAGGGCCATCAGCCACGTGGCTATGCGTGAGTTGGTGACTACGCCATCTCGGATGCGTTGGCTGTTGAGGAAGGTGACGGGTTGGTGACAGGTCTCTATGATAACCTTTTGCGCCCCGATGTAGTTGGAGAATCTTTGGATGGCCCATACAGTGCAGAGCAAAGCCTTTTCACAGTCCGAGTATTTGCACTCTGGTGACAGGAGTGTTTTGCTGGCATACGCTACGACTCTTTTGTCTTGGTCATATCGTTGGTAGAGACCAGCGCTCAGGCACTTCTTGGAGAATCCGGCTTCCAAGTAGAACTCCTTCTTTGGATCGGGGTAAGCCAGACATGGAGCTGTACACAAATGGCGTTTCAGTTCGTTCATCGCATTTGTTTGGGCTTCTGTCCAGACAAATGGGCAGTCCTTTTTTAGCAGAGCAGTTAGAGGTCTTGCAATGTCCGAGTAGTTCTCTATGAACTGCCGTGAGTAGTTGCACACACCTAGAAAACTGCGCAGCCCTGAGACATTAGTGGGAGGCTCGATGTTTTGAATAGCTTGGATGCGGCTGGACTGCGGTTCAATGCCCTGGGAACCGATAAGTAGACCCACGTAATCGACCTTGGTCCGGCACCATTGTCCTTTGTGGAGGGCGATCTTGGCACCGGCAGTGGCTAGTTGGTTCAGAACATGGTCTATTTCTATCAGGTGGTCAGCCACAGTTGTGCTTTTCATGAGAACATCATCTACGTAGATAAGATTCCCTCTCATTCTTGCATCTGGACATGCTTTGTTCAGGAAGATGTTGAATTCAGCTGGTGAGTTGGCATATCCGAACGGGCACCGTGTGAAAGTGTACTGTCGGTTGCCAAAGGTGAAGGCCAGCTTGTGTTGATCATCTGGATGTACGGGTATAGTCCAGAATCCTGATGCCACATCAAGCGTAGAGAAGATAGTGGCTCCTCTGATTCTGGGTAGTTCCTGCTCCAGCTGTGTCATGGGCCATCGTGACAGTGGCACTTGCTGGTTCAATTTTCTGTAGTCAATGGTGGGTCGCCACTTGCCATTTGGTTTGAGAACGGGCCAGATGGGGGCTGAGTAGGTGCTGTTGCATGGGCGGATGACACCTTTTTCCTCCATGGAACGAATAATCTCCTGCACTGGTTCGTGTGAGGCAATGGGAATTTTGTACTGCCTGACGAAGGTGGGAGGAGCACTTGGGTGTGTTGGAATGCGCACCGTGTGAAGGTTAGTGAGGCCACAGTCTAAAGAGTCTTTGGCAAATGATGCTTTGAATTTGTACAGGACCTGTCTCAGTTTTTGACGGTCTGCATCATTCTTTAGGGCATCTGCATCTTTCAGAATTTGTTGGACTTGAGACTCGAACCCTGGGAATGGTTCCTCCGTTGTGGTGTCATCTGTCAGGTTGGCTGTCAGAAGTGCAGCGCCTTCATGAATTTCGCAGGCAGGTTGGTTAGAGACTGTGTATACCGCAAGGTGTTGGTCCTCCATCAGCTCCGCTCTGCACACCTGTTCTGTGGGCACCGGCATGATGGAAGTGATGGAGATGGTCTTAAAGGGCGCTGTGAACACTGTGTTGTCTGAGCTCCCTTCGGGGATTATTGCAGCTGGTATCGAGCCAATGACTGGTAACATGAGTTCAAAATCATGGAAGTCGTGACTCACTAGCCATCCCAGCCGGTAGGCCTTGGGAATTCTGATGTCGGTAGCCGTGCAGTTGTTGAACAATATGTAGATTACACGGGATGATACTTCAGTGAGGGGTGTGGCTTCCAGAGTGAGTCCAAGTTCCACGCCTTCGGGTGAAAGTTGGAAGAAACCCAGCTTGTTGTTTAGGGTTTGACCACGTCTCATGTTGAGCCGAACAGCGACCCCTTTGGTGTAAGCGGGTACTATAGCTTCCTGTTCGTTGACCAGGAAGCAGACCTCTGGAATGGTCTGGCCAGACATGAGGTTTTCAGTGTTGACGGGAACAACAGGGGGCTGTAAAGTCATTGGAGCCCACACTACCTCATTGATAATGTCCACATGAGCTTTGAGGCGAATCAGGAGATCTGCTCCAATGTAGACGTCATGAGTTAGGTCCGGAAGGACCAGGAAGTAATGGGTTAGAAACCGGCTGTTCCATTTCAAGTTCAGAGCGCAGATGCCCTTGGCCGTCGTCATGGTTGACAGGCGAGAGTCTAAAGGGAAACGTGTACGCTTGTTGGCAAATGGGAGGTCAGGTGTGTTTACAATGAGAGCATCGAACAGGGTGTGGCTGATGGCTGAGTTGTCTGCCCACAGGGCGAGAACAATGTCTGTTGTTGTTAAACCATTCAGCTGCAGGTCTGTTATGACCTTGGGGCAGAAGGAGCCAGAGTCTGTGGTGAGTTGAAGGGTGCAGGGTAGCGAACTTGAACTTTGCCCTGGTGTTGAGACGGTGTTCCTGTGGCTAGCTGCATGATTTCCCGTGACCTCTGTGACCTGACAGTCTAGCTCAGGTGACCTGGGTGACTGAAAGGCCAACGGTTCTCGTACTTGAGCCCAAATTTTCAGCTGTCTGAAGTCCAATAAGGGCTCAAAGCGATCTAGCAAGTCTTTGCCAATGAGCAGGGGAAACGTGTCCATTGGTGAAATGTATACGGGGTGTACCAAGCTCATTGGACCGATGGTTAGATGAATAGGAGCTATTTGTTCAAGTTGGACCTCATTTTGGCTGTACGACTGCACGTTTAGCTCACATTTTTGTGGTTTGAGAGTTCGATTTTGTCTCTTAGCTTTATCTCTGAGTCTTTCAAAAAGGTTAGTTGACATCAGAGTGAGATCTGCTCCGGTGTCTACCAGGGCTTCAATTCTCACATCATTTTCCACAGTGAGGGCTATGTACAGCTTTCGGGCCACCCCCTTCTCGATAAGGTTCCCCAGGAGTCTTGGTACCGGGGCTTGGGTGCTGACCGGTACGCAAGTGGGGCTGGTGTCATGTGGCTCGTTAGGGAGGCAGACAACAAGAACAGCACTTTCTGGTAACTTGGAGTCTTGGTCGTCGGGGTGTTGACCTGGGATGGTTTGCTCTAGATGTGCAGTCGTCAGCTGAGGTGACGGGGTGATGCGGTCACTTAGTGATGCTCTAACTGATTCTGTGGTCAGTGCCTGGTCAGCAGTGATTTGGGTGTGAGGTTCTGTCGGAGGGCTGTCAGGGCAGATCTCCGTCCTAGTCATAAGGAGTCTGGCTTGTCCTTCTTGTCTTTCTTGTGGGGATTTTTCTGAATCAGCTCTTTTAGGGCCTTCAGGATCTCTGCGGACTCGGACATAGCTATGCTGTTCTGCTCCTGTGAGAGGTCGGACTTGGGCTTGTTCGGTGCATGTCGAGAGGCGTTCTGTCTTTGGCGGTCGGAGCTGGAAGTTCTGGCCGATGAAGGTCTGCCATTTCTGGGTCGCCGGCTGGACTCCCACGTGGCGCCGCCCTTTGGGTTGTTGGATGGACGTGGCTTGTTCCAGACTCTTTCAGAACGCCCAGTGTGGTGCTTGGGACGGGCACCCTCGTAGTGAGGCTGCTCTCTGTTGGCCGGGAACTGTCTTGAATCTCTGTTAAACGGTCTGTCACTGTGGTGCGTGTGTGCGCCCTCTAGGGCCAGTTCTGGACAGTGATCAGAGACCGGGTAAACGGTTGGATTTTTAACAGTCTTTTCAGATGCAGCCTTCTGCTTAGAATAAGCCTTGTGGACTAGATCTCGCAGCTGTTGAGTAGACATACTCCGTGGGCAGGCCAAGACTCCCAGATGATGACTCACCGCAGGGTGCAGATTTCGGAGAAACAAAATCTTAAAGTTGAAAACTTCCTCCATTCCTGGCTCGTTACGTGCTCCGAAGTAGGCCTTTCGTAGTCTGTTGTAGTACGCTTGTGGGGTTTCTAGTCGGCCCTGTTTAAGGTCCATGGCCGCGAGGAGCCCTTGGTCCGATTCAGGGTCAGAAAACTCTTTGATCAGAGCCTGTCGCAGCTGCTGGTAGTCTGATTTGACAGCTTCTGGCTGCCGATCTAGAAAGCTGCGCACATCACGGCTGGACGTGATTCGGAGTAGATACAACCTGTCCCATGCATTCACGTTGGCCACATTTTGCAGCAGAAAGTCAATGTCCTGCAAATATGCGTGCACGTCAACACCCCCTGCTGGGTTTGGGGTGAAAGTGGGGATATTCTTTGCTAGCTTGTCCAGCTCTTTGGGAGCCATGCCATGGCTAGTGGCACGAGTTTTCTGGAGAGGCTCCCACCCCTTTGCTGTTGAAGAAGGCGGCGTTGGGCAGGAATGCGTTGGTCATGACGCCCAACCAGGTCTCGAGATGATCCCAGTGGGTGTCAGGGCTGGATGTTCGCGACATAGTGGCTTTACTGTTGACGAGAGAAAGACAGCACAAAAAGAACCAATGCAAGCTCGCGCAGGACTAGCGGGTTACGTAATACGTAATTAGCTAAACTTTGCGTGTGATTCCAGTTAACTGGTGCAGACAGTTAGTGGAATGTAGGCTAGACACTTATTGTCAAATAACCAAGAATGACCACGTGGGTCAATTTGTGTCGGCGAGTGCCGGATTTAAATAAAGATATTGACAGGCGGAGGCTCTACGAGTCTACTAATGACTTTGGCTGCTCGGCCGTCTATCTATTATTCAGCTTCCGTGATGGCTCTCACAGGCTCTGCCTTTACGTGAACTGAAAGAAACAAACACAGTAGAAAAACAGAACAGAACAGGATGGCTGCAATTTATGAGAAATAGAACAGTAAACAAATAGGAAGGAATGAAAATAGAATAGCAATAAAATACCGCAAGAAGGGCTAGAGGGGAGAAGTGAAACTTCAGCTTATTACCACAGCAAGGGTTTATGACGGGGCCTGACGAGGGCGCTGTCGCGTCATAAAACCTAGAAGGATGGTATGGCTTAAGAGCGAAAGGGTTTGGCCAACACTTCTGATTGGAGAATATCAAATATTCTGTGGCTTTCACTGAGCGAAGGGACTGTATGTCCTTAATCTCGGCCTGGGGTGATTTGTGATTGCTCAGACAAGAACTCAGTGGCGGGGGCAACCTCTCCTAGACGTTCCAACACTTGACTGTCGTGTCCGTCGGCACCCTGTACCTTTTGCACTGCGATGCAACCTCTCAAACAGGGACTTTCAGCACAATTGTGTGTTTGGGCAAGGTGTTTGTGCCAACGGCCAGATTGACAGGCCAAAATTGAATTTTTCCCAACCCCAGAGTCTGACCCCGCAGGCAGTTACTCAAAGGGCGGTTCTGTCGTGCAGAAACAGGGAAATTACACAAAATTGCCTTTGTTGCCAACCTGGACTCGTTGCCTCCCTGCACCTGACACACCCAACCTGCTGATGTCCCTGCGTGTTGCCCGTGGTACGAGGTCAGAAGTGACCGAGGTTCACCCACAGCCAGTGAGAGATCCGCCAGGCTAGTTTACTCCGCTCACTGGAACTCACTGGAACAACCGTCAACTCACCACCGATCGCTAGAGGGCCCTATTTGCAAATACACAAGTGGTCACGCAAACACAGCTTAATTGTAAATTTAAATCTCAATTTAAATCTTGTTTAAACTGAATTTAAATAATCAAGTGTGTAGGACAAAAGAATAGGGGTCTAAAATGACCGTCAGAATGAATTAGCTAAAAGCAGAACAGAGTAAAAGACACAATTCAGAGGCACTTGATTCAAATTTGAATTAAACTCTGTTCAATTGAATTTAAATAAGTGCGTAGAATAACAGAATGGGAAAAAGAAAGGAGAAAGCCTTCCCTATTTGAGAATTCCCTAAAGGGAATTGCTTCTTGATGAGCAAAATGCCAACTGATTGACACTACTTAATTTTAAATTTCAATCAAATGTTGTTTAATTAAATTTAAAAATAAGTGTATAAAATAAGGGAAGCTTGGGTGTGAGAATGCTGTTACCAGCAAATCACAAACAGGACACAGACCTAAGAGTGGATAAAATAAAACAGTAAGTAATAAAAAGAAAGGAATTTCCAAAGTAAAAGAAAAAAAAAAAATTAACTCAAGAGAGAAAGAGAGAGAAAAGTATAATGAAAGAAAATCAAGTAGAATAAAATAAAATAATATAGAATAGAGTAAATCTGTGAACACAGGAAAGGAAGGAAAAGGGACGACCACACAGAGGCGGGAACTGACTTATCTGGGAGTGTCCACCAGGGGGAGCACTTTCAGAAAGTGAATTCTCTTGTTGGAAGGGAAACTTAATTTAAATTAAAAATCTAAATGTATTTAAATTAAATTTAAATCGGTAAACCACATTCCAAACACGATTGAAAAGCATAACCATCAACAAACAGTTATAACAGCAACATTGAGGTAGTCACGGGGAAATTTGGAGACAATTCAGTTCGAAGTGTGGAAAGCGTAGCTACCCAGAACGTCCACACGATGGCGTTAATGAGTCCACACAACAAGTAGGGAGGGGTGCCACACCTGAACAGACTGCTCTCTGGCGTCTGGTCAGAGTTACTGCATCCACCTACTGTAATCTCGTGAGAAAGTTTTTATTAGCGCTTTTTGGGGTTTTAATTCCCTTACGACTTAACTGCACTTAATCACGGGTACAAAACTTCAAAATCTCTGCGGATTCCTCGGGTACCGGTTCACTGGGTACTAATATGCACTCCTTATCGCGAGTACACAACTTTGGGAATCAGTCCCTTTTTGTGCATACTTAGTGCACACGAATGTAACGTTTGCGGGATTTCTTCGCCGCTGTTACGGGTCACGCTGGATCAGGACGTGGACCAAAGCTCCAAATTTTTACACATCAATCGATTAATCAGATAGACTGTTTTCCGACTAGATCTGTAACGGTTACGTGGTTGGTTAGCTACGCCAATGACATCACCAAGGAGCAGACACGCTATTTTGAATTATTGGACGACACCGTAATTCAAATTTAATAGCGGTACAAATATGAGGCCTTCTAAGAGATAAGGGAGAATCTCGTCCCAAAATCTCCTTTCAAAAGATACGCTGAATACGATTCAATTCGTTTATTCAAGCGGAAATTAATATTAAACTGTATATTGCAAAAAGATTGTCGCCTTTTGCAGATATGAGTTTGAAATATTAATTGGACTGCAGTTTACTTTACGGTCAACAATTGACTACAGTGTTTTTAGGCACAAATAGCAGCTTGTTAACGTTTTTTCAGAATGAGGGACGCGTTGTCGGCTCACTCAATAAGGCGCGCATATACACATTAAATCACACAAAATTATTCTGTGTTGCTCACACATAAAAACCAAGTTTAAAACGTTGCTCGCGAATTCTCCACCAAATAATCTGTAGCGATCTTGTACAGGTCTTTAATTAATTTATGGGTGAAATATATG
The DNA here is from genome assembly GCA_039654765.1 of Mylopharyngodon piceus. Taxonomy (NCBI): domain Eukaryota; kingdom Metazoa; phylum Chordata; class Actinopteri; order Cypriniformes; family Xenocyprididae; genus Mylopharyngodon; species Mylopharyngodon piceus. Next base: position 2,220,744 of record CM077448.1, on the reverse strand, counting down.
AATATAATAAATCATAAAGCTTTATGATTAATTATAATACATATACCGACCCAAGAGGGAATTATACATATATTGTGAATTAATTACAACGAATTATAATTAATTACATATATGATTAGTTCTGTTTTAATAATTATTTAGAGAAACTATTAGTTTGTCCAGCAAACCGTTAGTTCCTCATAGACTATTATAAAAAAAGAAGGTTTTTCTCTGGCCACGAGAAAGACTTCCTATTCTAGCATCAATGCGTAAAGCAAGGATACTGGATCGAAACGTTAAAGTGACCTGGGTTTTGTTGAATGAGCAGCAGAAACAATCAAGCATGAATATAATGTATTTAATATATGAAACTACGGATATAGAGGTTATACGGCTACATATATACAAATAATACACATTGAAGAAAACGAAAGTAAAGTCAGGAAAACAGAGGTGATCAAAGAAATGGCAAATTACAAACAGTTAAAACCTTTGAGAGCCAGCAAGGAAACTCAGCTTATACATCGAGCTTAAAACGCTTCGAAAAGAATAGTTCTATACTTGCATAGGTTCAGGTGCTGTGGTTGTTTCGTGTTTCTGTAGGAGTTTCGGTTCGTGCGGCTGGATGCGATTGGTCCTTTTCCGAGGAAGTGTTCTTCGGCGGGATTTTCGAACAAGGTTTTAACTTGAGTAAAATAACCGGAAAATAAAGAAGAAAGGCTCCGTCTCCTAGGCGATGAAGAGAGAAGACTTCGGGAGACGGATGAAGAAGGCTTGACAAAAGATAGCTTTTTTTTGCACCAAGAGACGCGTGTCATTGTGTTTTAAGGACAACAGACCAGAACGCCTCCTTGGGTACATCAGCCAATGATGAGGGTGTGATTTTGGCAGGCAAAGTTCTTCTTTGTCTCCATTTATGACCTAATTTGCATGGTTTATGAAGTGTCAGATCTGAGCACATTTTCTTCTAAGTACCCTTAAAAATAGAAAAATGCATTTTACAGTAATGTGACATACATTTTCAATAAGGGTATAACAAGAGCTTTACAATGAGACCAAACTTGTCAGATGGCAAGGACATAAAAGGGGAGATACAGTTTATACATGAATTTTATCGTTTAGAATAAAACTAATACAACTACAGTCATAGCTAAGCTTATATACTAGGGATGCATACATGCACCTTGTAATACAACGACGGGTACACTTTGGCACAGTTATATTTGGAGGATAAATGTACATTCACAATCTCCATGCGTGTTTGTGAGTGTCTGTATGTGTGTGTGTATTGGGGTTGTGGCCAGTGTCTGCGAACACATGGCCCTCAGCCCCACCAGGGTGACTCTTTGAAGTCCTCAGAGCTGGTGAGACTTTCTTCTGTTTTCCTTCCATGGGGTAACAAAAGTGCCAATGAGGCAATCAGTCCCGGACTTGCCGGAGCCGATTCATGATTTACACAAACAGTTCAGGAGGCTAAAAGCATTCTGACGATTCTAAAGTTGGGCTGGCAGGATCCGATTTTGACCAGACGCTACAGTACTATGTCATAATCTTGTAAGGGCTGAGCTGCTTTGTACTTGACAGCTTGTCGCTGGGGCGGGGGGCTGTTTATCTAGGTAAGTAAGTGGTTGGAGCAATTTTGCACTCTGTACCAGGCAGAACGCCCCACTGAGGCGGGGCGCTGTTATTTATAGTGTGAGTGGCTGAAGTTCCTTGTTTACTGTGGGAATTGTGGATGAGGAGCCCTGCAATCCCACAGTACCCTCTAAGCCAGAGCCTGTTCACATCCTGACTGCCAAGCCAGAGCCAGTTCACGTCATGCCTGCCACACCAGAGCCTGCTCACGTCATGGCTGCCACGCCCGATTCAAGTTACGTCAGGGCTGCTCAGCCAACGTTTCTTAATGTCATGGCTCCCATACCAATGAACATCAAGCCTGAGCCTTGTCACATCATGGCCGCCAAGCTTGAGCCTTGTTACGTCATGGCCGCCACACCAGGGCCTCATCACGTTGTGGCCACCACACCAGAGCCTCGTCACGTCATGGCCACCATGCCACAGCCTCTTCACATCATGGCCGCCACGCCAGAGCCTCTTCACATCATGGCCGCCACGCCAGAGCCTCTTCATGTCATGGCCACCACGCCAGAGCCTCTTCACGTTCTGTTACTCAGACTCTGATTGTCTGGCCTCCGTAATGGATCATGGACCTGTTTCTCCTGTGGTTACTTAGCTGAGTGTGATCATTATCCTTCAAGTTAAGTGCTGTTTATTTTATATTTTATAAAGCATCTGGTTTATCTGGTTTATTTATAGAGCTTCTGGTTTATCTGTTTGTTTGGTTACCTGAGTGTTGTGTCAGAAAAGTGCTGTAAGGAGGCAAGGGGCTTCCTGGGTGCAGGCAAGGAGAGTTGAAGCCTGGATCTATGTGCAAAGCAGTATTAAATAAAAATGAAACACTCTGGAGCACAAGGAAACCCCAAATGCAAAGCAAACCAACAGTAGATAAGATAAGAAAAGGCAAAGAACTGAATCAAACAAGAGGTATAAATACACAGGCTAAATGAAGTATAATGCTGCATTTAATTCACCTTGGAAGAGGGATGTTGGAGCTGGGAATGACATCACATCTGAGTTGACCGCTTTCCAGTCAACAAGTTGGAAAACTAAGATGGACCCGTCCTGGCAAACCTTTGTTGTGCTTGCTCTTTCGGAATACAAACACATAAAAAATCAGTATTTTGCACAGTGGTATTTTCCACAAATAGAGGTTGGATAGTACTACTGTATGTGCACCACTGAGTTTATTGAGACAAAGACAAACAGAAGTGCTAATAAACAATATATTACTACTGTTTTACTACTGTTGATACACTGAGCAGCCATATTGGATTCTGAAGTCGGGTTGTTTCCCAGGGGAGTTTCCCAGTCGCAACTCCGACTTGTTGAAAGTTCCTTCTGAGAGCTTGGAATTTCCCACTTCCGAGGACAAATGGAATGCACCATAAAACAAATCAAAAATAGTTTAATCAATTAACCAAGTAACTATGTAAACAAAAGAACACAGGACTAAATGCAGGGAATGAAACTGAATTCAAAAAGAGCCAAACCTACAGACTATATGTGATAAAAGCACTAAAACGGGGGTGTCAAACTCAGCTCCTGAAGGGCTACAATCCTACAGAGTTTAGTTCCAACCCTGCTCCAACACACATACCTGTAGTTTTCAAATAAGCCTAAAGGACTTAATTAGCTGGATCAGGCATTTAATTAAAGTTGAAGCTAAACTCTGCAGTAGGGTTGTCAAAAGTACAGACTTCAGTACCAAGTCGGTACTGAAATTTTAAAAATGTGACGATACCAGCATTTCCCCCAAGAATTTTGAGCGCTGTTGAGCAGATTCTTAAACACCTCTGATCGGCCATTGTATTAACACGGTCAACAGATATGTCTGTGATTGGCTACAATTATCAACGCTTCAAAAACATGTTGTAAATAGACATCTGTGACGCTCTTCACCGTGCGCTTACACCAGAACACACAGGAGCATTTGAAAGCAGGCGTCTATCGGCGGATCCCTAATATGTCAAACAAATATGTTGTATATATGTTTAATATATATAACTTTTTATATAAGTGAAACCATTAACATACATATTGTCTTTTAAAATTATTGTTATATGAGAATGTTCTCCTTGAAAAAGATTTATTCTTGTAAATAAAATGCAATAAAATAAAATGCTTTCCAAATATAAATTATGCTTTCAGAGGTCACTTAGAAGTGAGAACAATTGTGATAGTCACACTGGAAGATCATTTAAAACTGAATTTCTCTCATGATACCTCTTTGAGCATTTGGCATAATAATGGGTATGAAAATGTTGAAATATTTGGTCTTGGCAGAGTAGATCTGCTACGCTGCTGCTGCTGCTGCTAGTTATTGCTGCTGCAGGGCAAGTACAGGACTTGCTACTGCCAATACATATGACACACTACTGCAAGCAAGTAAGACATGCTGTTGCTGTACAATATAGTGTACATAAATTACCCGTAGCAGATCTATACAGGTGGAGCTGGGGAAGGTGGAGGGTTTCTGAAAGGGCACTGCACTGCTAAAGCAAATGCTAACCAAGTAATTGAAGGTTGAGGAGCATGCAAGCTCACTGGCTACTGATACAAGCAGAAACCAATCAGCTGTTCCCTATATAGAATGATTGCAAGCAGGTTGATTTAAGGACGTATTAGCCTGCACCATCTAGAGTTTCATGACAGAACTCTGTATTTGTCTTAAAAAATAAATTTTAAAGTGAATTACGTGAAATGTAAGCACCACAACTTTAAGCCTTCCAAATCTCTTAAAGTGAATGGTGAAGGCTTCGAAGGATTAAGCAAGAAGGGCAATAATTCTTAATACAACACACCCCAGCTGTGGTGAAATCAATGATGTCAACACTGCAAACTGACCACGAGCTCAAGTGGAAAACTGTCCAACCATGCAATCAATTGTTTGATAGAACTAGGTTTAGGGAAACACCAAATCATTGAACTATGTTGAAAGCGACATAACCATTCTAATTTTGCATTTCGGAAACGCACCACTTTTTTATGTCTGAATTTTACTCAAACCAGTTAATGTGCAAACTTGCCCCACAGCTGGTTTCATTTGTCAACTCAATCATGCAATTCCCTGTCAAAAGAAGTTCAGAGGCCTGTTGCATGAAGCTAGTTGAGCAAAGTTTCAGAGTAAGTTTAGTGTTGACAAAACCATACAAATCCAACCTGGTTTAGATCAGGTTCAACGGGCTCACAACACTCAGTATAAACGTTCTCTGTCAACTAAAAACTGTGCATGCGTCAAACGCCTGTGTATGCACACAAGTCAAGTGAAGTATACTTTGGAAGGCTGTGCGTTTGACTGTGCGCACGCGTAAAAAAACGAAGTATACCCAGGGCTTAAATCTCATAATTAGATTATGCGACTTGAGTTTCACATATGGTTATAGTTAGGGGTTAGTATTTGCTTCAGCATTGTGGCTGAGTTTTTCTCAACCCTGTTCCTGGAGCCCCCAACACTGCACATTTTGAACAGGCTCATTTGAGATGCCAAACACATTGCGAGATGAGAGATGGCCGCAGTCAGGGGTGGAGTGAAATAAATATTTTTGATGAACAACACACCCAAAGTACTGGTATTTTAATTTCCCCCTAAAACATGTTTTCCATCTATTTTCAGTTTAATAAAGACACACACACACACACACACACACGTATATATATATATATATATATATATATATACACAGAGCTGGGTAGTAACGGATTACATGTAATCTGGATTACGTAATCAGATTCCAAAAATCAAGTACTTGTAATTAGAGTAAACTACTTTTTAAAATACTCGTAATCAGACTACAGTTATTTTTTTATGGATTACATGATTACATATTATTTACACAGTGGCAGTAAGTTGTTCACAATTCATTGATTCTCCTAATTTTTCTTATATACGTTCGTGATTCTTTGATTTTTTCCGGCAGTGAGGGGGAGGGATGTAGAATTGTGCACAGAAATCAGCAACAACAACAATATTTGTTTTTGTAATGTTGCTGTTTTCTAAATTTACTTAATTTTAAGTAAATATGTTTTAAAATCATAAGATGTGATTTTGTTTTATTCAGTGTTACTATCAGCAAACACTAACAGGTACATTAGTGTTAGTATTTTGAAGTATTCACTGTCCATACATTGCACTTTAAAAATAATCTGTTGAGGCTCTTGTTGGTGAATAGAATATATTTTTTCTTTGTATCTGTAATCAGTAACTGATTACAATTCATAAGTAATCTACCCAGCTCTGTATATATATATTGAAATATCAACAGTGTTTGTGAATATTCAAGCATAATTTAAACATAAAAACATAGCAGAGTTTACCAGAAGATTCCAGAGTTTAAACATAATACATTTTACAGTTTGATTAATGCTAATTTTAAAGCTCCTCTGTTCTTTATCTGGCCTACTTTCAAAACTACTTTGAAACTGTCAAACTACAAGTGACAATTTCAAGCTTGAACAGATACATTTACATTAAATATAAAATTAAAAAAAAAAAAAACCTTTAGTATCATAATATAGTATAGGCTACTTTAGTATCACAATATAGTATATATTTAGTAGTTTTAGTATCAACACAAACTTTATTTTAAATAAACAGCAGATGTCCAGTGTGCAGTGTTTTAACCGCTTTGAAACTGTGAATCGCAAAGCAGTTAAATTCATTCAAAGAACCAGAAAGCTTTTTTCTCCCATTACTGCATTGCCATATAAAGTGTTGATCAATTACATTTCTTAAAGTTAACAAAGTTCGGTAGCGAAAGTAAGCAACAACGTCTGTGCTGTTGGTTGTAACTTTCACAACCGCAACCATTTTGGCTACAGGCTTTGGGACTCTTATTTTGGAAAACACCAATGCGGGTCCCTTATTTTAACCACAGGCTTTAGGACTTTTATATTGGAAAACACCAATGCGCGTCGCTTATTTTGAATCTCACATATGTTGTTGCTGATTTTGCATGCTGAGCTACTGCACCGGGAAAATGTCTCGAGTTTACGTGGGAAAATTGAGCTATCGCGCCAGAGAGAAAGATGTAGAAAGGTTTTTTAAAGGCTATGGGAAGATACTGGAAGTAGACCTGAAAAATGGGTAAGTAATATACTCTTTATACGAGCAAATTAAATGTGCAGCCGGAACAGCGATTGAGTCATTAAGAAGGATAAACTGTTTGTTCTTCTGCTCCACATGATTTAAAAGAGAGCTATATTATGAATTCACTAGCAGCATTACTAATGAATTACGCATAAAAATATATTTGAAAATTGTATCGGCTTTTAATCAGTCATTTTAAATATATTTTTAGCTGTTTTAGCATAGCATGCTATTGCTAACCCCCATTGTTTCCAGGCTGGCCTCGACTGAGTTCTACATTTTGTCGTTTTTTTGTCCCATTCACTAAACATTAACTCATGTTGATATTTATTTTATTATACAGGTACAGTAGGGTCTGGGGCCCTCGTGAAAATGCTTATTTTTTGCACTTTTTTTTTAATTTTTTTTTTTTTTATTACCAGCAATTTGAGTGAAGAGTTTAGTTAAAAACGTTAACTGAAAACGAGAATATTAATAATAGCAGCATTCGAGTTGAATGATCGTCAAACGTGTCGAGTTTAAATGCTGTTCATTATTACATTTTCAGTGTGGTCTCTTTTTTTTTTTTTTTTTTTTTTTGACCCTGCTATATGTTTAAGGGTGGTATTTCATTTTGTCTATGTGCAATATTTTCGGTTCTTGCTATTTTATTTAAATATATTGTTAATAATACGTAAATGGATGGAAATCACAGTTCACGGATTTAACTAAAAAAAAAAAAAAAAAAAAAAAAAAAAAATAGGCGCGAACCTTTTGATATGTCCCGCCTAAACTTAGTGTTTCAAGAGGAAATATGTTAATACAACATAAAACTGTGCTTAGCAAGATATTTCATGACTTTACATTAAATTAGACTATATAGGGTAACAAGTGTAACCAAGGGAATAGCTGAAAAAGCTAATTTGATGATTAGATAACTGGCCCAGGTGAAAAAAAGTACACTTCCAACATACTATCTCTGTATTAAAAAATTTATTTAGTTACCACTTGTAGTACACTAACACAGAGATAGTATGTTAAAAGCACATTTTAGTTCATATTCATGGTGTCTCAAAATAGCACAGTTGAGTACACTTAGATGTTCTTAAGATTATCTTAAGAAATACTAAAGAAGAATTTTTAGTATATTAAGTACAAAATTGGTGCGTGAAAATAGAGCACTTTAAGTACATTATGGAAGTGTAAGGGGGATTTTGTGTGTTGTAACATTTCACATGCATATTTTTCCTCAAAGCTCATAAATCCTATCTATCTCTTTAGATATGGCTTTGTAGAGTTTGATGACCCCCGTGATGCAGATGATGCTGTGTACGATTTGAACGGCAAAGATCTTTGTGGGAAGAGAGTGATAGTGGAGCATACCATAGGACAGCGCCGTGATGGAGGAAACAGATCTGGAAGAAGTAAGATATTAATTTCCCCGCTCTTACAGAATACTATATACCACATACTATTTCTTTTGCAAATGAATTTCTATTTCTTTGGTAGATGTTAGATTGTGCAAACAAAATTTTTTTTCAGGCTTCTCAGCTGAAGAGTTTGGTGCTCAGCATGCTCATTATGATTTTTAATCACTATACCAAAATTAGTTGTTTCAAGTGATGTCACTGCAGGTCGTTAGGTAAAGAAGATCGTTTCTGACATTGTTTCCATAGTTCCATCCACAACTCTGTCGAGTAAGACACTGATGGTTTAAAAACAGTGAATCACTTGTCCTTAGGCATGTTAATGTCATCATTGATTTGTTTTTTTTTTTCATCTTCACATTGACTCATTTGATCTAAAAACAGAATAGAACAGCATGTTTGAGAGTGCCCGATCTCTATGAGAAGCCTGAAAATTGTATGTTTGGAAATTTCCTTTGTAACATCATATGCAGTTACTGTTTAACTTTGTAGGGAGCGAAATTGTTTGGATCGTAATCTTTACAATGTTATTGATGGGTGATTCTTCAGTTGGGAGTATCTTTCTGTCCTTGGAGCAATATAACAAATGGCATACTTTTTAGAAATAAAAAAAGAGATCTGCCTCAAGTAAGTTTCTCAAGTGTCCCTAAATGAAGAATCACCCTGAAAAACGTTTAGTAATTCTAAATATTGTAATTTCTGCTTCACTATATGCAGATATCTATTGTTGCAATATAACTGATTGATTTCTTTTAATTTTTTTTTTTTTAAATGAAATAACTTTTTAATTCAAAATAATGTCAAAGCTAGAAATTTAACCCTCAATGTTTTATTAAAAGAGTCTGACCGCCTGCCCCTTTTGCTGGCCATGGTGTCCCCCTTCCCATGCGTGTGGCTCTTTGACCAAACTGGGCCCCTGGGCAGACCATTAAAGCGAGCCAATGTGAATGAGGACCGCTTTTCCCATTAAGCCGGGTGGTGAGGATACCAATGGGTTTAGGAGATGTGGGTTGAGCTCTTTTAGGTGCCTGTAATATGTTTTGGTTTTATTTCTTTCCACATTTTCTTTTTCCCCTGTTAAATAATCTTTTAAATTTAAGTACAGCGTAAGTATGTTATTTGGTGGAATATTTTAGAGTAAATCTGTCTATTAAAGTGATAGTTCACCTAATAATGATTGTCATCATTTACTCACCCTTATGTCATTCCAAACCTATATGACTTATGTAGAGAACAAGATATTTTATGATTCACTTATTGTTTGTCCAGACAATTTGTCCAGTTTTGGACCCCACTGACTGACTGAAGGAAGAAAAAAAAAAAAAAGATTCTGTATAGACATATCTCCAACATATCATCTTTTGTGTTAGACAGACAACATGTGGGTGAATAAATAATTCATTTTTGGGTGAAATGTCCAAAATTTCAGAGGGTAAGATTCAGTTTGTAATGTATTACACTCTAGTAGAAGTAAATCCAGTTTCTTAAACCATATATAATAGTTACTTTTTTTCTTGAAATTTACAGATTTTTGTACATGTTATAAGTTCTTTGTCTAAAGTATAATCTTTTAGTGTTTCTGTGTGTGAAATCCACAAAGACTTAAAGGCTAGTGTGGACACTTCATTGTCTTTTACCAATCCTGAATCATATACATCTTATTCTCATCATTTTTAAGGTAATCGTTATGGGCGTGGAGGAGGGGACAGGTACGGCCCACCTACACGCACGGATTACAGGCTGATTGTGGAAAATCTGTCTAGTCGCTGCAGCTGGCAGGACCTGAAGGTACAAAAACATACTAGTTTTAGTTGTCTTATGTTTGCGCAGGTGAATATCACTGTTACTATTGCTTATGCTTAGGGTTAGGGATTTGAACAAACCCCTGACTCAAAGACATGAATGACTCTGCTTGTTGAGGAAAGGCGTGCTATTACTTTTCAAAGTGATACTGATTAGACTTATGATTTTCACCTGGAGGATGATAAAATGGATAAAAACGGAAAAAAAGCCATAGACTTGCATCGAAAGAGTGTCCTTAATCCAGAATATTGCATATTCTAGAGACCAGAATAAGTTCAACCACTCGGAACACCCTAGCAACTACATAGCAAAATGCTAAAACATCTTAGCATCATGGTGGCGAGTTATTGCACAAGCAAGCACCACTCACTTTTTCTTAAAAAAAAAAAAAAAAAGCAGAAATATTTTTAAATCAGATATCACTGCCTCTAGCCAAGTTACATTTTGTCCCTCTATATCAAACTATTTGTCTTTAAAAATCACCATGAAATCAAAATCATAATACTTAAAAATATTGCAATATTTATTAGTGATTTATCTGTGCACATCATTAAATTAATGTGCCCTTGTAATCTTTAATCAAAATAACTTCCCCTCCCTCTTGCAACGACATCTCGTTTGATGAACGTGTTTAGTGGAGCGATAGGAAACCACAGTGATCCAATCAGTTCCAGACAAAATCAAGTCCCGGCCTACTTTTTTTTTCTTCTTTGAGACGCCGTTTCATAATTGGAAATTGGCTCACAACGAGACAAAAAGTCACTCTCCAAAACATTCACTCTCTCTGTTCCTCTCTGGTGGAATGAGCTGCCATCCTCCACCCGAACTGCTGAGAACATCACATCTTTCAAGAAGCGGCTGAAGACACAGTTCTTCCGCAAGCACTTAACCACCCCACACTCTTAAACCAAAGCACTTACATAAACATACACACGCACACAAAAATTCTCTGCATTTCTTTTTTTTTTCTCTAGCTGGTCCTAATCTAGTTGTCTAACAAACCTGGTATTGTGTACTACAATGATTGTTGGCTCTTTGATGAATGCTTTGAAGTCGCTTTGGATAAAAGCGTTAAATGCATAAATGTGATGTAAATGTAATGGGGAAGAAGAGATTTCCGTTTTATGCCGACTTCAAGCATTTCGAAAATTGTCATTTAGAAGATCTGTTCTGTAAACATGATCAATGACTTTGTCTTGAGAGTCGCTAATGTGTCATTGATTCATTTCAGGACTACATGCGTCAGGCTGGTGAGGTAACTTATGCAGACACTAATAAGGGCCGCAAGAATGAGGGGGTCATAGAGTTCAGGCAGTACTCAGACATGAAAAGAGCCCTGGAGAAACTTGACGGCACTGAGGTCAATGGAAGGAAAATTCGTCTCATTGAGGACCGACCTGGTGCCAGACGCAGACGCTCCTATTCTCGCAGCGCCTCCAGGTGCAAACAAATCAGCTTTATAATTGAATTATATTGTAAATGTGGGAGACGCATAACTGATCATTTAGATTTTGCATTTGCACTAATGTCATGTTACTTGGTGTTGAAAAAATTAGTTAAATGAACTGCTTGTAATAAAAGCTACTTTAGAGTTTAACAGAGAACATGTGTAAAGTTTCTTGCTTCTTGCACATATCCTTCAGGTCTCGCTCCAGGAGCAGGAGGTCTCGCAGGAGCCGAAGCCACAGTCGAACCAGTAGCCGCTCAAGGTAGGCAAATAAAAGTGAATTGTCCTTAAAGTAGAATAATCACAGTTTGATGAGTCCACTAGAAGGCAGTAATTTCTATTAAAAAAAAAAAAAAATAAAAGTTCTGTGTGGCTTCAGTCTTGCTAATATATTGATTTGATGTATTTTTCTTAAACTGTTCCCTCTCTTTTCCAGACCCTCAGGCTCACGATCACGCAGCAGGTCAACCAGCAAGAAGGCGAAGGGCAGAAGCAGTAGGATGGAGGAGAGCAGTAATGGAGCTCGCAGAGGAGGTGAAAGCGCAAGGGATAATAGCTTGAGCTGCAGCCCCCAGAACAAAAAGAGCAAACGGGAGAACAAGAGGGGTCGCTCCTATTCTCGATCCAGATCTCGGTCCAAATCAGGCAACAACAGGGATCTCTCCAGGGAGTCTGGGTCCAAATCTCAGGAGGCAACCAAGAGCAGCGATGAAGGCAGAGTGGCTGAACGGGTGCACCGTTCTAGAGCTCATTCTCGATCCAGATCACAAACGCCACCAGATGCTGATCGGCGCAGGGAATCTAGATCCAGATCCAAATCTCGCTCACATTCACGCTCAAAATCGTATTCTCGATCTCGATCCCACTCAAGGTCTCGTTCCTAAGTACACTTCAAAAAAAATTTTTTTTTCTCAATCAGTATTTTTCATCTTGTTTTCCAGTCTAACTAAAATCTTTAAAACAAGAATATATCTTAAATTAATGTTTTCTTTTTTTTTTTAAATACCCCACTGACAATTTTTTGTCACTAAATTGTTAGATTTTTTGCTTAAAACGAGTTATTTGCTGTTGGGGTTAGAAAATAAACTTAATTCAAGGTATACTGTCTGAAAACAAGTCTGAATATGTTACATTTTTTGAGAAGCAAAACTGTCTTGTTTTTAGATGTTATTTCTTGAAAATAAGATGACGAATAGACTGAAAATTGTTTTGCAGTCAATGTCTAAATGTTGTTCTGCCCTTCATTTCTATTATTTGAAGCGAACCGCTTATTTTTTTTTTTTTTTTTTTTTCCCTTTTTTTTCTTTTGTCAGATAGATCAGATAGGTATTAGGGGAAATGCTTGCTTATTCACAGTTCAGTATTTTCTGGTATTGTTAACATTATGCATCATTTTTAGTAGTGTTTTTATTTGAAAATTGCTTGCATATATTTTATTCATTAAGACTGAGAAAAATTGAGCCCTAACCTTTGCATTGTATACTTTAGACATGTTCCATAAATGTTGTTAAGATGGGGCAGAGTTTATGGTCTTTTTACAACAAATTTCTCCATACAAAATAATAAAAAAAAAAACTGCCTCACAATACTTTGTGTCCATTCAGTTCATTTTACAAAGGTCAGGGGCGGACTGAGACAAAAATTCGCTCGTGTTGCGCGCTCTCTCTCTCTCTCTGATGATGTGCTTGATTTTGACTGAGTTTGATTGACAGGCGGTCTAACAAATCATAACGCCGTATCCACATTTATGTCCGACAAAGCAGTTAGATTAACGTCGTGGACTTGAATTTGAAAGATGTGTAGTGTCACGGGCTGCTTGAACTGAGGTGCTACAGCAATCTGTCAACACACATTAAAGAGCCACAAAACGGTATTTATTGTTTAAAATTCTCTTGTCGACGCATTCAGTGTCCTCTTTGCTACAATGTATTTTTCACTCAGAGAGCATGATGTGTGTGGCGTGAGAGCGGCATGGCTTGTCGGATATACATAGCAACAGTAACTAAAGGGGGCGGGGCGTTGCCGACTGGGCCAAATGCTTAACATTTATTATTAATAATATTATTATAATCATAGTGAAATCGTGCTAACAATAAAAACCCGTCCTATGCGCTGTCGGACTGTAAAAACTATTTGTTTATATATATTAAAAATAAAACTGACCGGTCCACATTAAAAAAAAAAAATGGTCCGGCTCCTCTGGCATTTGCCATAATTGCCCGATGGCCAATCCGCCCATGACAAAGGTGCTTTGTGGTGGGTTTTCTTAATATCGTGGGTCAAATGTATAAAAAGTCTATATAAAGGAAATAGACTCTCTAATGTCTGTTCAAACTGTTGAAAAGCTGTTCAAGCACCAATATAGAAAGTTTAATTTTTCCTCTGTCGTCTCTCTAATCTCAGTCTTTGTGGATTTTAAACAATCTTGTCATCATTGATCTTAAACCTGCTGTGATGCTTTGAGAAGTGGATTTGCAAGTGCGAATGAAAAATCTGCTGAATTTGTCTAGTGAGGAAAGAAAATTAGACCATACAGTTCAGTATGACAGGAGAGTGAGTAAATGAAGAAAATATTCATTTTGAGTGTACTAATCCCACTATTAACTGCATCAGAATTTAAGCAGCTTTATCTTGAATATATTCTAATCTATAAAGGTAATTTGCAGACAATTATTTTCCCGCCTCTCCATGTACAAGTACGTCCGCAAGATGTCGCCAACATTCAGATAACAGAAAAAAGCATATGTCCGGTGTCTGGTGTGTCTACTTTACTTCCCTCTGTGTGCCTGCTTTTACAGGCATTTCGTCGTCTTCTCCCTAAATATTACACTACAAATCTTTTTATAAACACCAGCATATTTTGAGGCTTCACTTCTCAAAACACTAAAGGGTGCAATATAGCCTGTTGAATGTCAGTTATTGCCCTGTCTGGTTATAAAGCAAACTGAAGTCTGGTCACTCCATTGAGTCTCATAAAAAGACACGACGAAGGAGGCGCTCTCCTCAACACTTTACTGAAGGGAGAACACGAAATGTGGACATTGGAGAACGGACAAACTGTGACTACTGATGATGAAGCGATATTTACCTTATCTGCCTTCAGAAAGTCAGTTCTTTTAACCCATCAGTGTCCCCTTCTGGAGTGGAAGAGCTGTCATGGGAGAAGCGTGGCACTTCGCACGCGCCTGGATTGATGGAGAACCGCGAAACTTCGCAGTGGATGAAAAACATCATGAGAACGCGTGTCCAGCGCGGTAGAACGATGGAACGCGGACGCAATACACTGTAACAAAGGCAAGTAAACGCATTGTCTCCTGAGGCACGTTTGATACATTGATACGCCAAAGCGCCAGTATCAATACAGCAACTGTCTTGACCTTATTAGAGGTCGATAGATCTCTAATGTTATTGATGAAGTCCAAGCACAAGCTGGACAATCTTTGAGAAGCTTCTTGAAATGTGTGTGAAATTACAACGAAATAATTGATAAATTCTGGTGCATTTATTGAACATTTGCTATGTGGTGCATTATATGTAACATGCACAAATAAATTATCGACTGACAATCTTTGAGAAGCTTCTTGAAATGTGCGTGAAATGACAATGAATTACACCGAAGTAATGGATAAATTCTGGTGCATTTATTGAACATTTTCTGTTGTGCATTATATTTAACATGCACAAATAAATTGGCGATTGAGTCCTATATTAAGAAAAAAAAGTTTTAATGTTTTAATGAGGCTTACTGCAATGTCAGAAATGATCGTGAACGGACCGTTTTTACGTGACGTGGAAAGTGGTAGGCTAAATACAGCAGAGGTGTCACAATGAATCCATTTAGACTGTACTTGCTTCTATGCCAATGATTCCAGTAATATTTTAGTGTTCAGACATGAATGTAAGTGACAGTCAAGTTCAACTACAAAGAGATGTCTTGGGTGCATAAATAATTGTCTGTACAAATAATCAAACAATAATTTGAAACAATCAACACAATTCGGATTCAACAATTGATCTACATCTGCTGTTTATATTTTATACTCTTGTATAATTAATTTCACCCATTTGGAAACAAGAGTGAACAGCCATTAAAAGTAAAGCTGAAATTTGTAATGGAAAAAAGAGGTCTGGAATTCATCAGTCCAGTCTTTTGATGAATCAGTCCAAACATGTGCTCCAAGATGCATGGCACTATACATTGTTTTTCTATATGGATCTCATTTAACTTGCAGAGTTTGACATTTGCATAGTTGTAAAGGGATACGTTTAAACCAGCATTGATTTCAAAAGGCAGTTATTAGTGCCAAACCTACATATTATTATTATTATTATTATTATTACACACTTTTGGCCACAGCCTCATTGTTTACATTTGGCCATATTACTTTGGATATTTAAATACTGATATCTTGCTTACAAGTTCTATCTGATATAAGTACTCTAGCAGAACATCCAAAGCATTTCCTATGAGTTTAAACAAACCAAGCGAGTTGGCAGAATTGTAAATTACATTTTCAGAGTTGTTAAGAAATCTCTGCCAATGGAGCGTTTGTTATTCCAGATTGAACTGGCTACATATAATTTCTCATTTATGGACTTTTGTTTTTCCCCCACATTCTTCTTTGGTCAAAAGTGGCATGGACTTTAGAGATTCTTAGAGGTTCGATTTATTTTTGCCCTGGTCAATGCCTATACAATCAACACAAGGTTTCCCCTGCCTGAACACCTGTTTAAAAAAAGTTAAAATCAACAACATAAATAAATGCTGTCTTACATGACCTAAAATCAGCTAACCATGTTTAAAATCTGGAGCTCCCTTTGGGAGTCCAGCTGGGTAGTTTATCTGTCAGTGTAGATGTCATGCCTCAAAACTAATGCAACAGTTTACAAATTGTTTGAGGGATTGGGAATACTCTTGCTGCAATAAAATACAGCATCAGCCACTTTACTTGTAAGGATGGCTGTATTTAGAGTATATACAATTTATTTAAATAGATTTAAATAGATAGTTTATGATTTGTTTGTGGTGCCCCATCCAGAGGAATCAGAATTGTTTTACTGTACTGGACGTACACAGCTCTGAAAATCTCATGCTGCAGTGTTTCATTATGTTTCTGAAATTTTAACTAAATTGTTGGGGAATTACAGTTAGACCCCATAACAAGACCAGTATGCTCAATGAAGACCATGAGTCAAAGTTGAAGTTGACAGAGAGTTTACTGAAGACAAATTTCTCCTAACTTCCAAAGGCCATAGAAATGAGTGAGGATCCAGCCTCAAACTAACTTAGGATACAGAAACTCTAGTACTTATAGCCATATGGATAATTAGTTGACATCATTTCTGCAGGTTCAGATAAGTTAAAGGATTAGTTCACTTTCATATAAAATTTTCCTGATAATTTACTCACCCCCATGTCATCCAAGATGTTCATGTCTTTCTTTCTTCAGTCGAAAAGAAATTAAGGTTTTTGATGAAAACATTCCAGGATTATTCTCCTTATAATGGACTTCAATGGCCTCCAAATGGTTGAAGGTCAAAATTATAGTTTCAGTGCAGCTTCAAAGGGCTTTAAACGATACCAGACGAGGAATAAGGGTCTTATCTAGCGAAACGATCGGTCATTTTCAAAAAAAATGTAAATGTATATGCTTTATATAAACAAATGATCGCCTTCCAAGTGCTTCCGCCAAAACCGTACTTTCATATTCTTCAAAAAGCTTACGCTGTATGTCCTACGCCTTCCCTATTCTACTTACGGAAAAAATGTAACTGGCGCTGCGTTCGTTCTGTAAGTTGAATAGGGAAGGCGTAGGACATACAGAGTAAGCTTTTTGAAGAATACGAAAGTACGGTTTTGGCGGAAGCACTTGGAAGCACTTCAACCGTTTGGAGGCCATTGAAGTCCATTATAAGGAGAATAATCCTGGAATGTTTTCATCAAAAACCTTAATTTCTTTTCGACTGAAGAAAGAAAGACATGGACATCTTGGATGACATGGGGGTGAGTAAATTATCAGGAAAATTTTATATGAAAGTGAACTAATCCTTTAACAGTACAGATAATTAGCAGCATTCAAACATGGTATTCTGTTCTTAATGCAAATGAGGTCATTTAAAGACATCTTTGACACACTTTGTTCTATATACATAAACTTTGGTAAGGGTCACAAGTGAGTCATAAATTCCAGAAGGACTCTTCTCATCTGGGACACTGTTGAACTCTCCTGGAGACTATTCCTTTGGCATGGTCACATGCAAATAAACAGCCCTTGCAAACACAATTAGATAAAACATAGGTGATATCTTTTCCCTTTATATTTTTTGTCAGAACTTCACTGGAACAGAACATAAAAACTACATCCATACAGGGCACAGAGCACATATACAAACTTCTACACATGATTTATTGTCATAATTTAACATATAGTGACCAGTGGTGCCATAAATTCTAAAAAGAATTACACATGCTAAGTATGCATGTGCTAGTGGATACATGAAGTGCGTAATTGACCTTCGTGACTTTAAACACAAGTGTCTTTACATTTCTGATACTGTACAGCTATCATTAGAAGAGCAGAATAAAATGAATAAGAATAAAGTTCAAACCGACAATTCTCTTTCTACAAAATTTACCTTGTGATTAATATGGTTGTATGAGCAAATTAATTAATTACAAAACAAGTATATATTTATTTTCTGGAAGCTGGCTAAATGAGTAAACACTGTTACTGCATTCCTGACATGGGTCAGACCCTCAGAGGGTATCTGAGGGTAACTGTATTTGGTATCAGAGGGTCTGATCCAAATTATGTTATGCCTGTAACATAAATACCAGAATAGATACACTGGTTTTAAGAAAACATTTCCAAATCATTATATAATACAAGAAGAGGTGTTGTAAATCCACCTCCTTCAGAATCATTTGATCATCTACTGGCATTCCATTCCATTCTTTGTTTTTGCCATTTATCTTTGAATTATTCATCAAAGAGCAAGATGCACTGGTTCAGACATGGGCAGCCTTTTCTCTTTTTTCCCTTTTTTAAATTTTGGTTCATCCAGTAAAAATGTTATGCAATTACAATTAAAGGCCATGGGGTAAATGAAAAAATCATTAATTTGTTTACACAGTGAGTCAAGGGCTTGACTTGTATTTAACCTGGAACATTCCTGTAATTTATTACTATGTATTAAGTGCTTTTTGAAGGTTGTGAAGGAGAAATCACTGCACTTGTTTTCTTAAATTATTTAAAACAAGACAAGCCCCTATGGATTAAATATTAATAGAAGCCATTTAAACAAACAGTCTGAGTAGGACTAAAAGAAAAAACATTAGCATCAATGTTTCAATAACACAGTTTAAACAAGGGATTATAATATTATATTCATATAATTATAATTATATAGATGATTCAAGCTATATATTGATTTAGGGGTCTTAAGCAAATATTAAAGTGAAAAAAAAAAAAAATTCTCTTGACTTGAATAAATTACTGAATGCATGTCACCACTTGACCTCAACCTTGATATCCCCTTTCCTCCTCACCTTTACAGATTCCCATAAGGGATCAGTACAGACCATATGCCATGAGGACTCAGAAGTCCCACGGCCGGACATCAGGCACACCTTCCCGCCAACGCCTGCCACGTTTCAGTCTTCACTCCAGGAGAAAGAAGGAATGTGTAATCCAGGGAAAGCTGCGTATCCGTTCCATGCCGGGTGCCTTTCTGGTGCTTGGGATGGTGGTGGTTGTTGTTGGCACTGCACTTGCCGTGGCGGGCTACTGGCCATACAGGGCTCGATCATCAGTGGACACAGAGGAAGGATCCTCTGGAACCGCATCAGGATGGGGATTAGGGTCCAAAGGACTGTTTTCTGCAGCAAGTCTGGTTCATAGCGAAAGGATGAAACTTCTAGGACCTGTCATAATGGGAGTGGGACTTTTCATACTTATTTGTGCCAATACGGTACTCTATGAGAATCGGGACAGGGAAACTCAAATGCTTCTGGCTCAGATGCGGAGCGTCATTTGCTCTGTTTCTGCAGCCATGCCTTCTGCTGACCTCTTGCAGGTGAACTCTCTTGCCAGGCACTACCAATGGGTCAGCAGTTTACCTGCAGCCCACCTGAACATCCTCTGCCTGCATGAAATGTCCAGTTCGGAGCCTTTACTCCAAGTGAAGAGCATGGATGAGGAGGACAGCATTCAGCAGCAAGACACAGTGCACACTGAGGTTCTTCATCATCAGGACTCTTCCTCTTCCCCCTCTATTCACTCCTCCAACTCTTGCAACAACAGCAAAGATATGTTTTGCACAGAGGTACAGGGGGCCACCTCTGCACTGGATCTGCGGCAAGAAAGTCACTTTGGTCTCAGCAACTGTATGACTGCATCCTCTATGTCCACACTAGGTGGGGAGGACTGTGAGATCTTCTCCATCCCACCCAGACGCTCCTACAGCATGAGCCACAGGACTAAACCACATATACTGCCCAGGGATCTGGTTCATCTAGAGGACAAATCTGTGTCATCTATGGGTCACGATAGACTGCTTCCAAGACAATCCAGCTCAGAGGTGTGTGTGAACATGGTTGGAGTTGGCATTACAACCCTTGACCTTATACCTGTGAAAGAGCAGAGGCACCGCAGCTGGCCTCGGCTAGACCTCAGAAGCGCCAGGAGGTATCTCAAGCTGGAGAACAAAGATGACTCTGTGGACAAGTTACTGGACCAGCTTGAGCAGCAATGCTTACAAATGAACAAAAGCTATGGCTCAGGTCCCTTCCAATGAGCTGAGGTTTAATCATTACATTAATGGATTGGCAGTTCCCATGGTCATTAGGAGGAGTCTCACTAAGTGACATACACTTGGAATAACTCAAATTGGCACAAATTTCCAGTGGATATTGTTTGCACAGTTTCTGGAATCCCTTGAGGCCAACTAATTTGCTGATTTCCAAGACCTGGCCATTTATCGCACTTGACTAGTTTTCAACTAGTTTGTTTGGAGATTTGCGGAGTATGGAAATGTCACTTGAAAGAACATTAACACCTGCAACATGGTTCCTGCTGCCCTTGACGGTATGGAAATGTAAACATACATATTGAAGGAAGCTAAGGATGGAGGTATTTTACAGTCATGGGAATATGCTAAACAGTTTGTGATGTCAGATTATTGGATGGATCCTACGGCTTATGTGTAAAAGTCCAGTTGGTGGGATAAGTTTGTTATTGTTGCTAAAGTCCTACTTGTTACTAGGACACAGTAAGCAGCATTTCTTAATCTACGAGGTAGAATAAACTAAGACCTCAGCAGTGACTAGATTCAAAGTAAACACATTTCTGACTTCCGAATTCCGGTCAGGCAAAAGCATGGCTCCAGATTTGATAGAGATAAGAGCCAAAAATGGAGAATGCTGGTTCTTTGACCAAAAATGGATTAATCCAAACAGCGTGTTTACTGTTGAATTATTAATTTAAATGATTACAAGTTAATGTAAAGAAACCTCAGTTGCAATGTCTGTAAATCCTTGTCTATGGTTTCCCAGAGTGTCTATTCTCCTTGTATCTCACATTTCTTCCATCTCTGCCTGACGGCAGTGAAACAGAAGCATTCATGATGAGGGTGCAATGCCCTCTTGGCTTCATTAACCAAGGTGATCAGTGTTTTTGCATGCACTAATGCGGGTACATAATTGCTTTCCCTTTAAAGGGAGGAGCTGGACAGAGCCCCTCCTCTTTGCAATGAAAATGTGTAACTTCACCCTGTTTACAAAAACAAGGCTGTCACCCTGTCTCTATTTTGTCTGTGTCGCCTGTTTTGGTACGCTGTGTTATTTGCTGTGTGTTCTCAATGTATACTGAGCAATATCCACAGTCTGACTGACCAATCAGTGATCAGACACACCTTTGAACTGAATTCCATGCCTGTGTTGCAAATAAAAGGCGAAACAAAACCACTTTGAATGTAAGTGTTTGTTTGCTGTCTGTGATTTTTCAAGGTAGCATCAGAGGGTGAAGTTTTGGCTTCTTGTGCCCTTGCTGGTAGATTACTACCATTATGCAGGAAAAAAGCTTCTGTCTCCATCAATGGACACTCATATGCAACATGAAACAACATATTTTTTCTGTTTTTAGTATTCAGTATTTAGCATTCAGCTCAGAGATTTAAAAATGCTCAAGCTTAAAAATGTTTCAAAAATGTATCAAAAACTTTTAACTTTAACTTTACTATTGTAAATTAGACTCTGAAGGACAAAACTAATTGAACTAATTCAATAGTTCTATATTAATTCATAATAATTAAAAAAAAAAAAAAAAAATGGTATTTTTTCTGCAGAAAAAGCAAATCATCTGACTACACATGATTTTGAACAGGAATCCCTGGTGCAGAGAGGAATAAGATTATTGTAATGAAGCAGAGCTCAGCGATGTGCTTTGTTAGATGTGTATGTGCAAGATTTATGGATGTTTGATGTTTCACTGCTGTAACCACTCAACCATACAGCCTTAAAAGCAAGGTCTGTTTCAGTGATGATAGATGAAAGCATTGGAAAAGAGGTTTTCTTAAGTGTGAATATATATTTCCAAGGTGCTTGTACTCATATTACTCAGACATTCTATTTTTTTTCTAAGTTTAAGAAATTAATTCAGTTTGAACTACTTATTGTACAGACTCCAATCCATCTTTATACTTTTCAACCAATTTAAGATTTAAGTTCTCCCTTTCATTGTTACCCATTAAAAATCTAGCAAACTGTGATGTCACTAGCATTTGCATATACCAAATTATGATTTGTCTTTTTGTTGCTACATCATTTTACAGTCTTTACTGCATATTACTATCAATATATTTCTCTCTATTTATCCTACAATGGATAAAAAAAAGTGTACACATGCCTCTGAACTAATACTTAGTTGGAGCACACTTTGATTTTATTTTCACTCAGTCTGTTTAGATACGAGTCTATGAGGTTGGCATATCTTGACTTGGGAATATTTTCCCACTCTACTTTGCAAAAAATGTGCCAAATCTGTTAAATTGTGAGGGCATCTCCTGCACAGCCGTCTTCAGGTGCCTTTATAGATTTTCTGTTGGATTCAGGTCTGGGCTCTGGCTGGGCCATTTCAAAACATTAATCTTTCTTTGAAGAGGGTCATGCACAGGAGATGCCCTCGCAAATTAATGGATCTGGAATGTTTTTGCAAATAAGAGTTGTTCCGGTAACACTTTACAATAAGGTTTCATTAGTTAACATTAGTTAACTAATTTAGTTATCATGAACTAAGAATAAACAATATTTCGGGAAATGCAAATCTATAGGTTATTTTTGGCCATCTTGCCACTTATATTGATAAGGACAATGGAAGAGATAATGACAAGTCAAACTCAAATTCATATCATTTACATTAGTCTCTATCAGAGCGTGCTGGTCCTTGAGTACCACAGCACTGCACATTTTTTATTTATCCTTTTGATTTAACAGCTGATTTCTATAGGTTCATTTGCAGAGCCTCTGAGACCTGCATTCACGTAAGTAAGACATTCAAAATGTGCAGTGCTGTGGTCCGCCAGGACCAGATTTGAACATTATTGTACTAGACCACTGCTTTGATAACTCTACTTAACTTCAGAGTTGTCTTAAAAATTTGAGTCTCCCTCTGTTTTAGTTGCCATGCCACCAATTATGATTCCTCAATAAAATTTTAAATGTTATATTATTATTGTTGTTGTTGTTGTTGTATAATTGACACTTTGCTAAGCTCCGCCAACAGACACGTTTTACAGAACTGTGGTTTTCTTGAGAGAAAAGCTTCATTTGATAATGCTTATAATATTGAATAACATTCACTATGGTACTGTGTGCTCTTTTTTTATTATCAACACTATGACCTGAATCAAGATGCAAATATGAATTATTATATGAGTTATACCATATGAATTATTATTTGTTTGTATTTACCTCTGTTGCATTTAAAGAAAATGCAAATGTTTTTACTGATTTTACACATTTATTTGGGAATTATGGCTGACACAGTTTAATCCATAGCATTTACCAAATTTTATTTAACTATTCAAACACTCAGGACTCAGGAATGGCAGCTGCAGTGAAGCAATGACTTTATCAATCAGCGATTGGCTCTTTTACTTAGAAGGCAGGACCTATTCCGCCATATTGTGTGTTGCAGTTTCTCCCCTTCATAACTAATAGGAGTGGACCGTCTTTCTATATCTATAGTCTTTGGTAACAACCCATTTTGTAAATAACTGCAAAATTGATCAACGTAAAACATGAGAAAAAAAAAAAAAACAGACAAAAGCTTGGTGAATTTGGTTTAGTAAGTTTCTGTAATGGAAGAGGAAGGAGGGGAAGAGAAATTCCCCTGCTGTAATTATCCTCAGCAGTGTTTTTGTCAGGGGCCAACTTTCCCCCCCTTATTAGGTTTTATGGCTCCTTCCGGGCAGGTATGCAGTCTCTCGTGATCTCTTCTCATTTAATTGGTCATTTACAAGATGGCTTCTGCGATTCTAACAGCTTGTAAAGCTAGCAGGCAAGACCCAGGCCTTTTTTTTTGCCAAAAATTCAATGAGGAAGAGTTGTATGTAGGTGGAGAGGGGGCAGAGCAGAAGACTAAAGTGCAAAACAGTTTTTTTTGTGTGTGTGTGTGTGTGTGTGTGTGTGTGTGTATGAATTTGAATATGATGTTTCAAACAATGGCAATGCTGCCCAGTATGGTGTTACATAGTATGTCAGCTGGTTGCTATACAGCTTCCAGATTTTATATATATATATATATATATATATATGCACAAATCAGAGGGCAAGACGAGGGCAGTTTTCAATGATATTTACATGTGAGGGCAACAGAAACACAGAGCAATGTGAAAAATACAGAGCATGTTCCAAATAAGTTAAGACGATGATGAACAGTGTGATTATTTGCAACAATGCAAAATCTGGTTGTTTATGGTTGCTGAACAACTTCACAACTTCCCACATTCTGATATGCAGTCACAGGTGTGTGCGTGTGTTGGCTATTTATGCACTGATGACAGTTACTGTCATTGATTTATGGCAGTCTTGGACAATGGTCTTCATCCAAGTCAAATTGGCACAGCATTGCATCTTGTGCTTTACCAGATACATTATCCTCTGGCACATAGTTATTAGCCGCCATCAGCATCTGCAGTGCATTAAAAAAGTTTAGTCAAATCTCTTGCACAGATTCAAAGGTCCTCTCGGCACCTTTAACGTGACAGAAGTCTGTTAAAAACATCACCTTTGCGCTAAACACAGCCAGATGCAGAGTTTGGGAAAACATTGTGAGCCATAATACAGCCTGTTTACCTTATGCAGAAAACTGCTGGTCACAGTATTTTTGAAGTGGATTATAGTTTTGAACAATACATCATGTAACTCAGCACGTTGGGTCAGAGCATGCTGTTTGAGTTTGTTTATATGTGTGTGTTCAGGATGTTAGCAGGAGGGTTGTATAAATGGCCTGGATGTAATTGTTTTTTACTGCTGCGTGTCCCAGAGGCACAGTCTCGTTGGCTTGTGTGCGGGCAGTCAATGGGATCCAGGTGTGACAGCACACTCACATGGCAATTCATAACTATTTTACATTTTTGGTGAAATGGTGGCTAATTTGTATGATCTCACTTGTATGTTTTCGTACGATCTGCTTACACCCCCTAGGTTTAGATGTGGACCTTCTTGCTTACACTTTTCTAAAAATATGTTTTCATAAAAATCAAATCTTATGAATTCATATGAAATTGCCATCTTGTGAAATAGTTACGTTTTCTTATGAGAACAGACTATTGAAATAAGATGCCACAAGGCAACTAGGACAAAGCAGAAGAAGACATGGCTGACACATTGCATTCCTTGCTAATGGAGCAAATGGAAGAATTTTTCATAATCATTTTCTCCATTTACATGTGAACATATATTACCAAACAAACTAGCTCTGAGATGAATCACAATCTCATAACATTGAATTCAAAAAGAAAAAGGAAATAACCTGTACAAAGGTACAGGACTATGTAATTAGAGGGAATGAACTACTCATCAAATGAAGCATTGTATATGACCATGAATCAAAAATGACAGTACAATATGAAACTTTTGACTTGTCTAATCTACTTCGAGTGTTAACTAAAGCCAATGCACATTGGCATGCGATATTTGATAGTATTTGATATTTGATTGATATTTGAATATAAATAGGCAGCAGGTGCAATGCATATTCAGCTTTTCACTTCGGATTTAGGATTAGCATTTGAATATACCAAATTATGATTTGTCTTTTTGTTGCTACATCATTTTACAGTCTTTACTGCATATTACTATCAATATATTTCTCTCTATTTATCCTACAATGGATAAAAAAAAGTGTACACATGCCTCTGAACTAATACTTAGTTGGAGCGCACTTTGATTTTATTTTCACTCAGTCTGTTTAGATACGAGTCTATCAGGTTGGCATATCTTGACTTGGGAATATTTTCCCACTCTACTTTGCAAAAAATGTGCCAAATCTGTTAAATTGTGAGGGCATCTCCTGCACAGCCGTCTTCAGGTGCCTTTACAGATTTTCTATTGGATTCAGGTCTGGGCTCTGGCTGGGCCATTTCAAAACATTAATCTTTCTTTGAAGAGGGTCATGCACAGGAGATGCCCTCGCAAATTAATAAATATGGAATGTTTTTGCAAATAAGAGTTGTTCCGGTAACACTTTACAATAAGGTTTCATTAGTTAACATTAGTTAACTAATTTAGTTATCATGAACTAAGAATAAACAATATTTCGGGAAATGCAAATCTATAGGTTATTTTGGCCATCTTGCCACTTATATTGATAAGGACAATGGAAGAGGTAATGACAAGTCGGAGTTTGTTCTGCTCTCACTAATCTAAAAGAGCGTATCTGAAAGAGCCAGGTTCATCTGGGAAGAAGCCTCTTTGCCTCGGTGTTGGTGTGACGGCACTGCAGCGGTGGTCACAATCTCAAGAGAGAGAGCCGTCTACAGAGAGAGAGTGTATTCAATGAGAGTGTGTGCACAGGCTGCACTAAATCCCTGCCAGTGTTGTTGTGGCCATTTCCCCTGTGCGCTTCAGCACTAATAAAGAGAACTAATTTCCCTATAAAACGTTCCATCTTTTTAAAGATGACATTCCCGCTCGTGTGATTCTGGATGCACTCGTTACCTGGCACCAACGGATGGTCACGATCGCTGCCTCACATGTCTGGGCATCAAACTAGCCTCTGCCTCGATCTAGTTCTCTTCCTGGTAGAAACCATGTGAGGACTACTTCAGGTAGTAGCCTGGGTGATCTAAGGATCACGGTGAGGGCTTCCCCTCCGAGGAACCAACCTCCCAGGGCCCCTCATCCCTCTTGCACTCCGCAGCCAGTGGAGATGCCCAAGGAACACACTGGACCTTCTAATCGAAGTGTACCAGCTGTATCCTTTGGGGCTCTTCTCGATGACCAGAGTTGATGGCTATGCTTGCCCGGGCCACCGAGAGGGTCAGGCTTGAGTGGAATCCTCCACTGTGTCCCGAGCCCTCAAGATTGGATGATTGGTTTCTCGGTCCCATTCTTCCCGGAGGAGCATGAGGAGCTTACTAGGTCGTGGACGGCACCTTTTACTGCCAGAAGCAGACCTAGTTCCTCCTCCCCCTCACTACCCTCAATGCTGGGGCGGCCAAGGGGTATATGGGGATCCCCTAGTGGAGCAGTCGGTTGCAATGCAGTTGTGTCTGGGAACCACTGCCACCTGGCAGGGTAACCCGTGTCTCCCCTCACAGGCCTGTAAGTATTCGTCTAGTCTAACTGGCAATGCTCACGGAGCCTGTGGGGAGGCTGCCTCCACCCTGCACGCTATGCCGTTGCTGCAGGTCCATCAAGCCAAAACGCTCAAAGACCTGCACAAGGTCTACAAAAACTTTGTCCTGCAATGGACCTCGCGCTACGAGTGTCAAAGGTCACTGTGCGGACTCTGGGTTGTGCGATATCCACTTTGGTGGTCCAGGAACGCCATCTCTGCCTGTGTCTGGCCGACATGAGGGATACTGATAAAATCAGGATTCTAAATTCCCCAGTGTGCCAGACCAGCCTGTTCAGCAACATGGTCAAGAGCTTTGCCCAGCAGTTCTTGGCTGCACAGAAGCAGACTGAGGCCATAAAATATATCCTGCCCCAGCGGACAGCTGCTGCATCCACCCGACCGTCGGCTGCAGCGCCACAGTCTACCCGTCACCGAGGGTGCCCTCCTGCGTCTGCCCCCGCTCCCACGCAGCATCAGCAGCAGCCTCCAACTAAGCAGCGTCTTGGAGCTTGAAGTAAGCAAAGGGCCCAGCCCATCCAGGCCCCTGCCAAACCTGGCAGGAAGCATAAGAGCAAGAGGCCCTGGGATGGGCGACCCAGAGATGGAGGGAGCAGCTCTTCGGGAGATGGCGAACCGTACCACTCTCATCCTCCTCTATCGCCAGCGGACAGCAGTGGGCGGTTTGAGAGTGCAACCAAGCCTTCTTACGCACCCTCTGTCCAACCGTGGAACCAAGTAAGTGTTCCATCGCACACTCAGACCCCGCTTCGGGCCACCACGGAGCCCCCCGAGCTGGGTCCCTGCGTTCCACCTTGCTGCCCCACTGCGGGTACATCTGTGGTTCCCTTGATCCCGCTTACACGGTCTCTAAGAGCCTGGATAGCGCTCCCCAGCCCGTCTCACTGGCTCCTTTGGACCATCAGACTCAGCTATGCAGTACAGTTCGCCCGGCGTCCCCCCAAGTTCAAGGGCATCTAGTTCACCTCAGTAAAAGCTGGCGATGCTCATGTCTTGCGTGCATAGATCGTAGTCCTACTGGTGAAGGACGGGATAGAGATGGTCCCTCCAGCTGATATGAAGTGTAAGACTTGATTTTCCTGCTAAGATAAAAACTGAGATCAAGCACCCTGCAATAAAGCAATAAAACTCATCTGGAGACAAGATCTCAAAGAAATAGCGTAGGACAACGCCTTGCCCTCACACATCTACAGGATGCAACCCCCCCCCCCACACACACACACACACAAACCCTCCTTCCTTTCCCCCTGACTCAAGCCACTGAAAGTTTATATTCTATGTATAATGTAACTTGTATACCTATTGTTTTTTCCCTTTCATGTTTGGTATCATTTTAAATGTCTCAGTGCGATTGGTAAAATGGTCTCAATTTCACAGCAGTCACTAGTATTATGAAGAAGATTGAAAACTAAGGAGAATTCTGTCCTCCTTTTGGGTGTTGAAACACCCACTCCTCTCCCCCAAAACAGGTGTTGGTGTAATAAATATTTACAACCCTTTTGTTCTGGTCTGTATATAAGGTAAAGTGCAAAGTAGTCCTGCGGGATCTTCTAGCCAGAAACCCCCATACAGTGATGGGCAAGTGTCTTAAAAACACTAATCCACCACTGTGTGCATGTGCATTTCAATTGATGTTATGCGTTCATTATTTCTGAATTGGCTTCTAGTTGTCCAACTATGTAATTGGCATGATACATTTTTACTTGACAAATAAAATGTTATATTTGATTTACTCTGGATTCTTCTGAAATCATTATGACTAGTAGATTATTGGAGTCCGTTATTTCTGTAAATCTGCGTCAGGACAGGTCAAACTAGAGAGCCCCATGAAAGGATCATGTTAGCACATCATGGGACTTTTGAGTTTGTCTGTTGTTGAATTAGCAAGTTGCAGTATCATGACTAAGAAAACTGTATTTTTGTATGAACAAGCATGTGGCGGTTCGACTCAAACGCATTAGTAAACTCTGCGCCCTCTGACTAAGAATCATAAACTGGCGAATTTATGTCCGTGAGAATGCAGCCGGTCTATGCAAATTCTCTGAGCGATGATGGGTCCGTAATGAACGAATAATTGAAAATATGGGATACCCAGAATAATCAAATATCTAAATTAATACATAACAAATGATTAATTTCTAACTGGAAACACAACCTAAGAGTAAATCATTTGAAATTGGAGTCGGATTAAATGAGTGAAATTAAGTGAACTTCACAGAGGCGCTGAAAAGGCATACACGCGTTAACCTTCGCCCAGGCCGTCGGATTCCGTTTTTGGGCCGATTGGGCGGGCCTTACAGAAGACAGGGTTTTACAGCCCCTAATTCATTGTAACCAAGAAAGGCAGTGGGTTACGGCCAATCTTGAACCTGCGAGCCCTTCAAAAGCTACCGCTCGAAATGTTAACGCAGAAATGCATTTTCGAATGCATCCATCCCCGACATTGGTTTGCAGCGACTGACCTGAAGGACGCGTACTTTCATGTCTCAATTCTCCCGCGACACCGTTTCTGAAGAAGACCCTCGAAAGTGCTCGATTAGAGCCGTGCTTTCCTTACTGCAGCATGGGTTGGAGTGAAGGCTGTCTCCCTCCAACCTCAAAGTATATTCTGCCGCAATTTCAGCTTATCACGACCCCATAGTAGGAAAGTCGGTAGGGAAGCACGACTTGGTCGTCAGGTTCCTCAGGGGGGCGAGAAGTTTAAATCCTCCTCGACCTCCCTCCATACCCTCTTGGGATTTGGCTGTGGTGCTTAGAGCACTTCAGAATGTCCCATTCAAGCCTTTGCAGTCAGTAGAGCTTAAGATTCTATGAAGACTGCTGCTGGTTGCATTGGCCTCCATCAAGAGGGTAGGGGAGCTGCAGGCATTTTCGGTCAAAGAATCATGCCTAGAGTTCGGGCTGGCTGACTCTAGTGTAATCCTGAGACCTCGGCCTGGCTACATGCCAAAGGTTCCTACCACTCCCTTCAGGGTCCAGGTGGTGAACCTGCAAGCACCGCCCCCGGAGGAGGCAGACCCAGCTTTACTCTGTCCCGTCTGCGCTCTGCAACTGTACGTGGACCGAACTCAAAGCTTCAGGAACTCAGAGCAGCTCTTCATCTGTTACGGAGGCCAGCAGAAGGGAAAGGCTGTCTCCAAACACAGGATGGCCAAGTGGATAGTGGATGCTATCACCTTGGCTTACCAAGCACAAGGCGTGCCCTGCCCGCTCAGGTTGCGAGCTCACTCTACCAGAAGTGTTGCATCCTCCTGGGCGCTGGTGCGTGGCACCTTGCTGACAGATATTTGTAGAGCTACAGGCTGGGCGACACCTAACACATTCACTAGATTCTATAGCCTTCGTGTTGAGCCAGTATCCTCGTGTGTTCTCACCTCAAATGGGTAGAAGCACCGAGAGGCCCTGGCTTAGTGTCAGCTTGCTGCGCAAGGTATGCGCTTATACTGCTCCAGAGAGTTCCCTGTTGAGCAAACCCTGTTCAGTTCCTCCATCACCCTCAGCAGCCAGACATGGCACCAGGCCTTAACTCACTGTATTCTTGAAAACCAGTGTTAGGCTGAGTGCCCATATGTAGTGACCTTGAGGGGATACCATATGTGTATTTTGTGCATAGATGTGTATCCCATATGTGTGGGTTGTGCAGGAACAGCAGTGATCGACCTTCTCTGCTTAAGCCCTGTCCCATCTTCTGCCCTAATAGACATGGAGGGATCAGGAGGCTTTTTCAGGGCACTAGAAGGAGCAGCATCAATGGCGCTTTGGTAGGGATTCCCAATTCGTCTGTCACCGACATGACGTCGAACATGACTGACTGAAAGGGAACGTCTCGGTTACTTGTGTAACCCTCGTTCCATGAAGAAGGGAACGGAGACGTCCCGTCCCGTCCCATCGACACAGCTGCTGTTCCACTGCTGGGGCGGCTGGGTCACCGACTCGGCTCCTCAGCGAAAACCTGAATATGCGTTGTACTTGCTACCTGTTTATACTCATGCTGCAGGGCTTGGCAGTCAGATGCCAATGTGCATTGGCTCATTTAATTGACACTCGAAGAAGATTGGTCTCTCTGGTGAGATTCCCAATTTGATGGTCACTGATGTGATGTCTCCGTTCCCGAGGGAACGAGGGTTACACAAGTAACTGAGACGATATATACAAATATGACTATGTATCTTTTCCGTGGTCCCTGCTAAAAAAATCTACTGTTACTGGTTACTGGTTTGCTGGTCCCCAGCATGAGATGCTGGTGTGCTGGTGAACCGTTACCTTTTGAGTGCTGGTATTATCCTAGCAAGACACAACAAAAGTCATATGTGTTACATATCACATTTCTTTGTGTGTGCTCATAGTAAAAAAAAGACCAAGACAATTTTACAATTAATTAAAAAAAAGGTTTAATAAAGAAAACGCATGTTGAAGGTGACATGTTTACTTGTACACAGCAAAATCCTCAGTGTTAAATAAATACTGCTCAGTACCAACCAATTTGGCTTTATTTCTTTCATATGGTACTTGCTCAAAAGCTGTTGAAGTCTGTTTGAACCATTATGGTGGTTAGTGTTCCTTTTTGTTAGGTACTTGGCTATTGACTTGTTAAATTAATTCTTTCAGCAATTTTTGAAAGTGTATGCTATCACTGTTGTCTAAAATATATCATGCTCCTACCTGCAATGACAACTTTTACTGTGTGCACTTTTTGGAATCAGTGAACGACAGCCGGATTTTGACACGTCAATTGTCAAATGAGCATGAAAATCTTTAAAAACAACTTTCAATTTTGAACTTCCATAATCAAGTTGTTATTAACTGTACCATTGAAAGAGCGCTTCTCATAACCCCTGTTATTGAACAAACTTTTATTTGGCATTTTTCTTTTTTTCATATCTAAATGTTTTGTTTTGGAATGTGCACAAGCTCTTTTTAAACTGATTTTAACTGATTTGTGTAAAGATCATTTGAAACAGGATACAAATCCTTTGATTCTTTGAAACATTTTACCAGTTTGAATTTTTTCTTTGTTATTCAGATGACAGTGATTAATAATATAAATCATAACTAAAACAATTAAAATGTTCAGTTCTACTTTCAACAGAGGGAGCAAAAGAAATTACAAAGTTATACATTACATAAATCATTTGTTTTAATCTTATATTGTTTTCCTTTGCATCATTAATGTGTTAAACATAGAAATGTAAAGGCAAAAACAATCCTTGTCCCCAAAACACTGCCTGCATACAGACAACTGGCCTACTCACAATCAAACCATGACCATGCTAGTGAACCAGCTTCAGCTCTGTTTTGTTTGAGAACAGCATGACTATGCTGATCCACCAGCTAGCTGCTAGACCAGCACTGTACCAGCACTATCCAGCACTATACCAGCACTAACTAGCTTAAACCAGCCTGGACCAGATTTTTCATCAGGGGTAACATCAGCCTTTCTGTTTGTGTAGTCCTGGGAATTGTGCTATCAAACATGATTGTCGTTGTTATTTATTTATTTTTAAAATGAAGGTCAAATCCCACTGACTTTCGCAGAAGTATATATCTTCTCTTTGAGCTCAGGTCTCTCTTATATCTGTCTTAAAAGGCTTATATCTCTATAGAGAAAATGAATGAGATTGCTACTTCCAGAACCCTACTGTGGCACTCTATACCCATGAGGTTACTTCTAGAAAGGAGTTCTGAGCACACATCTTCAAATCTATGCAAATCTGACAGAAGAGAGAACAAATAAATAAATAAATAAATAAATTTAAAAAATAAATAAAGGAGAAAGTCTGTGATGGAACTTAACGGGAATGAGGCTTTATAACAGTCCCTTAGGTCTGTTGATGCTCCTCAATGAATGTGCATATATGGACTTTAAGTGAGAAGGATGTATAACAATATTCTAACAATGCAGAATGTTTACCTGAATATTATCAGGTAAGAGGAATCTGACAGCATGTAACAACGAAATGCATTAGGATAAAGCATGCTTTGCATGAGATATGGCATTATTTTCATGACAATAAAGAACATTTTTCACTAAAATTCTGATCCTCATTATAAAACATTCTGCATTGCAGTAATGTGAATCTATTGAGAATCATCAAGTGTGTGAGGCAAATGCAGTTAATTGTCATGAAAATAGTGAATGTGATGAAGTTGACGATGTAGACTTGTCATCTCTGCAGTAATGGACGCGCATATATGCACGTTTCACACGGATTACATAACCTGAGAATATTTGTTTTCCATTTGAATTGGTTCATTTAAAAGTTGATATTTCACTTTCTATATTTTTCATGTCTGTGAGGCAAGTTTAAATAGAGTTTTGGTTCTTTTTATTTTGGGCACACTCAAGTCAGCAGAAAGCGCACCCTGTATGCTTTTATTTTACAAAAGCACAACATTTTGTTATTGCGAGTGCACAAATAAAAGTAGACTCTTCACAGATTCAAAAGATGTATTGCTCATCTGTAAGACCAAAAATGACAAGAGTATTTTAAGTGCAAGTGATCGCACCGGCGCCTCCATGTTAGACGTCATGTAGCGTGCTACTATTAAGCTTTCACACTCCGCACAACACTTGAATAGCCAATATTTTTCTAGGTTAATAAAGTGAGCGGCCATGTAAAGTTGCTACTACTTACATGTTTCAGATGATAAGCCATATTTGAGGTTGATGAATGATAGGTGAGCAATTGGATGCCCTGGCTGATATACTGTAATTACCACATAGATGATCAGTCCGTCACAGACTGCGTGACTTTGCCACTTCCAGTGGATTTTTTTTCCTGCGACTAAGCGTCTAATAAAATTTTGGTCGACTAAGCCTCTTCTCGTCGACTAACAGTTAGTCGACTATTAGGTGGGCAGCCCTAATAATATTAATAATAAATATAGCTGCAAGCAGCAGTTAATGGGGTTCAAACGTTTTAAAGCCTTTAAGCACATGTGTAAAAAGATTTTTAGTTTTATTTAGCAAGCCTGTAACCATCTTGATCATACATGGAAAAGACCAATACAGGCAATTTACCATTGGAAATATATGGTTTTTGAAATAATCTCCAATATTTAATGAATACCAGGCAGGAAGAGGGCCACTTTCAGCCATTTCATAGGATTCTCCATAAAAGTATGCATGCTTCTTTAGAATCATATGCCGCATGTACTCAATTAATGATGCAAAGTTCTGAGTTTTCGTTTAGGAATGATAGGCTTTTGGGTTGACTTGGCCATGCCTGTTTCTCAAACCACCCTGCTATAGCTATCCCGAGAATTGTGCCGCAGTGGTTTTATCGAGGTTGAGCCAAAAATCTAGGACTAGTTCACCAAAGTTGTTTTTTGAAATAGTCTCCAATAATTAATGAACGATTTGATAGACAGCAGCGGTCCTAGAGGCAAAGCTGCTAAGAATGAGGAGTGGCCGATTTCCTTTGAATTTGAGGCCTCTTGGGCCATGAGTTAAAGAGTTTCGGTCCGATCAGCCTCCGTTATCCCAGTCTGATAGCTGCTCAAAATTCAGTAGCCGATGACGGACATGTTTTTCGAGATGTGTCAACGTCCTCATAGAAAGTCGTGGCCCCTCGGACGAAGACACTGCAAGCCAATTTTTAAGTCGATCGAGCTAACGGTGAAGTAGTTATAGCCATTTTCAGGTTTTTTTCCTGTTATAGCGCCACCAAGTGTCCACTCGCTCCGTCCTTTTTCACACGACCACAGAATGCACTCTTACATAGGTGTGCTGAGTTTGGTGAAAATATCTCATTCCATAGTTATAGCTGTTTTAGTAAAAGTGGCTCCACCCATATCAAACGTTTTGTCGGCCCTTAGGGACCGTGAATTGGAATTTCAATTTCAATTTTTTTTTTTTTTTTTTTTTTTGATAACTATTGACAATCAGACTCCTGAGAATCTAGCTGCACTGGGTTGGTTCTGACTGGAAACTAGGACTAGTTTGAAAAAGAAAAAAAAAAGAAAAAAAATACCTGAAAACCGTACATCTTGTCCGCCTTGAGCCAAGGATTCCAGCGATATAAGACACTTGAGCCTAGGCCTAACGGTTCAGGAGTTATGCGCCATTTTGTACTTTTGACCGCTGTAGCGCCCCCATCAGGCATATCTTCATCTATAATGGGTGACTTGTTCTTTCATTAGTTGCTGCACAGTTTATTATTTGCTGATCTTAAAGGTTATGCACACAAAAGAATACAACTGAGATGAAGTGACAAATGTTGTGAACTTTCTATACAGGAATGAGGTTTCTAGAGGAAGTTTTATTTTTAGCAAAGCTTTTGAAAAAGACACTTAAGCTTATTAAATGTGTACAAACGCATTATTTATTTATTAAGTGCATTAATTAAAAGGATACTTTCAAGTAATGTAGTTTAAATAAAATTCTGTTCAGTATCAGCTGAATATTATTTTACAATTACATTTTAAATGGAATGCATTTCCTACATACTAAAGCACATTTAAACAAAAGTATACTCAATTGTCATGTCTACTTCAGTTAATACAGTTTAAAAACATGTTTGTGTGAAACACAATAAAAAAAAACATTAAAAAAAAAAAAAAAAAATGTCTCCAGGTTTTTATCTATACACTATTGGTTTGGACCCTTTATCTTTGGTGTTCTGCAGAAGAAAGTCAAACAGGTTTAGAATAGAATTGTCACAGAACACAGACTCAGGAGAATGGCGAGTACAATGATGAAACAATTTATTATCCAACAGGGTGAAGTAATATAACAAATGAAGCAAAATCACAACAACCAGAGTGGATGAGGAAACAGTCCAAACAGGTAAGCGCACCACACACACCTTGATGATTGTTGAAGATGATGACGATAATGGAGGAGATGGGAATCTAGGGAAGCAGGAATGGAACACTGGAAGATGATACAGGTAAATAGATCCAGGTGAGTAGCAATATAAGTAGTCCAAGTTAGCAAGGACAAGACCAGACAAGGCCTGTGTGTGTGGTGCTGGCTTTTATGGAGAGTTGGTGAGGATGATGGCAGACAGGTGTGTGATTGGGAAGTGCGTGCAGGTGATTACCAGGGAGGATTGTGGGAAAGGAAACAGGCATGGTGACTGGTGAATGGCGATCCTGACAAGAATGACATGAGGGTGAGTAAATGACATTTTTCGGTGAACTATACCTTTAAGAAATCAAGTTTAAATACAATTATGTTCCATTGAGCGCACATTTAAATATGTATTATGATATTTGAAAATATATTATTTTCATTTTAAATCCTTATTTTAAAAATACATTTAAATGTATCTTTTTCATAAGGGCTGGGTTGCAACATAGTAGCTGTAAATCTTTGTAAATCATAGGCTGCACTGGAGGTTAGACCTTTTTATCTGCATAATGTAATGTTGTGCATCATTATGTTGAGCCTCAAGCATCAGGATGCTATTAAATAAACATAAAAGGACCTTTGAACATCCTTTTTACTTTATCCAGAGGGAAACGTTGACATAACCAGTGAAGTGGAGCTTTATTTTAATTTTAGCATTAATCTGAATTTTTTTATTTTACATAATTATACATTTAAGAACAAATTACTTATGAACTCAATAACTTTCAAGAATTATATGAAATGATGTCTTATTAGATTGCATATAAATGGCCCATTTTATGTATCAATATGTTTTTTATTTATTTATTTTAATCGATCAAAGTTGAAATGATGGGTCTGCATAGACAATTTGAAAAGCATTTGTGGGTACTACACTTAACTTCATGCAGTTTAAATGACTGAATGCTCTCCAAGAGACAGACAGCAGTTTGATCACTTACAGTATACACAAGATGCCAATAGTTGCTCAGGTCAAATACAGTGTTTGCATTCCCATTCAAATAACAATCCAATCGTACAAGGCACAATAATACCGTAGGTGTATTATTGTATATCAATGCTTACAGATTGTAACATCATGTTTGGTGTGATGTGGGTCAGTGACAAATATGATGAAAAGGAAAAAGATAATATTTAGATAAGATAATTTTTTAAAGAAATAATTAAATATATATAGAGATATATAATAAGATCTCAAAAATGTTTTTATCTTATTACATTTAATTAACAAAATATCATAGAAGTCTATTCATTGTCCACACCAAAAAATATATACTGTTATGCTATTCCAGAACTGTCTGAGCCAGAATATTTTTCACTCCTCTTTTATCTCCCAGCAGACAGCTCAGATTTTCACTTTCATGAGATTGCCGTTGTTATGTTAAGTTATAGTCTAAAGTTAAAGTCTCCATCGATCATATAGAGTGAGCTTTTTGGCAATGCACACCTGTTTAAATGTTCTGAGTTTCATGGTTCATGATGAGAGCACAGAATCACACTCTACCCGTTCAAGACAGCAGAGGTGAATAAAGAGAAATAGTCGCTTTGCATCTGAGCTGAGAATTTGATTACAGATATCAGAATCTGCCAAACTGGATTAGAATGCCTGTAATCTTATATAACCCGTGTAACCCCACCCCTCACTGGATTTACAACAAGCTGTTGTGGACTGTCCATTGCTGAGTTGATTTCTAGACCTATAACCTTCACACAGTCTGGACAAACTTAACACGCACAATGACACACACACACACACACACACACACACACACACACACACACACACACACACACACACACACACACACTCCATGATAAACTCATGCTCTGTTGTTTGTTAGGAGTTGTGGTATTGATTTGCAGTCCACACAAAAAATGTGCATTTAAATGGTTTCTGTAGGTCTTTCTGCTGAAAGCTTCAAATGGAGACATGGAAACTTTCATTAGTCACAGTTAACATGATTTCCACACTCATTTGTGGATCTTATGAGACTTAGTCCCATTCTAGCATTAAGTTAACTGTGTAATCACTTTTATTATTTTTACTGTGTGTATGAATTGTGTAAATGTGTAATAAAATAAATAGTCCAAAAATTGTATTTACTTAGTTGTTTATAGCTCAGTCAATGATATAATCAATCAATCAATCAATCAATGGTTCTTGAGTGTGTCCAAACCAATTTGTGGGCTGGAGAAGAGAACATTTTCAGCAATTATGACATCAATTCTGCTAGAATTCTTTAGTTGTTATGATGAGACTGAGAAGCAGCTCACTATGTCTTCATTTGCTCTTTATTTCCTCCCAATGCTGTCTACATTTGAAAAAAAAAAGAAGTGATTTTTTTCTTTTCTATCTGAGGTCAATGTGTTCACTTTGCATGAAGGCTTATAATCTCACATTTTGAGTTTTGCTTAGAATGATTCTGCTTTAGAAATCTGTCATGTTAGGATTATAAGGATTTGTCCAATGCTTATGTAACATGGCATGCTGAAGTGTGTTTAGTGAGTGTGTTTCAGCTGGCACAGGGTTTCTTGTGTCATGAACTCAAATGTCACATTAATAGTTTATGAGAACAGATTAGGAATATGTTATGTTATATATTATGTTTGATAGTAGCAAAAGAGGTCTATATGTGTTTATAATCAAGAAGAGTGTGTTTGTGTGCTGCAGTCAGTGTCCATGTGTATTGTCACTGTTTTGTTTGATGTTTGTGTTTGTGTGTGGAATTATTTAGCTGTTCTTTGTTCCCAAATTTTCCCCAAATTGGCTACATGTGGAAAACCTGGAGTAATGACTGCTGAAAATTCAGCTTTGACATCACAGGAATAAATAAAATTTGAAAATTCACTCAGCCAATGATGTGATTGGGGTGAGAAAATCTGTTTGACTAACCAATGGAAGACTGAAGAAGTGTTCAATAATCTGTTGGAGATCAGGTTTTTTTTTTTTTTTCTATTCCATTTGGTGACACTAATAAAGCAGAAATTACACACTTCAGCTTAACCCTAACTTGTGAGTGTGTTTGTGTGATTGAGATGATTCTGTTCACATGCATTGCCTCACATTCTCTAGCCCTTTGAGTTTTGAATTAGCATGATATCGTTCAGTGTGTGGGTCACGTCTTGCATACATTGTGAGGACCAAACTCCCCACCACACTTGTGTGTGTAGTTCAGGTATTCCTTACGTTATGGGGACAAAATGGCGACACAAGAAATCTTTGCCCTTGTGGGGACATTTTTTGGTCCACATGAGGAAAACAGCTTAAAAATCATACTAAATGATGTTTTCTGAAAATGTAAAAATGCAGAAAGTTTTCAGTGATTGGTACTGTTAGGGTAGAGGTAGGGTTATAAGATATATAATATACAGTTTGTACAGTATAAAAATCATTTTGTCTATGGAAAGTGTGTGTGTGTGTGTGTGTGTGTGTGTGTGGGTGGGTGTGTGTGTGTGTTTGGATGGTGTAACAGTGCTGTAGGGGGTTCCTCTGGCTCAACTGTTTGTTTATCATCTTTCAATTCACAAAGCTGAAGAGAGAAGTTACTCTGTTATTCAAACAGAATAATCAAACCCTCTGCAGCTTGTTTTACTTCCTTACCAAGTCACTTCATGCCTCTGTAAGTCTATTTCTTTTGCATTCTCCTTAGACACATCAAACTCTGCAGTCTCATTTTTATATGCTCTTATATAAGATTATCAATTTTAAATGGAAATATGAAGGAACTTAAAAGAGATTCTTTTTAAAAAAATTCCATTTTCTCCACCAACTCTTGTTCATGCTGCTGATATCATTCAGCAGACCACTGGACTCTAATCACATGGATCAATATATATATATTTTTTTTAAAATAGACCTTAGTGTGCTTGTGTGTATTGAATGTGCACTTGTAGTGTAATTCAAATATTAAAAGTATATTTAAAAAAATTCTCAAAGTGTTCAAGGTTTTGCCTTGGCCTCCAAATTCCCTGAATCTCAATCTGATTGAGCATCCATGGGATGTGCTGGACCAACAAATCTAATCCATGGAGGCCCTACCTTGCAACTTGTAGGACTCAAAAGATCTGCTGTAAATGTCTTGGTGCCAGATACCACAGGACACGTTCAGAGGTCTTGTGGAGTCCATGCCAAAGTACTACTGTTATTTATTTTTTTATTTTTTTATTTACAATCAGCCTACTGTGGTGTTACTATATGGTACAGTAAGGTATCAACTAGTAATATCATGATATTTTGTTCAGGGTTATTATCGTTATCTAAATGATTAAATGTAAATGTAACTAACTGAAATAAATAATCTGGGCTTGACATTAACACCCGCCAACCAGCCAGATGCGGCTGGATTTCAGCAGTGGCATGTAACACAGTCATTCCCACTAGCCACTTTGGCGGGTTGAATATTATATTCAATTAAATAATTATGGACATCTGTCTGGAAGCCCTTAAATTCACAGTAATGAAGCTTTACTGTTACATATTACACATGCGTACTTCAATAAGCCGACAGAATGCTGGTTTGTGTTGAATGTGTTTACATGCCAGGCGAATTTGGGGAAAGGGGCAAAAATCTAGCTGTGTTGATTGGGCCATTTATGACCTTACTCCGAAAAAGGAAAACGGGTTAAAGTGTTTACTTGACACATGCATCAAGCATAATAAGAATGTGCATGTACACACGTTCTGTGCCTATGTAGATAATTCCCTAGGTTTGGGAACATATCCTATGTCTCTGTGTTTATCATTCTTTAAAGCAAAACACATATATTTTTAAAGATTTTTGTTCAGGCTTTCTTTATCCTTCTTTGATATCTTCCCTCTCAACTTCAACCATCTCACTCACCCTTCTTCCCAACATCCCGTTCTCATGATTCTCTCCATGCAAGCGTTTTCATCTTCAATCCCTATTGATCTGTCCATTCACATTGAGTTTCAACAGGAAGCAATCCTTTGAGTTCTTCACTCTGATGAGTTAAGTTAGAGCGAATAAGCCCACATCATTACATGCAGTGGGTTACCCTGTTTAACTTCCCACCAGTGTGACATTTCAACCCAACCAAAAGAGGCCACCCCCAACCATTCCAGAAACCATTACACAACTCCATATCCCAACAAAGAACTGCACACTCCATCTGAAATTAAGCTTCAAACAA
The DNA here is from genome assembly GCA_039654765.1 of Mylopharyngodon piceus. Taxonomy (NCBI): domain Eukaryota; kingdom Metazoa; phylum Chordata; class Actinopteri; order Cypriniformes; family Xenocyprididae; genus Mylopharyngodon; species Mylopharyngodon piceus. The sequence continues at coordinate 2,179,538 of CM077448.1, read as the reverse complement.
ATCTCAGTGGGAAAATGACAGAATGGGGAAATGTAGATGTAAGCCAAACTATTTTGCAAGCACTGTTTCTTGTCCAACCACAACAATTCACAGTGAGTTTACATTATTGAATTGAGGATAGTTGGACGGTTACTGGGTTTCAAAACAATCACACTTAAGTGCTGAGGTTGTCTGTGAGTGGCTGATTGGCTAAAAAGAATCTTTGGTGCATGTTATCTGGGCTACACTGAAATGGGAGCATGAAACGCTGACTTGTCATATCAGAGAGCCGTTGGCCAGGCAGAAATGCTTTCTGACAGCGTGTGTTTGAATGGCTCATCCCCTCCTGAGCTGAAAGAGTGAATCAGTGAACTGCTAACTCTATTATAAAACACACTTCATGTTAATTTAAAAAAATAAAAAAATTAAATAAGGATATGAAGGATTTGTGTAGTCTTTACAACAAAACTAATTAGAAAAAAACTGACATGTAGGCTAACTGACACGTAGGAAAAACATGGCTCTATACCTACATTTTTGCAAAACTCCAAAAACGTACCTGTACATACAATTCACTGCAGTTTCCTTCCAGCCGTAACGAATACTGGTGGCAGTAAAACACCAACGACTCCTTTTCGCACAAATTATGATTATGCGGCAGATTATTAATTAATAAAGATTTATACATTTTTGCACAGTTCCTTGTATAATGCTATGTTATGACCTCAAAACACTTTTAACATGCATGATTTGAAAATGAATACATTTTAATCTTTACATCACATACACTCCATATATATTGACTTTTCTGATGTAGTGAACTTGCTTGGTAGCTCACCTGTTTTTTTTATTTTCAAACACAATAGAATTGCCGCATACGTACAACAACCAAAGTAGTAAAACATAGATTTGTGTTCATCAGTTTCAGATAAAACCTCACATTTAGCACCTCTCACTGGACATTTCCCTTTGAAAGTGTCGCAAAACATGCAAGAAGCAACATAATATAATTTTGCAATGAGCCTGGGTTGAAAAGGATATTTGATCAGTTAAGATAGCTGGCAGTAGCAGTACTATTTTACACATATAGTGTCTGTAAATATACGGACACCTCGTATAGTATAACAGTATGCAAAAAATTTACATATATTTTAGGCACAATTTAACAATATAAACAGTTCTGAATGAAGCTACAACAGAATTAGTCTTTATGAAAGAATTGGTTGAGTGAATGAATCAATGACTTATATTATATAATCATTATAGAAAGTCACTTGTTGACACAGACTTCCATAATGATAACATGCAAAAGAGTAACTGACAAATCCCCAATGAAAAATTTGAGTGATACAAACAGTGAAATGTTGTATTGGGACTCTTGAAGCACAATAACTAATGGTTGGATAACAGCTAATATCTACCATAATAAGTATAATCAGTATTCCTGGGTAATATTACATCTTATAGATGACGCAGATCTTGGCAGTTTCTTCCATCCTCTCTGAGACTAAAGCCACTGGGAGTGTCCATAACTGGATCCATTGCAGGTGTGCTCACCCATTGAGTTCTGCTGTATAAATTAGCATATTTCTAAACATTTTTGATATAACAAAATGTATTAATGGCACCTCAAGTCTATAATATTTCTACATTGATTGTCTCACTGAGCAGATATAGCACTATTTATATATCTAGAGTTATAATCTGATGATGTGAAAATCAATACATATGATAATGCATTTGTGCAAGCACATAATTTTTAGAAAAGCCTTAAAATATAGTGAGCTTTAAGTGATTAGCCTTTAAAAAGACTTTTAATCCTGGGAACAAGTCCAACCATTGAAAAACAACCATTGGGGCTTAATTGCGGTTATACTGTTTAATCCACAGAAATCAAAGAATGCCCATGTGAATTGTCAGTCAAGGAAATCTATATAGCATTTAATCCTGCTTCATGTTGGAGTCCTGATCAGCCTGTCAGGGTTTATTAATTGATAATGACAGGCTGGCCCAGGCAGGAAACATTCCTAATGTTGCTCATAGTTCCCCATATTTTTTTCATCTTGTATTTCCTTCATATTTTCTTTCTTCTTACATAATAAAATTTCAAATTAATATTTTATGACCATTTATTTATCTGGTAGGTAGACATGGAATAAATGAGATAATGTAAGGTAAAAACCCCTTCACTGTGACACAAGACCCAGATGCATACAGATACACTAACTGCATGAGCAAAGGCAGTAAGCCTATCATTAAAGCCAAAAGGTAATAACACAAAATTTATATACATAAAATTGTATATATTTTTCATTTAATTATTTATTCATTCATTTAATTAATTATTTAAATTTAAAAAAAAAAAAAAAAAAAAAAAATGTTTCTAAAAGCACATTCACATCCAAACAGTTTTAAGTCTAGTGAAAGACTTAAAACTGTTTGGATGTGAATGTGCTTTTAGAAACATTTTTTTTCAATTTAGGGAGGCCACAAGTGCCTGCCTTCTGCAAAAAATGTGTTGTGGTCATTCAGAAGGTCGGAAGTCAGCCATCAGCCTCTCATTTGTGATCTGCATGTGTTTTTGGGTGGTCTGCAGGCAGCAGGCAGGCACAGCACAGGAAGTATCATGCCATTTACCATTCCCTGACACACCATTCCACTGAGATAAGAACATTAGTGGAATATTTTAACTTACATTACACCGAAGTTAAATTAGCGCTACTTCTGAGACAAACTAGAAAGCAGTTTGGAAAAGGACCTGAATTATTGAACCTTTAGACAAAATATGTTTTAAAAAATCTAAAAAAAAAAAAAAAAAGTTTGCATATTTGTTTTTGTTGAGAATCATATTTGACACACCAGGCATTTAAGGCTCATATATAGGAGAATATGGAGCTCGTACTCAAACAGGAAAAATTCAGAGGCTCAAACTGAGCAAAAATATGCAATTTGGTGCAGATGCTGATATTTATATGGCCAAAAAGCAAGATGAAATTCTGATAGCTTTTAATGTAAATCAATGAGATCTTTAATAAGATTTAATAGTATAACAGACTAATTACATAAAATGCATTTAAATGTCAGTTGTCACTCTATCCCCCGGTTTCACAGACAAGACTTAAGCTAGTCCTAGACTAAAATACATGTTTGAGCTGTTTTAACTGAAAGGAACTTGTACTGACATATCTTAAAAATACATCAGTGCCATTGTTTTGTCTCAAGATGCACACCAGTAATGTTTTTTTCTAGTGTACATTTATAAACTGCGTCAAGTGCTGTGGGAACGCCTCTGCGTGATTGCGTCGTGAAATCAGTCCAATGGTGTGACAGAACGTCATAGGTGGGTGACATCATGACCAGGAAACTATAAAGCACACCTGAACCAAACAGTGTCAGCTTCTGTGTCTTCAGCAAGTGCTCTCTGTGAAACTGTGTGTCCTAATTGGTGTGGTCTGTCTTTATATCAGTTATATATATATTTACACAGTTATGGCAAACAAACAACAATTTAAGCAGTGTGTTCCTCCCTGCCCCCGTTTTATCACGGGTGAGGATACACACGAGCTTTGTGTCGTTTGTTTGGGAGTGGAGCATGCTCAGGCAGCCCTCGAGGGGGCTGGTTGTGAGCACTGTGAGCAGTTGTCGTTGAGAACGCTCCGCTCCCGCCAATCACTCTTTGAGGATGGTGCTTCAGCTCACATTCCCCGCGGCTCAGGTCCTGCTGCTGCTGAGGCACAGTCAAGGCTCTTGTCGTGGGGTTCGCAGATGGACATTGCAGAGGGGTTTGAGACGGGCCCTGCCCTATCTCTACCCTCACCTGCTCCATCCAGTGCATTACAGGGGTTGGAAGCATGCTCTGCGGTTTCTTCCGCCCCTGCTGATGCACCGGTACAACAATTATCCAGCTCTGAGGAGTTGGATGTTGTTAGTATCGACCCTGGTGATGTTGAGGATTCGCCACCTCACACCTAGGCTTTTGAGGACTTGTTAGAGGTTGTGACTCGCGCTGTAGCCAGGTTGAACATTGATTGGCCAGCCGAGAAGCAGGAAGTTCGCCATCAGAGTTTATTAGACAAATGTTTCCTTCCATCATGATCACAACCTCCTCGCCGGGGCTTGCCTTTTTTTCCCCAATCTCCATACTGAGGTATCGAGATCGTGGAGAAAGCCAGTTTCATACCGGGTGTTCAGTCCCCAGACATCTAATTATTCCAACATCGCGGGTATGAAACACCACGGTTATGGGGCGATGAAAGCCCCAAAAAGACCCTGAAAAGCCCTGAAGCTTCCCACTAAGCCAGTCAGAACAACATCGGCTTTAGTGGGTAAAGCTTACTCGGCAGCAGGTCAGGCAGCTGCATGCTTGCATACAATGTCAATATTGCAAGCATATCAAGCGGACCTACTGAAGGATCTTGATGAGGGTGAGGAAATTAGACGCGAGGTGTTTGTTGAGCTCAGAGGGGCAACAGACCTGTCTCTCCTTTCCACTAAGAAGACGGCTAAATCAATCGGCCGCTCTATGGCAGCCCTGGTGGCCACGGAGAGGCACCTCTGGCTCAACTTGTCTAATATAAAAGAACGCGACAAGAGCTTTCTTCTGGAGGCCCCGTTCTCTTCCTCTGGCCTTTTCGGCGATGCTGTAAACTCGACAAAAGGTTTTAGGAGGCTAAGAAGCAGGCGGCGGCGTTTCAGAAGATTCTTCCTCGCCGCTCTCAGACCTCTGGGGCTACTGGGCGGGAACAGCCCCAGCTGAGTGCGAGCTTCTCTCACAGAGCGCAGCAAAAAGTGAGCGTTACCACCCGCGCCCCCCCGCATAGAGACTGGGGATCGGGTAAGCGCTCACAGCCAAAGCCTTCTTGTGGTAGACCGGATCTGAGGACCGTCATTCTCGCAAAGAAGGCTTCGGGGAAGAAGCCCTGATGCCAGATGTGCTGGGCTTCTGAGGGCAGTCCCCTCCGGGTTGAGTTGGATTACACCACGATGCCCGTCTCATCTCGGTGCCCTCAGGGGGCCGTTCTGCCAACCCTGCCACCTCGTGTGTTTCAGGGCGCAGCGGTTCTCAGTGAACATATGTCTCAGTGTCCGCCCGAAAATGTAGTAGCACTTTGGCGTTCGCTCCCTCTGAGGAGGGCTCCAGAGGGGCCAGTTCGATTGTTCCCTGCCGGTTCGCCGCTTCAGGGCACGGAGTTGGCCACACATCATATACCTCAAGAGACTGGTTCCCTTAGTAGATTTTTTGGCAGCGTGGAAACTTCTACTAAATATATCTCAATGGGTCCTGCAGACAGTAGAAAAAGGGTACCGAATTCAGTTCAGGTTTCGCCCGCCCAGGTTCAAATGGGTTTTGCCCATAGTGGTAAATCCCGAGCAGGCTCTGGTCATGGAACAGGAGGTACAGGCTCTTCTGCAAAAGGAGGCTATAGAACGGGTTCCTCCTCCCAGCAGGGAGTCAGGCTTCTACAGCCGGTATTTCATAGTTCCAAAGAAGGATGGAGGGTTGCGTCCCATTTTAGATCTAAGACAGCTAAATCGCTGTCAAGAAGCTCAAGTTCAAAATGCTCACTTTGAAACAGATCGTGTCACAAATCAGGTCCGAGGACTGGTTTGTCACAATATCTCTATCCTTCCTCAACACAGGAAGTTCCTGAGGTTCGCTTTCGGGGCAAAGCGTACAAATATTGGGTTCTTCTGTTCGGCCTAGCTTTATCTCCCCGCACCTTTACAAAATGCGTGGATGCAGCTCTGGCTCCACTGCGACTACATGGCATTCGTGTATTAAACTACATCGACAACTGGTTGATTATGGCTCAGTCGAGAGAGTTGGTGGTTCAGCATCAAGATGCTGTTCTCACCCACATGAGGATGTTGGGGTTGAGGCTAAACGCAAAAAAGAGTGTTCTATCTCCAATTCAAAGAACCTCTTTTCTGGGCATAATTTGGGATTCTATGATGCAAGCACATCTGTCTCCTGCTCGAATAGAAGCGATTCTCATAGCCGTAAACAAGTTAAAGCTAGGCCAGTCATTCACTGTAAAACAGTTTCAAAACAGTTGGGTCTGATGGCAGCTGCATCCAACGTGATACCTTTTGGCCTGCTGTACATGAGACACTTGCAGTGGTGGCTCAAAACCAAGGGGTTCTCCCCGAGGGAAAACCCGTTTTGCATGATCAAGGTCACGTGGCGATGCCTTTGTGCCTGTGTCATGTGGAAAAAACCTTGGTTTCTTTCCCAAAAGCCAGTGTTGGGAGCTCCTTGTCGTCGCGTAACGCTTACGACGGATGCGTCTCTCACTGGCTGGGGGGCGATAATGAGTGGTTGCTCAGCTCAGGGTCTGTGGCGGGGCCATCATCTTTCGTGGCATATAAACCAGCTGGAGATGATGGCTGTGTTCCTGGCACTTAAACACTTCCTCCCAGACCTGAGGGGCCATCATGTGTTGGTCCGCATGGACAACACAGCGGTGGTCTCTAATAGAAACCTCCAAGGGGGTCTGTACTCACACCCATTTTGCAAATTGGCACACCAGATCCTCTTGTGGGCCCAAGGGAAACTGCTGTCTCTCAGGGCAGTTTATATCCCAGGGCATCTGAATCAGGGAGCAGACATCCTGTCGAGGCAGGGGCTAAGGCCCGAGGAATGCAGATTCCACCCCGAGGTGGTGGAGCTCCTGTGGGAGCACTTCGGGAAAGCGGAAGTGGATCTATTTGCGTCTCGAGAGACGACACACTGTCCACTATTTTACTCCCTCACACATCAAGCTCCTCTGGGACTGGACGCTATGGTACAGACGTGGCCGAGGCTGCGTCTGTACGCATTCCCCCCTATTGCTCTGCTCCCAGGAGTTCTGGAAAGAGTGCGCCGGGACAGGGTTCATCTTCTTTTGGTAGCCCCATTCTGGCCAGGCCGAGTATGGTTCTCGGATCTGGTATCTCTCCTTGACGGCTCTCCCTGGGAGATTCTTGTCAGGAGGGACCTTCTTTCTCAGGCGGGGGGCTCACTTCTTCACCCTCGCCTGTAGTTATGGAAACTGTGTGCCTGGCCTCTGAGGGGGCCCAGCTCATAAGTTTAGGTCTCCCAACTGAGGTTGTGGAGACCATACTCCATTCCAGAGCTCCTTCCACGAGGAGACTGTATGCACTAAAGTGGAGAATTTTCACCTCTTGGTGTGGGGATCGTTCTTTCGACTCAGTAAACTGCCCAGTTGGCACAGTTCTGGAGTTTCTGCAAGACAAGTTAGATGCAGGTTTATCCCCTTCTACCCTAAAGGTATATGTGGCTGCCATTTCTGCTTACCACATTCCAGTAGATGGTGTCTCTTTGGGAAGAAATCCATGGCTTACACGTTTCCTCCATGATACTTTGAGGCTTAGGCCTGTGGCACGTTCTAGGGTGCCGACTTGAGACTTGGCCATTGTGCTTGAAGGCCTTTCTATGGCTCTCTTTGAACCTATTGAGGAGGTTCCGGATTTCTAAATTTCTAACACTCAAGACAGTGTTCCTCCTCGCTATCTCGTCTCTTAAACGAATTGGAGATTTACAGGCCCTGTCGATTTCCCCTTCCTGCCTGGACTTCGCTCCAGGCATGGTCAAAGCCTTCCTTTTTCCTAGGCAAGATTATATGCCTAAGGTTCCCACTATCATGACTGGACCTATTGTGTTGCAGGCCTTTTGTCCTCCTCCCTTTAGTAATGAAGACCAGGAGAAATTAAATCTGCTTTGCCCGGTTAGGGCTTTGGATGCGTACGTCCACAGAGCTGCCCTGTGGCGTAAGTCTGAACAGTTGTTCGTGTGTTTTGGGTCACCCAAGAAAGGGTGTCCTGCATCTAAGCAGACTATGAGCCAATGGATAGTTGAGGCTATATCAGTTGCTTATGAGTTGGCCGGCCAGCCTTCACCTCTGATGGTCCGAGCCCACTCAACTCAGAATATGGCTGCCTCTTTGCTTTCTGGAGTCTCTTTACAAGAAGTTTGTGATGCGGCAGGGTGGCCCGCACACGTTTGTCAGGTTTTATAACCTGGACTTGGCCTCGACCCCAGGGTCACAATTGCTCTCGTCCTAGTGTGCGCTTCGGTTTCACACAGACAGACACTTGGTACTATGGTGGCATAGGTATTGCGTTCCCACAGCGCTTGACAGCATGATTTCTCTTGAAAGGGAACATCTCAGGTTACGTATGTAACCATGGTTCCCTGAGAGAGAACGAGACGCTGCGTCGCTTTGCCATACTCCCTGCATGCCTGTGACCAACTAGCTGTAGCCTATCAGAAGCTGATACTGTTTGGTTCAGGTGTGCTTTATAGTTTCCTGGTCATGACGTCACCCGCCTATGACGTTCCGTCACGCCATTGGACTGATTTCACATGTGCTTCACGACGCAATCATGCAGAGGCATTCCCACAGCGCTTGACGCAGCGTCTCGTTCCCACTCAGGGAACCATGGTTACGTAGTAACCTGAGACGATTTTCAGTCCTGTAAGTATTCATCATGAAATATTACTAACAATATTAGGAACTTGTTTTGGTTACACTTTATTTTGATGGTCCACTTCAGACATTCTTTTGCAATTACATGTCAACTAACTCTCATTAGAGTATTAGTAGATGCAGACTGGTTAGGGATAGGTGTTAGGGTTTAGGTTAGTAGAACAAGTTGAAGTACTTGCAAAATTACTTATAAAATGTCTGTTGGGGGACCATCAAAATAAAGTTAACAGATATTAAGCAGACAGTCTACTAATACTCTAATGAGAGTTAGCTGGCATGTAGTTACAAAGTGAAGGAAAAAAAAAAGTGGAGTATCAAGGACAGCTCAAAATGGCCACCAAATTAATTATATACATAATCTTATGATTATACAATTAATCACACAGACTTCTGTAAAACCCAGACAATCAAATGAGGGCATTATTGGTACCAAAATCAGTACAAGAAATGAAAATAATGGCAAAAGAAACATTATTTGGAATAACTACTAATCCACTCTACTAATGAATAGTTCTGAATAATTACTGTGAAAAGGTTAGTATTCAACTAGTCATGCGACCTCAACATGGCGCCCTCAAAATGATTTGACTCACCTTATGCTGAATAAAACAGCTTTTTTTTCAGCTTTTTTGACATTATCTTTCTTTATATATATTTTCATGCAATTTTCAAACAAGTTTAGTTTTTTTTTTTGTTTTTTTTTCATATAATCTATTTGAATACTTGATAACTTTTAAAGTTTATGGTGGCCAGTTTTTAATCTCAGTCAAGCATGACAAACATGATTACATCTAAAATCTGTGATCTTAATCCGGAATTCTCCCTAAGGATCTTTAACACTCCGAGTTGGTCATGGCTTTTCATCCTGGATATCTTCATCTGCTCACACTACAGATGGATAGAAATAGCTGAAACATCTGTTATTGTTCCCAGTACACAAAGCTATCTTGGAGTCTGATTCACCACAGACCATTGAGTATTTGTGTTTGTACTGGCTGCTGAGTCACTTTGCTGAAGCCAACAGTATGTAGGACTAAAAATACATAGAGATAAAACACTGAACAGGACAAAAGATTAAAGAAAGACTGTGATTGCACTGGCAAGCAGAGAGGCAGCAGTGATATCAAACTTATGTCATTGTGTACATTGGAGTGATACTGCTGAGTTTTTTCAAACCTCACCATCATTTGTCACACTTGAATATTAGTGCTCAGAAAGAGGAACTCACTTACCTCAGCTCCTTAAAAGGCCAAAAACTTTACAAGATCTGAGAGGCTAAGCCAACAAATTTAGTGTTTAGTGTTTGTAATTTAGTCAGCATCATGTTGCTTAAAGGTGAAGTGTGTAATTTGTTTGATGCTCTCTTGTGTCTGTGCAGAGAAAACTGTATGTAAGCCATTTGCAGGTTGACATAAAAAGTGTAAACGCTGTGATGTTTTTGAAACATTTTGAAAAGTTTAAGTCAGTCTGACATGTCAACTTCTGACTCAACAAGTTTTGGTGTCTGTTTGTTCAAGCAATGGAAGACAGAGGGAGAGTGTGGAAACATACGTCATACAAATGCAATAATATGGTACTGCCCACTGTTGCAGTATGTAAAACATTATGCAACGGTATACATTTCAAGCAGTATGCTAATGTAAATTGTTGTCACATAATCACATTCCAATTCAATTAAATTCAAATCAGTGAGTGATGAGCAGTTGTCATCTCAGAAATAAAAGTTTATGTAAAAAAATCTGATCAAATAATCATTCATCACACTGGAACCAGAAAGTCAAGCTGAGTGCGATGTGGGATACAGTACCCAGTACATAATGCACATCTGGGTATTCTATGGATATACAGAAAATTTGCATACTGTGCACTATACTGCAAAAATGGAAATAATATAGCAATATTTTTGCAATTATGTTTGGCGACACTGTAGAAATTACATATGAACAGGGTTATTTAGTATTATTTATACTATTATAGTAGTTATTTATGTTTATTAGCTTTTATTTTTAGATTTTCAGTTTTTGTCATTTTGTTTTGTGATTTTATCATTTGTTTTTTTAATATTTCTATTTATCTTTATTTTTATTTCCATTTTAGTTTTAGAAATGTTAGTATATATATTTTTTATTTCATTTAGTTGCCAAGTGCTTTAAGTGAAAGTTTTTCATCTAATATTTATATTTTATTTTATTTCAGTAGAGTGCTATAGGGATGTCATAATTTTGTAGGCTAAAACCCAGAAATGAGCATTTTAACATTTTAGCGCAATTGTTTTTTTGTTTTTTTTTTAATGGGATTGTGGTTAAATGCCTGAAATAAGGTCTGTGATTAACAAAAGCTCAAGATATTTTCATGTTTCATTCTGTGACAAAAAACCCCAACAAAACAAAAACAACAACAACAACAACAACAAAAAAACAGTAATTTTTTAAAGCTTTGACTTGTCTTGAAAAAGGACAATAAACTTCACCACACCGAACAGATAAACTCATCTACTTACAGTCCGCTTTTACAGCCTCATTGTGTTTATAATAGCATTCTTGCAAACCATTCTAACTCAAACTTTCAGGGAAAATGTTTTTTAAATAAAGAATGAATGAGTTGTCAGAAGCTCAGTAATGGTGACGTTGAAGTCATGCAACCGTGGTTTAGTTTTCAGTAGGATTCAGTGGGTGCCACGCTGATGGTCATTAGAACTGAATCACCATTAACAATCCCCCAGCCCATGCAGCGACTGACAGTGAAATTAAACAGACACCAAGGGAGTTTTTTTTTTTTTTTTTTGGCTTGTATTTTTAGCATAGGGAAAAAGCAAGCTTGCCCATTCGTGGCAACAACAGAATCATAAGATCCCTTTCTGTTCCTCTAACCTCCTGTCAAACATAATCTGTTTCTTTTTTTTCTTTCCTGGGAATCATTGGCCATGACATGGCTTTATCACAGCCACCTACATTTCAGAGAGGAGGAGGACAGTTCATTCTTCCTCCTTCACATACCTTACACTGGATCCAATGAGGCAGCTAAATTCAGCAAACTGTGGCGGGGAGGAAGTTTTAGGCCCAAAACATACTGTGAATGCAAAATCTTCCAGCTATGCTAAGTTGATTTTGTTCATTGTTCTATTCCAAAAGGTGCCAGACTGCAATTTATATTATAAAATGGACAGTTATAGACATGTTTGTTGATTCACCAGCATTCAATAGCATTCAGTCATGCAATAATCTATGATAACTTACATGAAAACCTCTTTGACATATCACTTCACATAACTGATTTATTTATATATTTTTAATAGAAAAGTTCTGTTATAAATCTTAATGTAATAAAATATTATTTTAATGGCAACACTTTACAATAAGGTCTTATTTCTTAACATTAGATGATGCATTAACTAACATGAACTAACAATAAGAAATACCCATTTGTTACAGTATTTATTAATCTTTGTTAATATTAGTTAATAAAAATACAGCTGTTCATTGTTTATTCATGTTAGTTCACAGTGCATTAAAATGTTGAAATGAACATTAACTAAGAATAATAAATGCTGTAGACGCTTTGTTCATTATTAGCTTATTTTAACTAATGTAGTTATGTAATGCTAACAAATGGAACCTCATTATAAAGTGTTACCATTTTAATAATAAAATGTATAATATAGTATGACTGAATTTAACGTGTTAATTAGATTACAGGGGAAAAAAAAAATGTATTGCTGTAATCTTTGTTAATGTTAATTTCAACATTTACTAATGCATTATTAAAATCAAGAGTTGTATTTGTTAACATTAGTTAATGCACTGTGAACTAACATGAACAAACAATGAACTGCTGTATTTAACTAACGTTAACATAGATTAACCAATACAGTAACAAATGTCTTGCTCATGGTTATTTCATGTTAGTTAATACATTAACTAAAGTTAACAAATGAAACTTATTGTAAAGTGTTACATGTTTTCTTTAGTATGTTTCCCTTAACATATAAAGCTGCAACATAGCAGGGGGGAAATGTGTGTGCTACGATCCATCTCATGGCTAAAATACCTCTGAAAATATGAATATTAAATGTGTATAAATCATAAGGCGTCCATTTTCCCAAGCAATTCTAGAAATGTTCTGTATCACTGAATTAATGTACTGAAAAATCGGAAAGAAGAAAAAAGCAACTCCAAACTTGAAAACACTAAACTATGGGAATCAGAACATGGATATAACAATGAATTTAATAATACATCACAATGACAGTAATAACAATTTTTTCTGCAATAATGGCACTAAGACCTCTCATTTGCAGCATTTTTGCAAATGTTCAGTTACAGTGATTTAAAATAATTAACCTAAACAAAATATTAAAGATGCTAAACAAATCAAAAGATATTAATGATTTCTCATTAGAGCAGTTTTGTTGACATTTCACAAAATGTTAACTGTTGACTTTAATTTTAGAGGGTGGAGAATTTTGCTGTAGCATATGGCTTAATTCTTGTTAGATTGGTGAACCCCTAATAGCAAGTGTTTATTCAACCCTACCGAAATCATGACCACAGAACCATGAAACCAACCCATGAAAAATGAGAACCATTATACGCTACCCTACAGAAACAGAAAGACACAAATTGTTGTATTATTTAGTGACTTTAATAACAAGAGCTCATAACTCCTTCCACAATAAGCTGACTCACTCAGTGAGGGGGTCTAACTAAAATTTTCTCAGTGAGCATCCATTCTCAGCAAAAAGGCAGGTTTCTGTGTGATGGCAATTCAGTGTTTTAATAAATCATTTATACTTCCTTTGTCCCACAGTCTCCACAAAGGAAACTCCATTGTGGTATGAATGTCATTGGTTTGTATCTTTTGTTTAACATCTTGATGCCATGCAGCTACTAACAATGTCCGGAGTGGCAAAGTGGTATTTCAAACCCAACCCTGCCTGCATTCCTGGCACCCTTCAACCCAACAATACCCACTGAAATACCACAACTAGCAACTTAACAAGCCTCATAGGAGCGCCATGCACAAAAAGAAAGTGATGTGAGAAACATTAAGCTTCAGTTTCAGTTGCAGCAATGTTAGCCTTTTTCATGAGAGACAAGAGGAGAAAAACAATGGAGGCCCCAATGGGTCAGACAGAATGAAAGCTGATTTTTATAGGGACTAGAGATATTTCAGGTCTGTACAGGAGCTGATTGTACTAAATCAATGACTGAACAATAGACACAGTCTGAAGATATTGTTTCAGCTGTAATTGAATACTGGACTCTTTAGTGTATGTGTGTGTGTGTGTGTGTGTGTGTGTGCAAGTTTTTGTGATTTATGAGGACACAAATTTGTATAATGGGTATTAAACTGGTATTACGACGTAAACATGAAATATGAGGACATTTCATGAGTCCTCATATTTAAAATGGGTTTAAAAACATACTAAACAATGTTTTATTAAAAATTTCAAAATGCAGAATGTTTTCTGTGATGGGTAGGTTTAGGGGTAGGGGTAGTGTAGGGGGATAGAATGTACAGTTTGTACAGTATAAAAACCATTACGCCTATGGAATGTCCTCACTTTGATAGCAAAACAAACCTGTGTGCGTGTGCGTGTGAGGCAGACCTTTGATCCTGATGAAGGTAATTGAGTGGGCATGTAATGTGAAGTGGAGTCAGGCCCTTCAGGGGACACATCAGAGTTACATAGTTTGTCTCCTGTTATTGCTCTTAAACTCCCATGGCTGGACTGAGAGAGAGAGTCAGTTCCCTCAAATTACAAATAATCCAATGTCAAGCTGTTCACTGATTGACTTCTTCACTCATGAATGATATTATCACTGGTTCATTGGTTTAAAGTATCTTTTAGATAAATAAAGATAAATGTGTCTAAAGCCTGTGGAGGATGGGTTAATGTGAGGTAATGATACTGAGATTAGTAGTGAGGTTGAGGTAATGAGGCTTAAATTAGAACTAAGGTTGAAATAGTGAGTTTAAGGTAGCAATTAAAGTAATGAGATTTTATTGAGATTAAAATTAGTAGTGAGGTTGAGGTAATGAGGTTAAAATTATAAGTAAGGCACTGGTATTGGTTCCCAGTTAGAGCTGAGGTAATGAGATTGAAATTGGAAAGTAAAATTGAGGTAATGCGGTTGAGATAAGTTTGGGTAAGAAGGTTGTAACATTTGGCTGCAGTAATATGCACAATGCAGAAGTTTCAAAGAAGCAAACAGTATTTCATAATAAATCCAAGGAGAAACTCATAGAAAGCAACCATCAAACACAAACGAGACCGAACCAAGAGCAGAGGAAACCAAGGGCTTAAATATACAGAGATAACGAGGGAAATAATGAACAACAGGTGAATGTAACTAAGGTAACAATGGACTGCATGGACGCACTGGCACACAGCTGGCCCCGGGGCCTTCACAGGTATGTGTTTCCCCCAGTGAGCCTGTTTGCACAGATGTTGTGCAAAGTCAGGGAGGACAGAGAACAGGTCGCATTGGTTGAGGCGTACTGGTCCACCTGAACTTGGTTCTCAGTTCTCATTCTCCTCGTGACAGCCCCTCTCTGGCAAATCCCCCTGAGAAAGGACCTTCTTTCTCAGGGGCAGGGCACAATTTGGCATTCATGCCCAGACCTCTGTAACCTCCACGTCTGGCCCCAGGACAGGACGCAGTAGACCTTAGTGGTCTACTGGTGGTAGACACTATCACTCTAACTATAGCCCCTTCTACAAGGCAGCTGTATGCTTTGAAGTGACATTTGTTTGTGAACCGGTGTTCTTCCTGAGGGGAGGACCCACAAAGATGCACAATCAGATTGGTGCTTTCCTACCTCTAGGAGAAGCTGTCACCCTCCACCTTAATGGCACATTACGACACAGTGGATGGTAAGTCCTTAGGGAAGGACGACCTGATTATCAGGTTCCTTAGAGGCTCTAGCAGGTTGAATCCTCCAAGACCATGCCTTATCCCCACATGGGACCTCTCTATAGTCTTGCTGGGCTTACAGAGAGCTCCTTTTGAGCCACTCGAGTCATTTGAATTGAGTGCCCTCTCTTTGAAAATGGCCCTCCTGACTGTGCTCACCTCCATCAAGAATGTTGGGGACCTGTTGGCGTTCTTTGTCAGCGAAATGTGCCTTGAGTTCGGTCCGGCATACTATCATATAATCCTGAGATCCTGGAGGACTACGTGCCCAAAGTTTCCACTACCCAGCTCTTTGTCTGTTTTGGGAGACAGCAGAAGGGGAAGGCTGTCTCCACACATAAGATGGCCCATTGAACTGAGGATGCCATTGCCTTGGCATACAAGGCCCAAGGTGTGCCGTGCGCCTTATGAGTGCATGCACACCCCACGAGAAGTGTTGCATCCTCCTGGGCTCTAGCAAATGCCACCTCTTTAACAGACATCTGTAGATCAGCAGGCTGGGCTGCACATAATACCTTTGCAAGGTTTTACAATCTCCAGGTTAAGCCAGTTTTGTCCACTTGCACATAGTGCCTTTCCCCTCCCTTTCCCCAGACTGGTGAACCCTGGATGTGAATTATCCTTCAGCACTCTGCAGTAGTCGAATTTGGTGGAGGAATTTGATGCCAGGCCCAGTACTCGTGATGCATGCTCCTACTAGAGCTAATCTAAAGTAATCCCATATGATGTATTCTCCACGGTACGGTTTCCCTAACGGTAAACCCATGTCTTCCCATGGGCAGAGCCTCACTCTGCCTTCAGTCACTCTGTTTGTAGAAGCTCCCCCCTTTTCAGGTAGGACCTACTGCATATATCATATCTGTAGTTGCTCCTGCAGTTCCTGTTTGAGGCAAAGCATCGCTTTATTTGACCTACTTGTTGTGACCACAGGGAAAGGCCCACTGGCGGTGGGGGAAGACCCACTAACAACCATGAAAGAATGGATGACAGCTTGGAAAGACGGCACACTATAGTGTTAGGGCTAGCACCCCGAAGCACTGCACAAACAAGCTGCAAGTACTAAATGGAGAGAATACCCCCGGGCAGACCAAAGAGGGGGGGATAATCTGCCAGTAAGGATGGACCACACGGTCAATGACATGGATGAGGATATAAGGATGACAAGTTTGGATCCGGAACAGGAGAGTAAGGCCAAGAGGAGGTGCAACATCTGTGGCGGGATATTCAAGAATGAACAAGGTGTGAGAATTCATCAAGGCAAGTCCAAGTGCAAAGATTATCCACAGAATATTATTAGCTTTACTTGTCAGTCGGTGGAGGATCGGGGCCAGGAGGCAAACCACAGTGCTCCGGACCTCCGTGCTGAAACTGTTCAGAGCACAAGAAGAGGGGGTGAGCCTGAAAGGCTAGAAGACTTTGAGAGGAAGTCACGGCTGAATCTACCAGCATCAGCAGACCACAGATGGGTGCAACTGGATGAATTACCTTGGATAACATCTTGAGAGGAGATGCAACTAAGAAAATTAAGATCATGGTACAAGCTGTGTATCAGGCATGCCTAGACACCTTTGGAGTGGAGGGAAAGAAGGTCAAATCACCAGCAGGTCCCTGCAAGAGGCAACATCAGATTGCAAAGTTGCGGAACAAACTGAGTTCACTTAGGAGAAGATGGCTGGAAGCAGATGAAGAGGGGAAGGAAGCACTGAATGAACTATGGTTAGAACTGAGACGTTTACTCAAGCTGTGCGAGAAGGAGGCATTTCGGAAAAAGCAGAGTGAGAAGCGTCACCAAAGAAAAGTCTTCTTCAACAATCCCTTTTGGACTTTTTGGAAGAAGAAGCAGGAACCATTCATCAGGACTTGACCAGTTTCGGGAGATCTCCTTGTTGGATGTTGAAGGGAAAATATTCTGGTCCATCATCGCTAATAGGCTAACATTTTATCTACTCACCAACGAGTATGTCGACACAGGTGTCCAAAAAGTAGGTGTCCCAGGATACTCTGGATGCCTGGAGCACACATCAGTGATCAGCCATATCATCAAGGAGGCAAAGAGAAACAACAATACACTCTCAGTTGTTTGGGTAGACCTCGCCAAAGCCTACCCCAGTGTACCTCACCAGCTTATCCGTAAGGCATTAGAGCACTACCAAGTACCAGTGGAAATAATCAAGCTTGTGTTGTCTATCTTGTATTCGCTGAAAATTAGGTTCACTGTGGGAAACTTTACCACCAAGTGGGAGAGCCTTGAGAAAGGTGTTATGGCAGGATGCATGATATCCGTGGCTTTGTTTGTGGCTGCAATGAACCTATTACTCAAAGTAGGAGGAAAGCAATGTAAAGGGCCAGTAGCGGATGACGGCACAAGACTTCCAGCTTGCCTAGCCTTTGGATGATATTACTATAATGACTCCATCAATTCAGGGAACTCAGTGAATCCTAAGTTCACTGGAGAAAATGGCTACCTGGTCATGGCTGCAATTTAAACCAGGGAAATCTAGGAGCCTGTGTATCCTGAAAGAAAAGCTGTTGAGGAACACCTTCAGTATTCAAGGGGCCAAAATTCCAACTATTGAAGAACAAGGAATTTGATGCCTGGGAAAATGCTATGACTACACTCTGAAGGACAGCACCAATCTTAAGGATACCATAGCTCAATTGACCATTTGGTTCAAGGAAATTGACAACGGCCAGCTGCTAGGGAAGTTTAAGGTATGATGCTTCCAATATGGTTAAATACCCAGGCTACAATGGCCATTCCTGTTATACAACTTCCCCTTGACTCAGATGGAAGTGATGGAGAGGCTGTGCAGCAGGTTTGTGCGAAGATGGCTGGGTGTTCCTCCAACTTTCAGCTCAGTTAATTTGTACAGCAAGACCTCCAAGCTCTGCTTACCAGTCTCATCGGTGGTGGCAGAATTTAAAGCCACCAAGGCAAGAGCAGTTAGCACACTACTGCTGTCTAAGGATGAGAAAGTTTGACATGCCAACAAGACAATCAAGTGTGGCAGGTAGTGGAAGCCACAGAAGGCAGTGAGGGAAGCGGAATCGTATTGGAAACATCAGGAAATCATTGGCGTGGTCTGCCAAGGACGATTGGGACTGGGAAATTACAAAGCCAAAAGTTGGAGTAAGGCCGATGCCAAAGGTAGGAGGAGAAGACCGGCATGTAAGAGCAGTAGGGCTCACCTCTCAAGGACAGTGGATGCAGGAGGATCAGGCACTCAATTGTTCACTGTCCTGGAAGGAACTCTGGAGTGCTGACAGGGCAAATTAACCTTCCTCTTGCGCGCTGTAGCTGACCTATTGCCAACTCCAAACAACCTAAAGATCTGGGGCAAAGACAAGGATCCATTCTGCCATCAGTGTGGAGCAGCCCTGTGTACCCTGAACCACATCTTGACAGAATGTCCCAAGGCACTGGGAGAAGGATGCTACAGATGGAGACATGACAAGGTCCTTGTTGAAATTGCCAAATGGACAGGCTTACAGAGGGTTAAAGCCAATGAATATCAGGCATCACCACCCAGAGGAGTCAGTTTCCTAAGGAAAAGAGACAAGGTTCCCACGTTAAGCAGAACTGACAGTATCCCGCCCTCTATTTTATATCAAGTGTCTGAAAGTTGACCTTAAAAAGAAGCTTGTCTTCCCAGAAGAGGTGGCGGTGAATACACTTCGAACAGATATGGTTCTTCTGTACAGGAGCACAAAAACCATCTTAATAGTTGAGCTGACTTCGCCCTGGGAGGACAGGCTAGCAATCTTTCATGAGCTAAAGGAGGCTAAGTACCAAGATCTGATTGACAAGGTTTAAAGGATGGAGTGCAGCCTTCTTTCCTATCGAAGTCGGCTGCCGCGGCTTCCCAGCTACATCTGTGTGCTATTTCTTACAGAACATTGGGCTAAATGACTGAGGAAGGCCACTGGGGAGATAGCAGCTGCAGCAGAGACTAGCTGAAGGTGGTTAATGAGAGATCACAGTTGGAATCCTTCAGCAGGTGAAGGCTGATCTGGTCTTCGCTGCCCCACTCAGGTGAAGCATACAGGTTAAGGGGCGAAACGCTTATGACCCTGAGGTACCTGCTGAAGATTTAGAGGAATTTCCAATAATACCAGCACTCTGACCATGAATATATCGTATCTGTAGTTGCTCCTGCAGTTCCTGCTTGTGGCAAAGCATAGCTGATGTTTATTTCACTTAGAGACTCCATTCCATATGTGGTACTTCCTGGTGGGTAAGCCCATGTGATGTATTCTCCATATGTTAACTTCCTTCCTGGCAGGATGTCGTCTCCATAGTGTTCATTTTTCCGCATGAAAAAAGGAGTGCTTCCTCAGCACTTTGGTCTGTACAGCTACGATTTTTTTTTTTTTTTAAAAAGAGAGAAAAATTAAAAAACAAAACAACAACAACAACAACAAAAAAACAAACAAAAAAAACAACAAAAAAAAAAACAGCTGAAGCGACCTATTTCCATGGTAAGTACATCTGCACCACCAAAAGCTCGTAACACGGTTCAGCTCTTGTGGCATTTTCCCTAGGGGACCCCTAGTGTCAGACATCAATACCATGTCAAAGTGACTGACAGATAGGGAACTTCTCAGTTACTGTTGTAAGCCCCGTTCCCTGATGGAGGAAACAAGATGTGGTGTCCCTCCTGCCACAACGCTGAACTGCCTGCTGAAATCGCCGGGACAGTGTCTTGCCTCCTCAGCACAAACCTGAATGAGTGGATGCACACCATCTCCTATTATACCAGTATGTCCACGGGAGTAGCACATGCAAATTATACTCGCCTCTTCTCAAAGTATCAGAGGTGATTGGGGATCCCAAGTAGTATCCCTTAGAGTCGGTCATCAACACCACGTCTTATTCCCTCCATCAGGGAACGGAGTTTACAGCAGTAAACAAGGTGTTTTTGAGGTAGTGAGGTTGAGGTAATTTTTGAAAATTATTAAAAAAAGTTAAATAGTTGATCACTTTTTATGAAGTAATTACACATGTAAAAAAAAAACAAACAAACAAACAAAAAAACCTGATGCACGGCTTGCACTTTCATTCCACTTACTAAGGCAATTTTATATAACATGTCTTTTACACATGTGATTGTTACATATTATACTATCAATTACACTTTTATACCTCAAGCCTCAGCCAATCACATCAGTCACACTCAGTTTATATATATTTTTTTTACCCAGTGTCAAGGATCAGGGCAGCAATGCAATGTCAGTGCAACACACTGATAGTGTGACATGGAAGCAGATAAGCTCCACTACTCCCCGAGGGCACTGGGACATGCACACACTGCTACCTGAAGGCTCAAACGTCTCCATGCTTGGGCGGTTATCTCCAAAAACATGCTGCACTCACAAAAAAAGCTCCACTGAAATGTGAGACACTGCAGGAGATAGAAAGAGAGAATTCGAGATGAGGATTGAGGACATGTTGCGTTTTTCGTGTCCAACACCATCCTCATCAAAATCAACAAAGGCCTTCATAAACACAAGGGTAAAAATATATTGTTGCAGCCCAAATGGATGAGATTGCGGAGGATGGCATCAACAGAGGGATATTTTGCCAGTGCTGACAGATTGACAGATGCTGAAATATTCACCATTTAGCTGAGTTATACATGTTTGGAGATTCCCCTTGGGATAGTGACTGAGAAAATCCTTCAGTGAAACCCTAGAAGCAGTTTTTAAAGAGTTTACCACTAAGTAAATGTTTGCAATTTTGCAAGTATGTACTGTATATTATTAGTAATTATTCAGGAAGTGCATGGGAAGTGGTCTACAGTAAGTAGGTTTTGCCAGTGGTCATAAGTGTCAACCACTTTGATCAGCCTTCACTTGAGGCACTTGCCTGAAGCAAAGAAATTGGCTGACTGCATGTACTACCATTGGGTGCATAAACAAACACAAGGTCATTTCCTTTGGGCAGTTGCTCAGGAACATTATTGTACATGTACAAAAGCAATCAAACATGGGCACACTGACAGACAGATATACAATCATGGCCACACGATTTAGCATGTTAGCAAATTTAGCATGTTCATCTCACAGTGTGTTTGCTGCTACGACCTACCCCAGAGGAAAAATGTATTGCTCAGTGGTTGCTTATCCTAAGCTCATTAGACTTAGTTGTGATTCTCATATATCCCTCATCTTAGTATCAACAGAGTTTCATATGTTTCTCCTAAAATTCCTTAGGAGAAATAAGAGTAGACAGAGAAAATATCTGAGAGAAAAGGAGTTAAAACTGAGAATGTTGTGGAAGAAACATAGAACAGCAGTCTTTTTCAAGACTCCATTATAGGAATATTTTATTGCTCAGAGGTTGCTCTTTCTAAGCTCATGAGACTGATTCTCATATATCTCTCATTGTAGTATCAACAGTGTCTCAGTTGTTTCTCCTAAAATGCCTTAGGAGAAATCAAAGTAGACTATGACATGAGAAAGTTCTGAGAGAAAGGAGTCCAAAATGAGAAATGAGAGATCTCTTTATTGTTTTGCTGTATAATCTCTTTCAAGACTCCATTATAAAAATATTTTTAGAGTTTTTTTTTTTTGTTTGTTTGTTTGTTTTTTTCACCTTTAATAGACAGGACCATAGGATGAGAGACAGGAAACAATGGGAGAGATAAGAAGAAAACTGGAGCAGGAAAGTACCTTTAGCTTGGATTTGAACTTGTGCTGTCTGAGGTGATGCTGTGCCTCAATGTTGATGTGCTGCCCACAAGGATATGGTTCTTTCTCTAAGCTCAGGATACTAAGGGCTGATTATTCTCTTATATGTCTCATTTATGTATCAACTTTGTCTTCTGGTGCCAGTTGCTTAAACTTAACATAGGTGCATATTAACTTAAGAACTAGTTTGACTAAGTAGCAGTTAACCAAAGGGAAATCAGTCTTACTTTTCCAATTCAAATTAAACAGATATACCCTTTTATGTAACTGACTTTAAAAAGTTATTACCAGGCTTGAAGAAAAAAAAGAAAAAAAAAAAAAAAAAAAAAAGATGACTAACTTTTAAGACTAGTCTAAGAAGTTTTTGCAACCAGATTTTATTTTAGGAGAAACATGTTAAATTTTAAATTTTTACTAATATTGTAAATACTGAAAGTCTCATTTAAATAGCATTATACATTTTAGAATATGAAGGGTTGTTTAAATTTATCTTCAATGCCCAGCATTGTATATGCAGCACATATTCTAAACAAGGGATTAGACAAGTGTAAGATGTTTAGACTAAGATAAATACTTAATTTTTAACAAATGTAATACTAGTGTACCAGTGCTTCATGGTTGTTGCATAACTTTTTTTTTTTTTTTTCCGTTTAAGATTGCAAAGTTTGTCCTGTACAACCCATTTTTCACGCATGTAAATATAAGTCATGATTTCCTCTGTTAGATCATTGTGCAACAAAACACTGTCTACACTAAACTTCAAATATGAGAATGCATGTATTGTGCTTAATTGAAATGGTGTGAATGAATGAGATAGAAGCTACCCAAAGGGGAGGAAAAAAAAAAACAAAACATAAATGAGGTTACATTAACATCAAATGGAGACTTGTCTCCTCAGACAAAAACTAACAGTCTCACAGTGGTCTCTTTTAAAGTGTTAGAAGAGATCTCAATAGCATCACACACTGTGCTCAGACTTTTCTTCTCAGCTAAAGACTCTGAAGCTCTCACATTTGTCTCCTCTTAAAGTTTAGATGAGATCTCAACAACTTTACAAAGTGTGCACCAATAAAGTGAAAAAGGTCCATAATTTCAGTGTTTAAGTCAGTGTTGCCACCTGCTTTCAATAGAAAGTAGCTAAAACTGGTAGCTAAATGTCACTAGATGACATCATAATGGCAAATTCATTGATCTATATAAATATGAATATAGATCAGTGTGCAAAATAAGAATCTAGATAAGGTTTGTCTAAGAAGTTGCTAGATTTGTCCCTAAACTTTTAAAAAAAGTCTCAAAAGGGGTAGGGATGTCACTAAATCTAGTGACAAAATCGTTTAATTGGCAACACTGCTTTAAGCCTATATTAAGAGTGAAAATATGCAGAAATAAGGTTAACATTACTCTTAATTGTTGATACAATACGAAAGTTGTACAGTTTATGTGCTTAGGGCATATCATTTGTTGTTGGAAATAGTAATGTACCAGACGATGTTATCAGGAAAATTGGTACAGGAAAGGTAACCCTGGAGTTTTCTTTGCTGAAAGGCACATTAAATGGCTTATGACTCAATCCTTGACTAATTTGATTATTAATACATATTATATGAAAGAAATGTTTGAGTTCACATTGAGACATTTGACTTGGTATACACTTTGCAAAGTTGTTGAGATCTCTTCTAAAATTTAGAGGCAACAAATGTGAGAGCGCCAAAGTCTTTAGCTAAGGAGAAAAGTCTGAGCACAGTGTGTGATGTTATTGAGATCTCTTATGAACCTTTAGTGGAGACAAATGTGAGAGCAGCAAAGTCTCCAGCTAAAGAGAATAATCTGAGCACAGTATATTACATTTATTGAGATCTCTTCTTGCACTATTTTGAAAAATAAACATTTGTTTGTGAGAGTCTAATGTATATGATCGTATACAGTTTTACAACATAAACGGTGCTCAGATTGCATAATTTATTGAAGAACGATGATGGAGAACAGATCGTTCAGGAGAAATATGACATAAACAATGGAAAATATATCAATATTTCATGGATTTAACACTTTTGTGGACAAAAAGTGCTGTTGGATGTTTTTCAATGGACGCTTATCATGGCGTAAATCAAACACTTATATCGTAAATCAAACACTGCAGATTGGCAGTAAACCCTTAGAACTTTCAAATGATGTATAATTTGTTATCATTCTCAATATTTTTTTTTTAGACAGAATTCTATATATTAAATATATACCATGGTAAACAAAGTAACGTCAAGCCTTAAGTCGGGACAGTGCGCCTCAAGAGGCTAGCTGAGGAGAAAAGTCTGAGCACAGTGTGTGATGTTGCTGAGATCTCTTCTGAAACTTTAGAGGAGACAAATGTGAGTGATTCAGAGTCTCTAGGTAAGGAGAAAAATTAAAGCTCTAGCGTAAGTTCTGCCAGGAAGACTCAAATGTTACGCCACTTATTATGTTTAGATCTAACCAATCATTATCTAAGACTTGGAGTATAAAAGATCGGTACTTACACATGTCTGAGTTCGCAGATGATGACACCAACTTTCACCCCCATCCTCCCCACCACCACCAGGATGGTCCCTGTCCATACCTCCCAGGGGTCGGCTACGCCCCTGCCTTCATCTTCAGGCAGGAAATGCAGAGTCTGCAACCCTCAGGATGTGAGCTACGGACAGGGCCTACACCAAAGAACTTTATCTTACAATATTTTGTTTGCATTTGCTGATTTGTTAATAAATATCATTATGTTTATCTTGCCTCCCTAGTCTTTCTGGTAGAAATATAAGTAGTATGTGATGTTACTGAGATCTCTTTTAAACTTTAGAGGAGTCCATTGTGAGAGCACCAGAGACTTTAGTTTAGGAGAAAAGTGAGGGAAAAAAAAGAAAAAAGAAAAAAAGTAAAAAAGACACCATTGTCAGAGTGTTAGAGTTTTTGTCTCAGGAGACAAGTGTGAGAAGCAGGAGACTCAAGCAAAAGTCTCCATTTGATGTTAAAGTATTTTTGTCTAGGACAAACATTTGAGATGTTAAAGAGATTCAAAAAAAAAAAAAAAAAATTCAACATGAAATGGCGTATTGATCAACACGACATGATGCTAAAACTTAAAACTACTTACCTCAAGCTCCATTTGCAAAATTGGCCTCTTTTCCCTAGCTATGATCGCATTCATATTCTCCTCGTTTGCTTCCTCTTTTTTTTTTTTTTTTTGAGTGCACAAAACACAATTACCAAAGTGCAATTCATCTGGCTCTATTTGTTTACCACTAGCGCATGTTAATGATGCTTTAAAACGTCGTTTTAAAATGAAAACAATCCTCGTCTACACTGGTGTTTCCACAGCGTTTCAGAAACGATCTCCGTCTATACTACACGACCGAAAATGCATGTCACATGACCATTCATGCACACTGCATGCGCATACAAGTGTAAACAGTTGCCTCTTGCGCATGTAGGCAGCTGCAGTATTAAAAAAATGCAGAGTTTAACTACACAATGGCTGCTAAAAATGACAAGAAAGGCAGCAAAGATTGCAGTTCAGTCTCCGTGTTATTGTTTACATGGTCGTCAAGGATATGCAGAGCAAACGTGGGCAACCACGCCATCGCTTTCAAAAGTCTCTGTTTTGGTCCGTTTATACTGAAATGCAACCCCTGTGTTTTCAAACTAAAACGGGGTCTGCAGCATTTTCGAAAGTCTCCGTTTTTCGTTTTTAAAACGAAGACGCACTAGTATAAACGGGGCCTTAGGCCTGGTTTCACAGACAGGGCTTTGGCTAAGACATGATTATAGGCCTTAGTTCAATTAGGGCATTTAATTAGCTTTTATAAACGTACCCTTAAAAAAAAAAATTACTGGTGTGCATCTTGAGACAAAACAATGGCACTGACATAATGTATTTTAAGATATGTCAGTGCAAGTTGCTTTCAGTTAAAACAGCTCCAACATACATTTTAGTCTAGGACAAGCTTAAGCCTTGTCTGTGAAACCAGGGGCTTGAGTGTCTTATTTTCATATGTCATCTTCTCCAACATGATTTAGTCTGGCTGCAGTATACACTGTGTCTTCTTTTTTCCCGTTTTATGACAAATGGCAACAATGTAACTCACCATAGTTTGGTGCATTATTAGAGAAATTAACTAGCTATTCACAACTGTTTCCTGAAAC
Source organism: Mylopharyngodon piceus (assembly GCA_039654765.1). Taxonomy (NCBI): domain Eukaryota; kingdom Metazoa; phylum Chordata; class Actinopteri; order Cypriniformes; family Xenocyprididae; genus Mylopharyngodon; species Mylopharyngodon piceus. Next base: position 2,153,293 of record CM077448.1, on the reverse strand, counting down.
TGTGGTAACATGATCGCAACTCTGTCGTTTAAACCATGTTGGTCCAACAATATAGAACTGTCGTCATGTGCAGATGGAGTAATAACTTCTGCTAATTAATCGATTCAAGATCACAATGTCAGATTATTATAGTTAATTTACACAAAACAACAGAAAGCCGTTAATGTTTTAATCACGTAAAAATATATTGCAACACCCCTAAACTAAGGCTTTATAGAATTTTACTGAATGAGGTCAAGAATAACAAACGCAGAATATGAATGCTACAGCTATTTATTTATTTATTTATTTATTTATTTATTTGGTGGTGGTGCAAAGGTAAAGGTAGTTAAAGTAATATTTACTTGTGAAAGTTTGTTACATAACAACAGGTAGGAGGAATAGATTGTATTTTAGGAGTGTGGAAAGATGTAGGTCATTTTGAAAACTAGCACGAAATACAGTAAATTTGAACTGGATTTGTCTGTCTAAAATTCTCATTGGTCAATGTATGTGTGCAACCACAAAATGTTTTCTCTGGTTGCATGATGTCTAATTACCTGTGTAACACTCTAAAAAATATGTAGGCATACATTTAAGATTTTTGAATTTGAATTGCATATAAAATTTCCATCCATTTGGATTACATAGTTTTAACAAACAAACTAATAAACTTAATGCGATGCATATTTGTCAGTCATAGATAAATGAAATGGGTAAGATTTTGCTAATAGTACAGCTAAATAAAACAAATTAAGCGCAGAAATCATACCTGTTTCTTACCTTTCTTTTATGTGTGACTGACAAATATGCATCACGCTAAGTTCATTAGCTGCATAAAAAGAGGTTGATGATGGCTCTCATGTTTAGTGCTGAAAACACACAGGCATAAACACAGTTTATCCCATTTATAATCCAAGCACGTTAGAGATCCCAGCTGAGTGTCAGGATGAGGCCAGAGCAACTCACTAATGCAGCGAGAGGATCAGACAGACAGAGCTGACTCTCTGTAAGCTACTTAAATAGGGCTGGATAACTCTATCCTGTGCAGTAGGGTTCAAACTTCACTTCACTGACAGGCCATTAAATAGCGGTAAATAAAACGCCATCCCCTATTGTGTGTAATGATTAACTCCTACTTTATTGCATGCATTAATATTACATTTGTGCTGCTTGTAAGTAAGGTTTCATGAATGCTAGTTTTATCTCAATAGAATGATTATGTTATGCTATGACCCGCAGCTCACAGCTAAGGATTACGGAGAAACTCTCTAACAGTCATAAATGTCATGAATTTCAAGGTGACACAGGCAGATGTTTTGTCTACATCTCTCCGGCACTTTGTAAAATCTCTAGCTTCAGCTGCAATGGTCTTTGCCTCATTATTCATTTTAATATGCGAGATAACAGCAAATTTGATGTGCCGTTATCAAAACAGCGATGTCAAATGTAGGAAAGGAAAAGAAGAGCTCCCATGAGCTGCCACGAAGATGCTCTCTTGAGCTGCAATCTCCATTAGCTTCTAAAAATGCATTAGAATTACAGATAATGGTTTTGTGCAAGCCTGTGACTGGTGTGTGTGTGAGGAATAACTGGAAGGACACTGAGGAAAAAGGCAGTCATATGATGAGGTGCTGCCTCTGAGATCAGAGTCACACAGGGCATTAATGTAACGTGACAGTGACAGCTCACTTCAGGCATTCAGTGCCCCTGGGGACAGCAATAGCATTTCATCAGCGCCTGTGACGGTTATGTGTTTGTATACAGGACAGAACAAGGACAATAACACATACAAGCATGCAAACGCAGGATATAAATGACATTTCTCTGTTAGCTAAGGCTACAAAACCATGAAATCGAAAATTGGACTTTTGTGAGCTTTAGCGCATGTCTGTGGAGGAAATCTGCAGTGTCACACTGACAAAAGTAGAAAAAAAAACATAAACAGATGTATTTTTAAAATATACAGTCTTTCTTTTATAGTAAAATGGACCCAAAATATGGATCTTGTTGGAAGGGGAGAATCTCTATTTTAACATGTTTTAAAATGCAATTTATTCCTGTGATGGCAAAGCTGAATTTTCAGCAGCCATTACTCCAGTTTTTAATGTCACATGATTCTTTATAAATCATTCTAATATGCTGATTTGGTGTTCAAGAAACTTTTCTAATTATTATCAATGTTGAAAACAGTTGTGCTGCTTAATATTTTTGTGAAAATCGTGATACACTTCCATTCAAAAGCTGGGGAAAAATGAGATGTTCTAAAGAAAATATTACTTATATTCAGCATTAAAGCTGGTGTCTGAAGCACATGTGCTACATGTCAATCTTGATTGGCTACCGCAGTAAGGTAACGTCACAGGTGTGCCTGCAGGGTATATAAGGGCGCCTAGAAACTTCAATTACCTGAAGAAAGATGCACAGGCATGCCAGAAATATGTCAACGCAACACAGTGTCTTCTTCCCCTTCTCAGGGAACCATGGTTACAGCCGAAACCTGAGACATTCCCTTTCGAAGTGGAACTCAACGCTGCCTCACGGAGTTGACGCTATGGGAATGAAATACCCACTACATCATACTGAACAAATGCCTGCTCATTGTGCTGTGATAATACCAGTGAGCTAAGTTGTAGCCAAAGACTGCCATACAGCCAAAGCTTGACATACCCCTAATACTTACCTACAGGGCAGAGCTAGTTAGGGAGGCTGCAGTTTCTGCGTCCACCCACAAACCCCGTAAAAAGGGAGGGGCAGACCACGGCCTGCTCTCCCGACCATCTGAACCCTTGGCCATCAGCTCTAGGGGGCAACCTTACCAAAGGGAGCGTAAAACTTTTTTAGCATCCCATCCTAAGGACTGGGAGAGGCCTCAGGAGAGAACACTTCTTTCAACTGCCTGATCTACCTAAGAAACATGGCAATGTTCTTCGGAAAGACCTGGTGAGAGAGCATCAGGATGGAGCGCCACAGCATCTCCACCCCCTTTGCTCTCTATTGCCGATCATCACTGGGGCGTGACTGCCCAACCTCTTCTGAGGACCAAAAAACTCTGCCACTAAACCTCTAGGGAAGCGCTAAACCCAGTAATGAGTGGAACTAGTGGAACTAGTCCTAGGGAACTAGTCGACTTATCATCCGACTATTACCTCCAGTATGAACCGAGGGGCTACTGAGAGAGTAGAGTGCCATAACACTCTCATACTACTCCCCACCAAGCAATTCTTGCTGGCTCATTGCAAGTAATGTGTCACATTTACTTCAGTACCGCATCCCCCTTCTTGCACTAGGAAGGATGGCAGGTAGAAGAGTGGGACGCGAGAGCAGTAAAGTATACACCTGCAACACACAACACACTTCTGACACCACTTGTTACGAGGCGTGATGGTAGTAGTGGTCCTGTACAAATATTGATGGCTCGGTAGCAATAGCACTCCAGTGCAATGGTGTTTATTGACAGTCTTTGTGATCCAATAGCCCCATAATTGCTCTTGAGCAAGGCACCAAACCCCCAACTGCTCCCCAGGAGCCGCAGAAAAATGGCTGCCCACTGCTCGAGGTGTGTGTGTGTTCACTGCTCACTGCTTCTAATATGTGTGCACACTAACTTGAATGGGTTAAACATGTATTGTAAAACATGTTAAACATGTATATATAAGTTAAACATGTATTGTTCTCTAATCAGTCCACATTTACTGTCTTTCCCATATCTGTGGGAAGTTACAGTGTAAAATACCAGGTGTAAATGGGTATGTGTCTCCCTTGTCCACTTGTGATCCGATCGACCAAAACGCATCTTAATGCCAGGTGGAAACAGGGCCTCAGTCCTGAGACCAAGGTGTGAATGACTGCAGACTCTCAGACTCACCAAACTGGTTTTGCCATGTGGCTTGAAGCCACAAAGGATGGAATTTCTATACAAAATGGACACACAATGGACAAAATGGAGCAAATCTTCTCCATATGTATTTAAAGAACTGTATATACTTGAGTGTTGTTTGTGTACATGCAAAATATAAAAAAGTTACCTATTAAGGTATACATGAATGCATGGGTAAAAGTTCAATATACCCAATAATGTTTGGTCTTCATGTTTTCAGCACAATGTCTAGGTTAATCTGGAATTGGTTTGGAAAGTGAATTATGCATTGGAAAATCCTTAAAGACATTGTTCTAAACATGAACTTTAAGATATGCAAATAAACCTCATGCCAGAGAGGGGCCATATGGTGGCTACCTCTGACAACATCAGCCAATCAAATACTGAATCAGAAAGCTGCCATTTTGCAAATCCCTCCTTCTCAGGAGAGATTAAAAAGTTTCTCTCTGAGAATAAGAGTGGTTCTGGTTTCAAGGTTCCAGTTCCAAGATGTGCTAAGATCTAAGTGTAACTCTATGGAGTTGTGAAGTTGCTCTCTAAAGACTATGAAGCTCTAAAGAGAGAAACAAAGTAGTTCTGCAAGAAGTGAATTTGGGGAGTTTGAAAACAGCAACAGAGATGACTTCGGAATGTTCTCTTCAAGGATCCTCCATCTGCGTGTTCCAAATTGCCTGTATCTTCTGCACCTACTTTTAGAATCTTCTCTTCAGGAATCCTTCATCTGTGTGTTTCAGATTGCAAGGATCATCTGCACAGTTGTTAGAACTTCAGTTTCAAGGCTTCTTCATCTGTATGTATCAGAATAAGGACCTTCTCTGTGCTTCAGGAGTTCAACGTTCACAAGTACTTCATGTTCAAGGCTGTGAAATGGATTCCAACCCCTTTCTTCCCACTGCAACATGACCCAGCTCAGTAAGTTGAAGACATCGCCGCTCGGACACGCACATCACCAGGCGGAACATAAATATCACTTTACCAAACCTCTTTACAGAGACCTTGGCATTAGTGTATATTGTCAGTATATGATTATCTATTTTGCATTAGATTTTGCATAGCTGATGTCAGTTAATAACAGATAATCTCTCGATTTAATTGTTGAATTCAGAATAAGGTTTACCTTATTACCTCCAGAGTAACTACAGTTTATCTTTCCATAAGATAACTTGTAACTGCCATAGTAACATCCAACTCAGTCACTTGCATTTATCAATCTTTTTGCACTTTATCCATTCAGTAGTTGTTAGTTACTCTTGTCTGTCCTTTTGTTAATAAAATCCTTTTATTACACTTGGGTCTTCCTTGTGTTGATAATACAGTAAGAGGCTCTATATTTGTGAGATATCTAATGATATCTCACAAATCCTTCAGATTGATCAGATGACAAACTTCCTCCAATTTATATAATTCTAATTCAGTCAACAATCTTCCATGATTGCTCTTTACCGTCAAGGTGAAATTCCTTGGCTGGTGTCCCATAATAAAGGAAGGAACTATCCGACACTCTCACACTTACCTTAGGTGAGGTGTGACCAAAAACTCAATATTATTATTAATATTTAAGACCATAAATCACTACAGGCTTAACACCCAGACTATTGCGTGTCCAGAGTAAGGCATGGGGGTGGATCAGTGAGGGTTTGGCATGGCATTCCCTACTATTCTTGATGGGTGCATCACTGCCAAGGACTACCAAACCAATCTGGAGGACCATGTGCACCTAACGGTTCAAACATTGTACCCTGAAAGGGGGTGCCATGTATCAGCATGATAATGCACCAATACACACAACAAGACTTGTGACAGAATGGTTTGATGAACATGAAAGTGAAGTTAAACATCTCCCATGGCCTGCACAGTCACCAGATCTAAATATTTTTTGACGCGGGCTTACTCACAACATCCACCTCAACTCCGGTCATGTCTAGTTGCTCAGAGCTAGACCAGGCCAATAATATGCTCTCTGCCAGATCTGAAGAAGCCGATGAATGGGCTTCTTGATTCATCCTGAAAGCAGCAGAGCTGGCGAGTGTAGCTTGATAAAGGGATAAACCTGTCTCAAGCTTCTCAGCTAGCTCCATCTACAAGTTCTGTTCATAACACATTAAAGGGTTAGTTCACTTTCATATAAAATTTTCCTGATAATTTACTCACCCCCATGTCATACAAGATGTTCATGTCTTTCTTTCTTCAGTCGAAAAGAAATTAAGGTTTTTGATGAAAACATTCCAGGATTATTCTCCTTATAATGGACTTCAATGGCCTCCAAACGGTTGAAGGTCAAAATTATAGTTTCAGTGCAGCTTCAAAGGGCTTTAAACGATACCAGACGAGGAATAAGGGTCTTATCTAGCAAAATGATCGGTCATTTTCGAAAAAAATGTAAATGTATATGCTTTATATAAACAAATGATCGCCTTCCAAGTGCTTCCGCCAAAACCGTACTTTCGTATTCTTCAAAAAGCTTACGCTGTATGTCCTACGCCTTCCCTATTCTACTTATGGAACGAACGCGGCGCCAGTTACATTTTTTCCGTAAGTAGAATAGGGAAAGCTTTTTGAAGAATATGAAAGTACGGTTTTGGCGGAAGCACTTGGAAGGCGATCATTTGTTTATATAAAGCATATACATTTACATTTTTTTCGAAAATGACCGATCGTTTCGCTAGATAAGACCCTTATTCCTCGTCTGGTATCGTTTAAAGCCCTTTGAAGCTGCACTGAAACTATAATTTTGACCTTCAACCATTTGGAGGCCATTGAAGTCCATTATAAGGAGAACAATCCTGGAATGTTTTCATCAAAAACCTTAATTTCTTTTCGACTGAAGAAAGAAAGACATGAACATCTTGTATGACATGGGGGTGAGTAAATTATCAGGAAAATTTTATATGAAAGTGAACTAATCCTTTAATAACATATTAACATATTAATTGAAAAAATAAATAAACAATAGGAGAATAGTTTCAACATCTTCTTGGAACACTAGTGTGCAAACATTTTTTCCTACGACATGCCAAGCTTATTACATGGTTATCAGAATTAAAAGTTAAATTGCTGCTTTTTGCAGTGCATAAGAAAGATGAAAATAACAGTACGTTTTCATCAGTTATTTTATCTACGGGTCACTACATTTCTTACAGATTTCTGCTCATTTGAAATGATAAAGTAGCCCTATAAGATTATGTGTGTTTGAATGCATTAGTGAGAGAGTGATTGCATTTGTGAATAAGTGCTACTTGTTTAAAATGTGCCATCTAGAAGGTACAAACAAATTCCCGCTCATGCCCATCACCATCATCATAACCTTCACATTCTTTCGGATTTGAGTGATCCATCTGTATCAAGCTAGCTAAATGTGTTTAATGTGTGAATTCTTGCTAAAATGTAGTTGTATTATGGGCTGTTGGCATGAATTGTTCTCGTGATGGAGCAGTAGTGGAGCGCTCTCGGAGCGAGTGAAACCCACAATGCTCTGACTTTTAAAAATTCCGCTCCTTGCTCCATTCAAAATCACGCCGCATCACTCCCGCTCCACTCCGCTCACATACTCTGGCCAGCTCCCTCGAGAACTGCCCATGCATGCACCCTACCAAAGAGATGACACAAGTCGTGTGTGTCATCCCCCATAATAAAACGGGGACATGGTGTTTCACATCTCCTTGTCACTGTTCAGGGTGCTACATCGGCTTCCCTGTTGTCTGTGTCATTTTCTGCAGCTCGTGACCTGGGCAATCCTGAGCTGATTGCCCTTACCTGTCGCTTGTTCCCTTCTCCCTTATATTCTCTGCTGTGTCTGCCCCTTGTTGTCAGTATATTTTTGTGTGCCTCATCTCAGTGCTGTTGGATGTATGCTGTGTGTTTTTTCTGTTTCACCTTTGTTTGCTGCTGTGTCAAGGACACCTAGACGAGGAGTTATACAGCTGGCTGTGTGCTTGCTTTTCTCAGTCTCGTCTCACTCCCCATCCTATTGTGCGTTGCACCTGAAGTGGTCTCCACAGCCTGTGTCTGCAGGTGTCTGTACAGACGGCTCTGGAGCTCTCACACATCCCTTTTGTCCATGTGTGTGTCACTACACCTTGGATTTTGTTTATTCCTAAAAGTGTCTAATAAACTGTTGCACGAAACCTCTGCTTTTGAGTCCTCCATTCATGCACTCTGACACTCCTAAACACACCTTCTTTATCAATATCATCTTCTTTGAGATATACAGACAAATTAGCTGTTCAGAATTCCTTACATGCACATCAAACAAATGGCTTCCTGAAGCTGATGACATTCTTACTAGGCACCCTTATATACCCTGCCAGTACGCCTATGCCGTCACCTAACTGCGGTGGTCAATCAAGATTGGCTTGTAGCACACATGCTTCAGACACCAGCTCATGGGGAGCATTCACATAGTGCCAACTCCATGACGCAGTGTTGAATTCCACTTTGAAAGGGAACTCAAATACTTGGCAAAATAGTCATTGTTAATTAGATGCAATGCATTCTTGAATTGCCTTCTCTGTAAGGAATATATGCATTGCTGCCTATAAGAATTTGGATGAAAAAAAAAGAATCTTAAAAGGCAGTATAATTTTGTTGTTTACCTTTTGGAACAGCCATGTGTTGCAAGCACACCAAAGATTTAAAATGCTAACTATTTTAGAACAGAACTATTGTGATAGCAACATGCTGACACCAAACTCTACAATCAGTTGTGAGTCGAGTCTCTTGTGTGCTTCATGTAAAGAGATCACTATTAATGTGTTGTGCCTATTCAGTGCATTCCAAATTGGTCACTTATGTGGTTCCATTAAGGTTATGATGCTGCCTTGGAAGCAAGCTGCCATTTTAGGAAGCAGACAGCAACACAGCTCTTTAGGTTTTGGAAAAGAGCTTTAGACTCCTCTCATCATCGTTCTCTTTATCTCACACACCTCTTATCCTCTGCCTCACCACATTTTTTCTCTTTTAAACACACTTTCTCTCCTTCATTCATTCTTTATACACCCACACGTAGTGACACCATGGCTCTGTTCCAAAACCTAGTGAGCTGCCTACGCTGGCTGCATTTTAAATCATCCTAGACATGCTCCTCATGTAAAATTTGATTTTGGCCCAATTCTAAGGCAGTATCCAATGTATCATTTGCAGAAAATCTAATCCCATTATGTAATGCGACAAACTCCATGAAAAAAAAAATCACAGCACTACGCTAATATAATTTTTTTGTGCATATCAAAAATGCACCAAAATTTGAATGTGTTTAAATTTGAATGTGTTTTAATTTTTGTCAACAACAGAAGAAAGTCATAAGGGTTTGGAGTGACTTGTATACTTAAGTATATACTTAAACATACTTTTAAAAAAAAAGTACTTATTTTGGAAATAATATACTTTAAAAGAATATGGTGCAAACAGAATGAAATGTTTTTGGATACTCAATTGCATGTTAATTGCAATTAAATGAAAATGTATTATAGTTAAAATTTATATTAAATACAATTAGCTGAACTTTAAAGTGCTTTTTTGATCGTTATATGTAATTTCATAATTCTTTCTTGTCTTTGAAATACGGTTAAAGTGTACTGCCAAATGTACTGATGAGCATTTATGGGAAACTAATATACTTTAATGTCATTTCTATTGAAAATTGTATGTTATGTTGTCAAATATATTTATAATTTCACATTTGTCATGATAAAGATGCAATTCAGTACATTCAAATATATTAACTTAAAATTTAATGTCGAATATCACACTACAGATAAAATTAAAAATCAAGTTCTTTACATACTTTTACGTTGGTGCTTTAGTATGTTAATCAACACATCAAGTGTACTTCTTTAAAAGATTGGTTGAAGTCTACATGATTTCTGATTGACGTCTGTGTCGCGTTCTTTAACGGTCCACTGGAAACAAAGCCGTCGTGATGCCAAACCCCCTCATGGAAGAAAAAAGCCGTCGTGTTTACAATGAGCGCCTAAACGCTGGATTTTCAAAAGCATGTGAAGGCCTCTGGGCGGTCCTTGGCTAATGAAAGCTGCTATGGAGTCCAGACCTTCTACCATCAGTCTGAAGGTCTAGCTACGCGAGACTAGTCCTAGCCCTATCCCTACACCTAAACCTAACCCTACCCTTATCCATAAAATCAGAGGGAAGTGATGATAGGTAAATAACACTGATGTAGAAGCACCTAACCCTGGTTGTAAGCCTAAACTTGACATAAACTGTAAACTTGTCCCTCATATCAGATTGGTTGATTGGAATGTTGTTCCAGGATCAACAAAGATGTTGATCCATGAACATGTTGTCCTTGGTGAAATCACGTTTACCTCCTAAGACTCTTTTCTTTCTTAAAGACACTTCCCTCCTGCATTATTCTTCATACACCCAACTGAAGTGATTTCATTCAATAGTAAACAAGAAGATCTATTGTTCTATTGTTTTGTTCTTATTCATGATAACAGGTTTCATGTACATAAGAAAGGCTGGAAGTTGGATATGGTCTTTTAAATTGTTCCTTGTGGATTTATTTCATTTTTTATGGTTGATAATAAAAAACGAGTGTGGACCACTGACTATAGATTTCAGCAGAGCTCATACAGAGCAGTCCGGCCTGATGCCTGCAGTCATAAACAGAGTCAGTGATGAAATAGAGATAATAACGGCTTTGGAGTTTAGTTCATCTTCTCACATGTAGACTGGTGTGGAGTCTACTGTCATATAAACACACTCTCTCTAACCTCATTTAGTGCAGCAGAGAGACCTGATTCAGTGCTGGGGAATTTAGCTTGTCGTCTGTTAACACGTGACATGATTCATGTCTCCAATAAGACTCCACACACACAGCTTACTGTAAACATCCCACAGTGACAGTCTTACTCATCCATTAGCACTTTGCTGGAGGTAAAGATCCAGAAATGCCTGAAACTGATTGTGCAGCTTCAAAATGCACTGAAAGAAAACCAATATAAAGCTAAGGAAGATGTTTGGAGGTATTCTGAACAGCTTGAGTTATTGTTTTAAATGCCTGTCAAGGACATAAGGCATGAGGTACTACAGGGCACGGGGGTCTAATGTTGTCAAACTGCTCAAAAAAATGTACATGCTATCTATGGTACCTAACATTTCAGAAAAGCAAGTTAACTCTGTAAAACCTGACATATAAAAAAATAGTCAGTTTTTATAATAGTAAATAGCTTTAATGGAACAGTTTACTGAACCTTTTAGACCAAATATTAAAGACCCCCTGTGGTGAAAATCAAGTTTTTAATGTTGTTTATATGTTTATGTGGTGTTTTAATACATTTTATATAACATATACAAACATATAACCAATCCCGTCAATGTGCAGGACGGGGCTTTTCTTATCATTATCATTCCTGTGGTTTTCACAGTTGGTTTTGGGTTTTGTTATTACTTTCATGTTTCATGTCTTTTATTTTGTAATTTGGCTTAGTCTAGGTTCCTGGTTTTGTGATTCTCTTGCCCTCATGTGATCATGGGTGTTTCTCATTTCTAAGGGTGCTTCTCAATACTCAAATTGATGCTTCCTTGTTTCCTCGCTCCTACGTCCTCCAGCCCGTGACCCGGAAACCTATCGTACTCAGCCATATTGAAGGACATCTCAATTCTCTAATTGTGCCACAAGGAGGCAAGAAATGAGGAGTAAGGAAGCTTCTTGACGAGGCATGAGCGAGGATACACAGGTGTATCCTTCCCTCGCATCCTAAGGGGGTGGAGCTAAGACACAAGGAAAGGAAGCGAGGAAAGGAAACGAGGATGCACAAATAAGAAATGAGAAGCACCCTAATTTGTGCATCCTCATTTCCTTTCCTCGCTTCCTTTCCCACCTGTGTGTCCTTGCTCTTGATCCCTCAGGAAGCTTCCTCGCTCCTTATTCCTCGCCTCCTTGTGGTGCAATTAGAGAATTGAGATGTCCTTCAAGATGGCTGAGTTCGATCGGTTTCCGAGTCACAAGCTGGAGGACGGAGAAGCAAGGAAACGAGGAAGCATCAATTTGAGGATGGAGAAGCACCCCATGTCTTGTGCTTCCCTAGTCTTATGTGTCATGTTCTCATTGGTTGTTCTGGTCATGTGTTTTGTTTTCTCATTGGTTCATTGTCTAATTGTTTTCAGGTGTTCCTTGTTTAGTGATTAGTCCTTGTGTATAACTAGCTCTCATGTTACCATTGTCTTTTGTCTAGCTTTGTTTATGTATCCCGCTGTTTGGTGAGTTTCTGTTTCTGTTCATGGTCAAATTTAGTTTAGTTTAGTTTAGTTAAGTCAAGTCATGCCAAGTCTTTGTTTATTTTGTATTTCATTCATGTGAATGTTAATAAAACTGCAGCTCGCCTCAGTGGACTTCTGTTACAGTGCCATTTCCCTGCAGCAAATGTTTTCTTGCTCTGTGGGCATTTTAACACAGTGAGCACCAGAACACCTTTAAGAAGGGACAGGGAAAAATTGTGTGCATATAGCAATATAGTGGGTGTATTTTGTATATGATATATATTACGATGTTATGATGAACTATATGCCTTTCTATAACATACTATTTACATAAAGTGCATATAAATATCAGTTGTCATAACATCTTAGTAAGATGATATTTAAATGCTTAGTTTTATGATCAAAGATCTGTGTTTTTTTTTTTTAATTGTGGGGGGCAAAACATATAATGCAGTGCAATACAGTGATTATGTACAGTATCATATTTGATACTCACTTTATAATAAATTATGTTTTATTAACAAAGTTCGGGAAGAGCAGGTTCAGATAATTAAAGGATTAGTTCACTTTCATATAAAATTTTCCTGATAATTTCAGTGCAGCTTCAAAGGGCTTTAAACGATACCAGACGAGGAATATGGGTCTTATCTAGCGAAACGATCGGTCATTTTCGAAAAAAAATGTAACTGTATATGCTTTATATAAACAAATGATCGCCTTCCAAGTGCTTCCGCCAAAACCGTACTTTCGTATTCTTCAAAAAGCTTACGCTGTATGTCCTACGCCTTCCCTATTCTACTTATGGAACGAACGCAGCGCCAGTTACATTTTTTCCGTAAGTAGAATAGGGAAGGCGTAGGACATAGAGCGTAAGCTTTTTGAATAATACGAAAGTAGTGGCTCGATGTAGTAGATTGTGTGCAACAGGTTTTTCAGCACACATTTGATCATGTTGATTATAGGCCATAGAAATTTGTGTATGGGATATGATACAATAGGCTTTATAGGGTTAAGCTAAAGTAGCTACAGTAAGCTGCAGTACCATGGGTACATGAATGGTATCATATGGCAATACTGTGGTACTTTGAATATACTATTGAATGACTACTATTCGTTTACTTTGATTTTTATGTGATGCTTCAAAGAAAGCCATGGTACTTGAAGTGCCTTTGTGTACTGTTGTTTGGTTTCCTGCACTACAGAGTTGTTCACAAGCGGCATATCATTGCTTCATCGATGACAGACAGTAGGATACATTGCAGACTTGGTTTCAATGGATTGCTGGTAAATATTTACTTCATCCAGCACTCTTTTCGTTCTCTTGCTGAGTTTGGTGGTTATGATTCAAAACAGCCGAAACAAAATACCAGACACACACCTTGAAATATCGTCAGGGAAATACTGTATATAACATTGTGGCGGATGTCATACTGTAGCCATAAAATAGCTTTGCTACTGAAAAGCTACATAATTTATAAAAGAACAATTCTACCACCTCGCTAATGAGAAATGTAGTGAGTTAATAGCTTTACTGTTTGTAGCAATACTACTGTGCAACACTTCTGAAGAAGCATGACACTGACAGCGATCTACTGTACAGTAACAAAGCAACCAGAAGTTTATTTATTTGCAATAAGAGTTCCATTGAATTCCATTGTCATGGGCAACAGTAATCAGCCGCAACAGGATGTGGTCATTTTTATAAACAAGAAAACAATTTCCTAGTCAAAAAAGAATAGCATTTTATTGCCAACGTGATCAAATTTTCAAAAGCCATGACTATTTATACAGTCCATCGATAAAGTTAAGGCATCCAGAAATAGGAATGCCTATACCAACAGCCAACATTACAGCAACCTATTGACCTCCAGCGATAAAATTCCTGTCCGGGTGAATGATGTTTAAGACCGACTGAGCATTTCTCAAATTCCTTTGAGCCTGAGTGTGCCTATGCAAAGTTACTGCACCCAATCACTATCCAGCACAGGAGTTCTGTTCGTATACCGATTTCAAAATAAACCATTTGCAAGAACCAACAGGCAAAACATTAAATTACACATTGCTGCAAAAAGTCTTGTCTGTGATGGAAGTGTTTGTACATAACTAACAAGCTTTAAAGGGGTCAAATAATATGTTTCTTTTATGTTTCTTATGTTTCTTTTTCCCTCTAACCCTTAGAATTAATCTGTTTTAATTGTTTTTTAAAATGTTTTATTCTAGAAATAAATCTAGAAAGGTTGTCATAATATTTTTCTTATGTACTTAAGACAGATGTCCAAACTTTTGGTGTTTTAAAAACCAAACCTAGTCTCATGGAAAGACGTACCTGTGGAAACGTTTTCGCGAGTCTCAAAAATACGTACCAATACGTAGCTGCAGTTTCCAACAGAAATGAACACTAGAGGCAGTAAAACAGCAATCGCTTTTAATCGTTTTCATACACAGTTACGATTACAGGGTCAGATTATGGATTAATAAAGACTTGTTTTTACGTCTCCTTGCACAATGTTATGTTATGACTTAAAAACGCTTTTTACCAAAGTGCACCATTTGTAAACGAATATATTTTGGACTTTGCATCGCATAGCCAGTTCTATATGTTTCGCTTTTCTAACGTAAAAAGCTTGCCTGGTAGCTCAGCTGATACGGAGTTGGATTTAAGACGAGGAAGCTTTTGGGTATGAATCCTGTGAAAGATGAGTCACGGTAAAAGAGATCAAAACAAGCCAAAACGGTGCTTTTTATGTCACATTTGCTTTTGTTAACACGGGTAGGTTTAGGTGTAGTGTTGGTGGTATGTTATTTTAAAACGTCATGGAAATGTCAAATCAGAACTGCTGTGATTCGTATAAAAACCAACATCATAAAAACGTACCAGATTCACGTTTATCTGTTCCGGGAAAAAAAAAAAAAAAAAAAAAAAAATGAACACGCTTTTAGCGCTACTCAGTGGACATTTCACATTGAAACTGCAGTGATATGTAGCTACGTACAGGTACGTATTTTGCGACTCGTGAAAACGTTCCCACAGGTACGTTTTTCTAATGAGACCAGGCTCGTTAATGCGCCATTTTAGAAACCTTATTAAAAATCCAATTTGGTATTACATATGTCATCAATGTTTTTGCAGGTAATGTTACTAATGAAGATCTCTCATATGTTATTTTCATAACTTTTTAGAAGTAATTGGTATATTTGTCACTAGATAAAGGTGCCTTACCTCAAGAAACTACTGTCAGACTCAGATATTTAAAGTAATATGAATAATCACAGTTTGTAATTTATCCTGGATATATTTTGGTATGTTCGTGTTCTAGGTTTCTGAAAAGTTTCATTCATCAATCAAATGTACCGATTACATTCTTAAAACCTACTGTCCCACAAAAACATCTTGGTAACTATAGTAACCTCCATTCCCTGGCAACAAGTCGCCCTTGGGAGCCCCAAGCACCTCTGATACTTCAGAAAGGGCCAATGAAAATTGGCGAGTGGAATTTGCATCCCACTCCTCCGGACACACAGGTATAAAAGGAGGTGGCTTGCTTGAGACCGTGTCCAAGCCTTTTCAGTGAGTAGTTCAGTGTTGTGGTAGGAGGGACACAACATCTCATTCCCTCCATCAGGAAATGGAAGTTATAATAGTAACAAGACATTCCCTATTTGTCACTCACTCGATGTTGTGTCGATGTACTGACATTAGGGGTCCCTATACTAAATGCCACAACCAACTGAACTGTGTTACGAGGTTCGGCAGTGCAGATGCAGGCAGGCTGCTGTGTTCCTAATAACAAGTGCACTCAGGCCACATTGTAAATGTTCCAACCCCCAAGTAAGTTGCCGTAGTCCCCCATACCATGAGGGGGAGGTAAGGACTGTACTTACAGTGAGAATAGGTCGCTTTCCGCCATTTCTGGTTTTTTTTGTTTTGTTTTTTTTGTTTTTTTGTGTGTGTGTGTGTGTTCTTTTTTTCTATGCAGTAAAAAATGAAGGTTACTATGTGGAGAATACATCACATGGACTTACCTAGCGGGAAGTGCCACATATGGAAAGAAATCTCTGTGGTGGGTTCCTCCTGAGAACGCACATTATCACCTCAGAGAGGGGAAAGGTGCTGAGTGCAAGCAATACACCCAACCAGTTGCCCGAAAATGACCTATTTGTACCCATTAACACTCGACACGGAACCGGATCAATTTGGAGATAATAAAATCTCACAAAAGTATAGGGTGTAGCCCAGCCCACCGCTCTATAGATGTCTGTCAGGTAGGTGCAGTTTGCTAGTAACCTGGAGTATGCAACACCCCTAGTGAAGTGTGCTCACACTCCCAGGGGCCATGGCACGCCCTGGCCTTGGTATGCCAAAGAAATAGCATCTACAATCCAGTGGGTGAACCTCTGTTTGGAGAGCACCTTCCCCTTCTGCTGTCACAAAGAGCTGCTCCTGAGCATCTAATATGCTCTGTCCAGTCCAAATAAATATGCAAAGCATGCACTGGACATAACAAGGATAAGGCTGGGTCTGCCTTGACACAAGGAAGTGCTTGCTAGTTCACCACTTGATCCCTAAAAGAGGTAATGGGAACTTGGGTACATAGCTAGGCCAGGGTCTCAGGACAACATGAGAGTGTGCCGGGGCAAACTCAAGGCACGTTTCACTAACAGAGAGCGCTTTCAGGTCCCCAACCTTCTTAATCTAGGTAAGTATGTTCAAGAGGGCCGTCTTCAAAGACAGGATACTGAGCTCAACTGTCTCTAATGGCTCAACCGGAACACTGTGCAGGGCTTTCAGCACCACGGAGAGGTCCAAAGAGGGAATAAGGTGCGGCCTCAGAGAATTTAACCTCCTTGATCCTCTGAGGAACCATCAACCAGGTCGTGCTTCCCTAAGGACTTACCGTCTAATGCATTGTGATGTGCTGCTATAGTGGCCACATACACCTTCAAGCTCTCTCCAGCCTTTCCTGCAGGAAAGAAATCATCGAGCTAGTAGCGCATCTCTGTGGGTCTTCACCTCAGGAAGAACACAAATTAGCTAAAGGATGTCACTGCAAAGCATACAGATGCCTCGTAGGCGGGTCTCTGGCTTGAGTGATGGTGTCTATCACTGCTAGTAATAGCCCATTCAGGTCTTCTGCATCCCGTCCAGGGGCCAGACGTGGAGATTCCAGAGGTCTAGGCACGAGTGCCAGCTTCTGCCCTGCCCCTAAGAAATGAGGTCCTTCCACAGGAGAATTCGCCAGGGGTTCTGCTGTGAGATGTGCTGTGAAAAAAGCAATTGAGTCCAATTCCATACTGAGAAAAGAGATGCTCTGCACTGCTTTTGTCAAACAACATTTGTCAAGACGCAAGATGATAGGGACAGCCCGAAGGGGAGGAGCTTGTACTGATAAACCCTATCTTCATCTCGGCTTGAAGGACAGGCTCTATCGCCAGACGAACCACGATCTCCACACGCAGGACAGATGCACATTCGCCTTGCACTGCGGTGAAAGGACACCGTTAAACCTGGGTGGGCGCCTGCCGAACTGAATCGCATAGTCGAGTCAAATTGTTCTGATGGGCCAATGTGATGGCTTGAAAGCGTTAACCCGCAATTGCATGCTCGACCTGTGGAACGTCGGAGTACCCGCTGGCCACCCTACCGTCAAGGGTAGTGAGGGCAGACCGTGTTCTGGCAGTAAAAGGTGCCTTCCAAGACTTTGTGAGCTCCTTGTGCACCTCCGGGAAGAAAGGAACTGGGCCAGACTGTGGCTGTGAGCAGAGTTTCAAGCCCAGAAACCCATAATCTAACCACTAAAACTGGGTGGAGGGATCCACTCAAGCCCAATGTTTGCGGCAGCCCGGACTCAGTTTGCACAATCACACCTGATGGTTGAGGTCCAGGTGAGTCTTCCTGAGCTGCGCTGAACGAAAACCTAAATTCACCTAAGAGAGAACCACCTTTCTCATTGGTGAACTCAACCTGGAGAAATGAACGTGCTGGGGAATGAGAGGCCCATAGGGATTTACCCGGCGGGAACACTTCCATTGAAATTCCCTGATTGCCCTGAGTGCCACCAGAGCATTGTGTGCACCCGCAGAAGGAGCGAGACAGAGAGCAACTGAGGTGACTTTCTCCTTAAAAAAAACAAGAAAGTTGCGACCGCAAAGTTCTGATGGCCATGCTCTCACAGTGATCGCATGTACCATCCACAAAAGTTGCTTCAGCATGGGTCCGGCCCAAATAACTGATGTAGAGATTGTGGCCATCCGAGGGAGACAGGTGTCTAATGCATTCAGAAATACACTGATGAAATGGCATCTTTAAAAATATGTTTTTTGTTTTTTTTTTGTCAGTGTTGCTCTTTTTATAGGAAATTTGTCTTTTATGGAGACCCAGGGGAACTCTCTTGCACTTAACAGTGCGTGTGGGAGAGAGAACTGCAGAAATGCGCCATAAGGAATCCAACGAAGCTTCTAGGCAGCAGTGAATGGAGAGAGAATCACAGATGCATCTTTTCAGCTCCTGAATCCTTTTATACCCGTATGTCCGGCATGCAAATTCCACTCGCCAATTTCATCGGCCCTTTCTGAAGTATCGGAGGTTCCCAATGGCAACCCCTAATTTCACTACATCTGCACAACACTGAGTGAGTGACAGACAGACACAGTTTAGTCTAGTTTTCTTTTGGTAGCAAAAAACATTTTATTTGCATTTTATTGACTACCTAAAGACAAACAATTTCACAATGTTTTCAACCTATTTTATTTGGAATGTATAAATTTGCAACTGAAAATGACAATTTTGTCCTGGTCATTCTGTATTTGGTCATTCAAGTATGTTCACTACATGCCATGTTTTGGTTAAGTCATATAGTCCGTGAGGGATCCAAACGCAGTATTTATTAGAAGGGTAATCCACAAAACAGTCAAAACACAGGCAAACAGTCCAAACAATAACAGAGTCCAAGGCAGAACAGGGAAATCTAAAAACAGGGAATCCAAAAAAACAAACAAAAAAAAAAACAAACAAACATGAAACAATGGAGAATGCTCAGAAATGCAGTACAGACACATACAAGACTTAGCAATGATTGATTGAATTGACCAGGCTTACATAGTGTGAGCTAATGAGGCTAATGAAACAAAGCTGACAGTAATCAGGGATGATCAGTCCGGGAAGTGAGTTCTGGGAAATGTAGTCCATGTGTGAATGGCAGTGAATAAGAGGGGAGTGCCCTCTGGTGGACAACCAGGGCACTCCAGCTGGTGATCGTGACATACACTATATTGCCAAAAGTTTTGGGACGCCTGCCTTTACGTGCACATGAACTTTAATGACATCCCATTCTTAATCCGTAGGGTTTATTATGGAGTTGGCCCACCCTTTGCAGTTATAACAGCTTCAACTCTTCTGGGAAGGCTTTCCACAAGGTTTAGGAGTGTGTTTATGGGAATTTTTGACCATTCTTCTAGAAGCGCATTTGTGAGGTCAGGCAGTGATGTTGGCGAGAAGGCCTGGCTCGCAGTCTCCGCTCTAATTCATCCCAAAGGTTTTCTATCGGGTTGAGGTCAGGACTCTGTGCAGGCCAGTCAAGTTCCTCCACACCAAACTTGCTCATCCATGTCTTTATGGACCTTGCTTTGTGCACTGGTGCGCAGTCATGTTGGAACAGGAAGGGGCCATCCCCAAACTGTTCCCACAAAGTTGGGAGCATGAAATTGTCCAAAATGTCTTGGTATGTTGAAGCATTAAGAGTTCCTTTCACTGGAACTAAGGGGCCAAGCCCAACCCTTGAAAAACAGCCCCACACCAACTTTACACTTGGCACAATTGCACTTGGTGATGTAAGGCTTGGATGCAGCTGCTCGGCCATGGAAACCCATTCCATGAAGCTCTCTACGCACTGTTCTTGAGCTAATCTGAAGGCCACACGAAGTTTGGAGGTCTGTGGCTATTGACTCTGCAGAAAGTTGGTGACTTCTGCGCATGCGCTGACCCCGCTCTGTGATTTTACGTGGCCTACCACTTCGTGGCTGAGTTGGAATATTTAGTAGTGAGGAAATTTCATGAATGGACTTATTGCACAGGTGGCAACCTATCACGGTACCACGCTTGAATTCACTGAGCTCCTGAGAGCGACCCATTCTTTCACAAATGTTTGTAGAAGCAGTCTGCATGTCTAGGTGCTTGATTTTATACACCTGTGGCCATGGAAGTGATTGGAACACCTGAATTCAATGATTTGGAGGGGTGTCCCAATACTTTTGGCAATATAGTGTATCTATAGAAAGTGTATCTATATATATATAAGTAATTAAATTAATATAAACATGTGATTAGTCGACTAATGGCTTAAATGAATGACTACTAGTCAACTAGAAAAATCTTTAGTTGGGAGCAGCCCTAGTTACAAACATCATAACTTGTAAAATGTTGGAAAAACTTTTTAAGACTCTCTTATGAGAAATGACCAGGGTCTCATCTTGACTAGGTGGGTGGTTATGTTTCAAAGTTAGAAATGTTTTAGAAGGTTTTTGTAGGTTAGTTTCAGTAAATGGTCTTTGTGGACTATGCCCTAGGGTGCCAGGTATTCATTCTGAGGATCAATACACATTACTAAAAGGATCTATTTTCATTTTTGTCACAGTTATGCTCAGTTTGTCTTAGTTATAATGGACCCACGGCTCTGTAATTTTTCCCGCCACTACATTTTCAAAATAGTGTGGGAAAACCGCAACCCTGGTAACACTGTGCTTTATGTTATCATTGTATAGACCTTATTTAGCCCCACCCCTTCTTAGTGCTGTGCTTATTGTGTTCTGTCCTCCGGTTTGTATTTCCACAGCATGAAGGTAAGATCTTACGCATTTATGAATGAACCCCTCGTTTTAAAATCTTCCCGGTCTACTGACATTTGTTATGACATCCGCTTCAAACATTAAAATGCTCATACCAACTTTCATTAACTCTACAATAAGTAAATCCACTTCACATGCTAATTACTCTATGACCGCAATGCCATAGAAATATACAGAGCTACCACAAAAATGGAAGTTCAAAGGCAAAATTCTAACGATGGCTGCGCACTTGTTTCTCTGACGCATAAGGTCTATATCAACATTTTATTTCAAAAGATAAAGGAAAGTTTTTCATTATATGATATCATGCTTGAGAAGTGAACTGCTGTAATCAACAAGCAAAACAGGTAAAAAAAACAGGTATCTAAACAGGTAAAGCATAACTTTTCATTTAAAAAGATACTTCCCTTTATAGTTTTACCCATTAACAGTCTTAACTTATTCAAACAAATCCAGCTGCATAACTGGATAGAGGTTGATCGTTTGGTAGATCTAATTTTTTCCCTTACACCGGCATTCCCTTTGTTTTGCCAGAAAGACGTGATTTATACACAATGTGCTCCTGCTGTCAGAAACTATTGGGTGTTATATGGAAAGAAGTGAAAAGTAGGAAGTCTTTGATTTTTACTACTAAAGCCCTTTGTCAAAACAAGCACAACACCTCTCACACTCTCACGGTCCAATGCTGGCTGGCTGGCTAGCATCCCTAACACACACACACAAATAAAATGTCATTACAGTCCAGTTCCATGCGGATGCTTGCCAACAAAAACATATTCAAAATCCTAGCAACAGCTCACTGGTGTTTAGCTGTGAAAACACTCAATAGCAATTTGGAAAGAAAAACAAAAAAGCTTTTGCAAAATAGTATTGTCGGTAACCAGGTTATTATCAGTCATCTAAATTGACTGATTATGTAAATGTGTGATGCCATGAGTGCAAGGCCTGTTTCACGCTGCACAAAAATATAAAATGGTCTGCAAACTTAGTCCTGGAGGGCCACTGTCCTGCAGAGTTTAGCTCCAACCCCAATTAAACACACCTGAACGGGCTAATCAAGGTCTAATTACTATTACTTGAGTAAGAGTAAAAAAGTATCCAATGAAAAAACTACTCAAGTAGCTAGTTACTTTGTAACTATATATATATATATATATATATAACAACAATACAATAGCATGTTATTATTTAGATAGATATTTAAATTATTATCATAATTAGATACAGTATCTTTGCAACAAACACAGAAGAGACAAGCATTATTTCTGGCATCTGTAGCCCAAATATCATTGCATGTCCTTTGCTTTGTATATTAATAATGTATACAGCTACATTTGAAAGAAGAGAGAAAACTCTTTACATGTGCTCGCGCTCATAACCGCTGAACATCTGAACACAAACAATGATCAAATACACATTGACGGATCTTCTTCTGTCTGTTCTCCAAAATGTAATCAAATGTATATTTCAGCACGCGCGTGTAAACGGGTTAACTGTGTCTACGCAAAGGCGTTCATTTTCAAGACGAACAGGTCGCCGGCGCCGCCATTGCGCAATAGGTAGGCTACCCACAAATTACCGCGGGACGGCGGGTGTTCATTTCATACTCTCTGAACAATGGTAGCTTATTTAATGTATAAATTAAGATATATGTCCATAAAAACGGTAAAGAAATGCTACATACTTTGTTATCATGGCGTAATAATCTGCTTGGTTGTAAGAATTGAAAGAATTGTATTGGCTGTATGAATTGAAATCGAATAAAATCGATACATGTGGAATTGTTCACAGACAGCATACGCAGTTCAACTAATAAAGATCTTCATCGCTGGCAAACAATAGGACGCATTTGCAGATTTGCTTTTAATTGACTGTAGGTCCACTGCCACTTCATCCAACACTCCGAGTGAGAATGAGAAACCGCTTCAGACGATTCAGTGATGAACAAATCATTCAAACTGATTCGCGAACCAATTTAGACAGTTTTACCAGCTTGTTTGATCAAGTCTTTGAACAGAATCGACTCAAAAGAGCGATTCATTTGTGAATGGGGCATCGTTCATGAAAAAAAGAGACAGCGCGCTTGGAATAAACTACGCATTTCTTAACATGTACAGTACTGCATTAAAATAAAGTAACGAGAGGAACGTCGCCCAACGTAGCGAAGTAAAAGTACAGATTTTTCATTACAAATGTACTCAAGTTAAAGTAAAAAAGTACCCACATTTAAATCTTCTCTAAAAAGTACAAATTTTCCAAAAAACTACTCAAGTAAATGTAACGAAGTAAATGTACTTCGTTACTACCCACCTCTGCTCATAGGGCCCTATTTTAATGATCTAAGCGCATGGTCTAAAGTGCATGGCGCAGTTGCACTTAGGGAGTGTCCGAATCCACTTTTGCTAGTTTAACAATGGGAAAAATGGTCGGTGCACCTGGAGCATGGTCTAAAAGGGTTGTCCTTATTCTCTTAATGAGTAATGGGTGTATTTTGGGCGTAATGTGCAATAAACCAATCAGAGTCTCATCTCACTTTCCCTTTAAAAGCCAGTTGTGCTTGCGCCATGGCAGATTCGCTATTTACATGGTGGAATTTGCAAGTGGAAAAACTGAACGCTTCTCTAGTGAGGAAACGGATCTGCTCGTGCACGAGGTTAAAGCGCACGAGCAGACCATCTATGGGACAAGCCGGATTTCACCAAAGCATTTTTATCTTTATGCACAAAATAATAATCTTTTACATTATAATCGATTTATTTTTAATATTTGGCATGTTTGTGTGCTGCTGCGCGTCCCTGTGTGTGTAATAAGCAGAGTGTATGCGTGTTGTGCTCTCGCCTATAGGCGCATATTACTGACGTGCTCTTTAAATAACAACAACAACAACAACAACAAAAAAATATTGCGCCATTGACTTTAGACCAGGGCCCGTATGTGTAAAACTTCTCAGAAATGCTCTGTCTAAAGTTTTTTGACTTTGTCAAAAAATTCTTAGTAAAGAGTAGGACTTTTCTAAGAGTAGGAGACTTTTATAAAGAAGCTAAAAGCAACTTTTAGTAAAGTATAAGACTGATTCTTAAGTGCTGACTTAAGTGTCGTGAACTAAGGACTACAATGATGTCAACTCGAAATGGCCACCCTCAACCTCTGAATCAGCCAATAGCGAGCCTGCAAGGTTGAAGTCACAGCAGCACAGCACCAATCATTTAATGTTATTATTTTTTTTTTAAAAATCATTTAAAAAGACACTGAAACGTTTTAATATTTTAATTTATTTTTAAAAATAGTTTTGCATTGTGCAAAATTATCAGAAATTAGTATTGATGGTGTGGAATCTTTTTCTATTGATATATGTCTCCTCATTTACAATTGGAGCAATGATGTGTCATGAGTTCCATCAATGGCTCCAACAACTCCAGGGAAGCCCACTTTCAACATAAAAGTGGCTTGCTTTTGCCGCATGGTTTGATGGTCAGTTGTAAAGTCAATGAAGTGCCATAGAGTAGTGGCCAAATGTGATGTCCAGCCATAGGAAAACTGACATCTTCAACCTTAATTCAAATATTTTTAAAAATGTGTTAAAAGATGTAAGCATATTGCGTAGCTGTGCTTGGAGTCAATTGTTTCATGTGTGATAATGAAATGAAATTTCAAATTATTTCAAATTATTTTTGGCCAGGCTGTCATGCAAAGAAATTATGAACACATGCAAAAACAAGAGAGAACAAATGAAATATTAAAAAATGATTATGTTGTAGTCAATGTGTGCTTTTTCTGAGCTTTTTTGTTTTTCTGAAACCTGTAGCTGTAGTTTTCCTTTTTTTTTTTGCCAAAAATTTTCAGATAAATACCTTTGCTTAGTTTAGTGTTTTATTCTTCCCTCATATTTTAAAACATTTAAATAATATAAACATAAAAATAAAAATATTTTCCTCATATTTTGATGGTTTAAGCAAAATTGTAGGGTCATT
Source organism: Mylopharyngodon piceus (assembly GCA_039654765.1). Classification (NCBI taxonomy): domain Eukaryota; kingdom Metazoa; phylum Chordata; class Actinopteri; order Cypriniformes; family Xenocyprididae; genus Mylopharyngodon; species Mylopharyngodon piceus. The sequence continues at coordinate 2,128,402 of CM077448.1, read as the reverse complement.
AAAAAAAAAAAAAAAAAAACCCTTTGCACATCAATTTTGGCCATTATGTTTGGTGTGAGTTTAGCAATAGTACTATTTAAGAGCCTGCTTACTGTGGACTGAAGGGTCCAAGTCATCACCGGTGCACTGCTGCATTCTTACAGTCACCAAAAAAGGTAATTACTATTTCATTTCTACAGTCAGAGCATTGATTTGTAGAGTGGGAGAAGTTGTTACATTTAAAGTTATAAAAAGTTTATTCAAAGTCATTAAATGTATTAAAATGCATTAAACGTATTAATTATTGTTTAAGTAATATTTATTACATTTATTTAAAGTTATTACTTTAAAGTTATTTCTTATTAGGTCAGTTACAAAAAGAATTGTCAATCAAGTTTATATCATTTTATCAACTCCATGTCATCATATAACTCCGATACATTATATCTTCATTGGAAAGTGTGTGTCTCCTCTTCTTTGCTGCTATCTTGTTACTCCTATAGGAGACCTGTCCATCTCTCCTAAATAATTTAGGAGCTAAGACCTAGTCTTGACACTTAGGAACCTTTATGAATCATACTTATTCTTAAGTCTAGGAATAAGAGTAAAATTAAGTCATTCTTAGAATTTTGACACACTTAAGACTAAAATTTTACTCTGAGCGGCTTTATACATACGGGCCCAGGTTTCAGTTGGTCAATGGCGCAGTCTATTTCAGTTGCCTCAAAATAGCAACGCGCCAACAATGTGCCTGAACACACCTTGTTTTCAGACCAGCACACCCATGGGCGCACAAATGAGCGCCGCATTGCGCCAGGTGTATGATAGGGCCCATATTGTTGAAGTGTGTGGAATTTGCATCAAGCCCGCCAGATGCCTGAGTAGTTCACACAATTTATTTATTTATTTAGCTTCATAAAAGCGCATATTAGATTGTGAAAGATTGTGTTCATAAGTACAATTTCTCTGTATTTTAAGCATAGTTCAAATATGTGAAATATTTTTTTAAAACCTATTCTACTTGCACCTATGCTTCCGCTAAGTACCTGCTACACTGTACCATGCTTCTTACACAGGCAGTGCGAATACTGTGAACATGGGCACCAAAATAAATAGGCGACATTGACATACTGCTTGTTTGTGTGGTGTAAAACTATACTAGATTGTAAGGTTTTTTCTCCTATATTACCCAGAGAATGGAAAGCAATCACTGGATTGGTTAAAGGCTGCCCAGAGAAAAGAGTTGAAGGAGAGTTTGCTGTCTATGTCAGGGAGACTGAACAGCTTCTGAAGAGCCTCTTGAGGGGGACAGTGGTGTTATGTTTTGGAGGAGTGAATCTAAAGACATATGTGGGAGAGAAAAGTCAGCCTATAATGAGACATTGGAGACTGGCATGAAGGACAGAAAGAAGATAGCGAGCAGAAGGAATCAAGAGAGGCTGACAAGAAACCAGTGAGGAGTTTTGATTGAGTAAGAATGAGTAACATAAGAAAATAAGCAAATGCAGTGACTATGCAAGGTGCTATGTGGACATGTGGGTTGTAACTGAATAAAGCCCTATTCTAACATGCTGAGCTTGGCATCTATCATACAGGCCTACTCCCCACCCACTTGTGCTTTATAAAGCAGAGCACAACCTTGAGCCATGCTTTTATTTTCTTAAGTCTAAATAGTTATAAATGTCTTTACTGTCACTTTGATTAATTTAATAAATCCTTGCTGAATAAAAGCACTAATTTCTTAAAAAAAAAATCATACAGACCCCAAACTTTTAAATGGTAGTGTACATCATTCACAATCTTCATTGTGATTATAGATCATTGTTGTGTTACAAAAACTCTAAAATTAACATTAAATTTACATTTGACATCTTATTAATGGAAAGGTGAAGCTCTAAACAGAATCTGTGGTGTGCTGCAGATTACCACAGAAAATGTTCTCATCCCTTAGTTTGTAAAACCAAATATGAATAATATTTTCAGTAAAGCACTTACAGTATAATAGTGAGGCAAAGCACTGGGAGAAGACAGTATAGCAGAAATATGAGGGATGTATTTTAATTTGCAGAATGATATGAAGTGGAAAAATTAAATAAAATTTTGCTCATAATATAACATTCATGTCCAATTATTATATTATCTGATATATTCATAATATATTTAGTTATAGCAGGACAGATAAACGCTTTAATATGTCATATTGCATGTTATATGGGTTTGACACCCCTGACATTCATTCGAAACAATGTGTATCGTTACAACGGTGTGTATTTTCATTTTAAATATCATTATTTATGATTTATGCTTGTTTTTACAAACCACAAATAAGTAAAACTTTTGATATAGCAGCTTTCAAAACTGTGTTTACAGAGTGCTTTACAGAAGACTTAACATCCTCATGGTACATACCAGGACGTAAAATCGACTGAGTAAAATAAGAGAGTACATATGACTAACAGAAGAAAAACAAAAAAAAATCAAAAGCATGATATAATAAAAATAATGCAAAAAGATAACACTTTATAATAAGTATACAGTAATGAAGTATTTACAAATCATTTGCAAACTATTGGTTTATAATTAATTAGTTTATAAACTGTAGTTAATATATTAATAGTGTAACGGTAGGTAGACTCAGAGCACAACGGGAGAACTTTAAACACAGTTTATTGAACATGGTGAGAATGCAAACAACACAGACAAGTATCCAAATGAAGCAGAGAGATGAATGAAGATGAATGGGTGGTAACAGTCCTTTCTTGAGTGTAGCAGATGAGTTACTAATTGAAGGGGACAGGATGAGCACACACCTCAGTTGCAGTTGACCAGAGTGAATCTATGGAGACAGGGGAAGTGCACAGAGTGAAGATCGTGGAGCGCTGGAGAAGGTAACTTCTTAGATGAATGGCAAACCAGGTAAGTAGAGCATAGGGTTATCGTCTAGTATCCTTTAGAGAGAACACACAATGAGTGTGACTGAGGTGTGTGCTTTAGGCCCCGTCCACATGGAGACGAGTTTAGCTGTATACGCAAAAATTTTGCATTGTATAGGCGTTTCGTCCAGACGGATCCGGTGTTTTTAGAGGGTGAAACCGCTATTTTTTGAACCCGGGTCCCAGAGTGGATAAATCTGAAAACGACGCCCTTGCGTTTTTGTGTGTACAGCCAATCCGTATATTTTGTGAAACGATGATGTCATCACCCTACCTGTCGACCCTAGTCAGACACCGCTAACAGCACAAAACAGCAACAACAACAACAGCGGACTACATGCTTGTGTTCGTGCTGCAGAAGCTACTGAGCCTATTAGCTTTACTAAAATAAAACTTTATTTCTAAGCTTTACTAAAGTTTGTATACAGCGCCCAAGCTTAATGCACATGCTCCAAGTCTTATTCTCCATTTTTAGTGTATCCCTGTGACAGAATTACAGCGCCACATACTGATCTGGCATGTATACGACATCGTTTTGAGTCGGTTTCAGTGGTTTCGTGTGTACGCAGATATTTCTTGAGACAAGGGGGGAAAAAAAAGATTGGATAGGGAAAGCTCTGGCTTCGTGTGGATGTAGCCTAAATAGTCCATGGCTGATGGGTTGATCAGTGACAGGTGCAAGTGATTAGTGGTAAGTGACTGGGTGATTGCTGAAGGAGTGCAGGAGTGCAGGAGGGATGATGGGAAATGTAGTGTGAATGTGGTGACTGGACTGGTGACCGTGACAAATAGACTATATACAAACAATGAGTTCTTCATTCATTGTCACTGTAATAAAAAAATTATTATTGTTTAATTAGCTTATATATATATAAAGAGTTAGATAATGCTTTGTTAACAAATTATTAACCGTAAATAGTTCTCACTTTAGATTAGTTCATGGAATGCCGCTAATGTGCATTGTGTTAAAAGCTTCGAGCAATGAACTGGTTTTCGGCATAATTTGATGAAAGCCTCAAACGCTTCAGAAAGCCTCGGTTTCACATCACTACCTGATAGAGGTAGGGCGAGTGCAGAGGCTAGGCAGAGTAGCACCACAGCCGGTCAAGTCAAGTCACCTTTATTTATATAGCGCTTTTTACAATGCAGATTGTGTCAAAGCAGCTTTACAGTGATAACTGGTATATAATTTTGGCTGCACAGCAGCTCTTAAAGAGAATGGTGTCATTATCCATCTCAAGTAAATTCAGTATTGATTCATTCCGTTGTAAGAATCAATAGTTATTAATTTAGTTAATTTATCTATATCAGCACTGGAGTAAGCAGTGATGTCATCATCCAGCTCAGTTCAGTTTGCATACAATGGTGTCAATGCAGGCAGATCAAAACACTGTTGAATATCAAATGTCAGCCAGTAAGAGTTCAGTCGCTGTATACAGAAGCAGCAAGGTCACTAAGTGGTACAGTGATGAAACAAATCTAAAACAATCCAAACAATGATGACACGTGTGAAAGGATGGTAAGTCCACATCATGTCAGTCAACAGCAGAGTTTAGCAGGAGTAGAGAATTATAAAATAAAATATTTAAAACTGGGAGTAAAAAATTTGAAAAAATAAAAATAAAAAATTTCATGCCTTAAAATAGCTTGAATGTAACTCTACACCCTTGCTTCATTTCACTCGCACAAGCTCAGAGATCCACTCGGTCAAATTACTGAGGTAAACGCTGCACAATGGTATCGCTTTTTACAACGTCGGACACATGACGGTAATCAATATGATTAGCCTTTTGCTTAACTACATTATCAAACAGCTGTTAATAATGTGTTGCTAATGTTACATAAACCATGTTCCCGCTTGCCACCTCAGAGTCAGACAGCTGCCTTCTAACAATCAGTATCCTTCGCTTTGAACAACTCAGAACGTCAGTGGAGAATGGCATATAGTTAATCAATCGTAATATACAACATACACCCGCTATATTGCTAAATCTACCCGATTTTTCATATAGACAGGAAAATATACCGGGATAACCTAATTTGGAAACGTAATTGCGTGTTATTTACAATAAAAATGAATATGTATTATAATTAAAATTTTTATTTAAAAAAATTATTAACTTTTTTTGACACAATTTAAGTAGGGCAAAAGTATTTTTATATGTAATTTTATAATTACTTGTATTGTTTTTATTATAAATATGGTATAGAAAATGTACTGCCCAATGTACTGTAAAACATTTATGGTAAACTCCAAAATACTTTAATGTCATTTCTTTTCAAACTTTCAAACTCGCATGTGCTTCAGTATGTTAGTGAACACATTATTTAATTATTTAAAACGTACTTTAAAGTAAAATGTTTAATATGAAGTTATTACAAAGTGCACATTTTAAAAGTATACTTAAGTGTGTTAAGAAACATAGTCATAAAAGTGTACTCTCTTTATACACAAAAGTGACCTTTATTTTATTAATATTATTAATATTCTGCAAGTACTTTTGGTAACACTTTAGTATAGGGAACACATATTCACTATTAAGTATGACTTTTTCCTCAATAAACTCCTAATTTACTGCTTATTAATAGTTAGTAAGTTAGTTGTTAAGTTAGGTAGGTATCGGGTAGGATTAAGAATGTAGAATAAGGTCATGCAGAATAAGGCATTAATATTTGCTTAATAAGTAGTAATAAACAGCCAATATTCTATATGCATGCTAATAAGCAACTAGTTAAAAAACCCTAAAATAAAGTGCTTTTTTTTTTTTTATAAAAAATTTACTCGGCCTAAATGAAAATCTAATTTAGCACCATGCCCACCATACATCAGACATCTAAAAAGAAATCTAACAGAAAACATTCAATATTGCATAGTTCCACACAACACTGAATGAGCACTGCACATTGACTTTTTCTAATACGTTCAAATGCCTTTGATTAGCAGTTTAATCAGTCTGAATGGTCAGTCTGGCACTCGCTGCTGCCCAGTTGGCAGGGGAATTAAATCCAGAGCTATAGTATAAAGAGAAATGTGATCTCTTGGTTAACGGCACATTGGTCTTATTATCTGAAAACCTAAAAACATTTGTCTGCTGGGGAAGGCAAGTAGGTGATGAATGGTGATTGTGTTTAATGCCATCTGGGGTAACAGAAAGCTATCATTGTAGGACTGTCGAGAACTGCATTGTCAACACAATATTACTAGAGATGGAAGGGTGGCGTGCAAGTGTTGGAATTATGCAGCCTACAGAGGCCATGTCCTCCAGTGCTTTAGGAGAGTGGTGACACAGGTATGTTGTTCTGTGCTTTACAGCGGCACATTTACACTCATAGCTGAAATTATTCTTGTGTGAGACATAAACAGAGGCCTGCTGCAGTCATTTAGCGCAGGAGGCTAAACACATCATATTAATGTCAAACAACCCTCAGCAAAGAGCTATTCCAGCAATTCCAGGTACTAAAATCTGCAATAGGTGCTGGGGTTTTCATTTTTGTTAAAGATTACTTGGTTACTTGCATTTGTTAAACTTACTACTTGCATGTAACTATCTGTGTGTGTGCTACTTACTAATGTAAAGACCACCCATTGGCCCAAAGATGGAATCCACGGCATGGGCGAAGGTGTAATGCGTGTAGGTCTGTTACTCGCGCTTCTGTAAAGTTCACTTCATTTATTAGAATTTTTTTCAATTTGATTCTAGCTTCGTACTTAATCTGACTCCAATTTCAAATGACTCTAAAAATAAGGCTGAGATTATAATTCATTTTAGTTTTGTTATTAATTTGGATATTTGATTATTCTGTGTATCCCATTCTTTCAATCATTCATTCATTAGGGACCCGATGTCGCATAGAGTCTATAACATTTATCTGTCAGGTAAAAAATGTGTCGACAATTACATAACCAATGAGAATACAATTCAGAAATGATAAATACATAACATCAATTGCTCAAAGAGTGAGAGATGCGTAAAAAAATAGATTCACAAGAATCTATGGGGGGGGGGGGTGTTTAGGGATGAGTGAGCAGAGAAGATTAGGCAAATGGTTTTCTGTGTCTCTGCTTCTTGATCTCTTCTCGAGGTTTGTAGATTTATTGTTTTATTGCATGGTATCTGTTTTTGTGAAACCTCTTGCTTTCAGTCTTACCAGGAATTCCGGTCTTACACTAATGTGGCAAGTTTTAAAATATGGAAGCACAAATGATTTTTTGATACATCAAATAATGTCTTAAAGGTGCTGTATGCAATTTTTTTGACTGTACTAAAGCACAAAAATATTATAATATGTCTGCAGAAATTTAGGAAACATGCTAAGTTCACATACTTGTTTCTCCGAAAAACAATGCTACAGCCAGTTAGTACTTCAAAATGTCTGTGTTACTGCCCGCTGCCAAAGGTATACTTACCCAATACTTACTTACCCAATAGTATTTCGACACCCCGTGTTGCTATTTGGAGGAAAACACAGCGCATTGTAGCCACGGAAGCCAGCAAACAAACTAGGTCAATGATCACAAATTCTACCAGACCTAAAACACATCAGTATCCATCTAAAAACCTCTATGTCTAGAGGCATATTAAAACACAGATAAATGAACTCATCAACTTACAGTGTAATGCTCGTCGCCTTCTGTTGTCCATTGCGCTCATTCCTGTTGCATGTTCTCAAACTGGCAACCAGCGTGAACGTCGAGCCTTAGGAGGGGGTGGGAGAAACAACCCTCTCCAATATTTTTAATTTGGACTGCAGTACCCATATCATCCACTAGCTGTCAATATTACATACTGCACCTTTAAAGGGGCTATATGTAGAATTCAGAAAGCCTTGCTACTAATGACACTGGTGGCATTTAGTGAACTGCAGCCAGCAACTTGCACTCAAGCACACGTAACAGAGACTGGATGTGATTCAAGGCCCCAATATACTCAGGGTGAAATTCTTTTTCGGTCTTCGCTTAGAAGTAAAAATTTGGAAATACTTCAGCAATGTTTATAACGAAAATGAATCAATACTGAACTTAAGCTGGACAATGACACTATTTTCTTCTAGAGCTGCTGTACAGCCAAAATATGTTCCTGCTATCACTGTAAAGCTGCTTTGAAACAATCTGCATTGTAAAAAGCGCTATATAAATAAAGGTGACTTGACTTGACTTGAACATACCCACACCGCCCACGCTGCTGAGAGCAACATTTAGATGAATGTGTAAATATGTGCTGCACGCTTTACTCTCAGTAACAAAATTAACACACACACACACACACATACACACACACACAAAAATTACAGTGGTGAGAAAGTGATCATAGCGATATAGATATGTTTGCACCAGCTCTGCGATTCACCAGAATCATGTCCAGATGAGGTAATTAAAATAACACTGTTATGATAGTTTGATTATAAAGTACATTTGAGACTATAGACTACAGATCTGGCTATGTGAGACTATAGTTTGAATTAATCCATTTTCTTTGCATGACACATTGACATTACAGTAGAGAATAGCTCTTTCAGCATTATCCTGAATAGTGTAAAAGCATTTATTTCATGTGTCACTGAATGGAAGAGAAGTCTTCTGGAGCACGCAAAACTTTTTCCCTTCACATAAAAATCAGTCTACAGACTTGAGACATAGACAACCTAGAAAGTCGGGGAAGATCTTGTTTTTTTAAGTTTCGTTACAAGCTGTTCACACATCTGCAATACAAAAATCCTTACATATAGGCCTTTCAAACTTCATAAATAGTGCACAAGTCATTCAATTCATCTTCTTTTGTGTTCCATGAAAAAAAAAAATAAACGTGTGAGATTGGAAAAATATGAGGGTGCGCAAGTTATGGTTGCATCTAAATCTCTAGCTCCCTAGGTCATGAATCAGTATATCGTGTCCAAGGTTTTTGAGCACTAGTGAGGACAGTAAGGACCCTGGCTCACTACACATTGCAAGTGGTGCTGTTTATTGTTTAGTAGTGGAATTAGCCAGAATGGTTCACAAACATATTTTGTATAATGAATATTTGCAAAAACAGGCAAAGTCAATCACACCTTACATCAGCGGTAAGGCTCTTGAAAGGGTCCAGTCTTTATCTCCTTGGCTTTAGCATAAAAAAAGGATTTACAACAGACAATTGATTTATGATTTAACTGCATCCTTGAGTATTACTGCAAATCTTATCCCTTCAGCTACATTTGTGCACCCTTCAGGAAAAAAAAAAAAAAAAAATCCCACTCTCTCTATATTTGCACTTTTCACAAGGTGGGTCTACCTGCCACGAATTCCAAATAAGACTGCGAGATCTCAGAACCCCTATAGACAAATGCCATGGGAATCAGACAGGGGAAGCACTGAGGAGAGAGAGGAGTGGGCCCTCAGCACAGGATGGGAAGGACTTCTTTGAAGACTTTTAATAGGCCTGCTTTGTGCGCAAGCTGCCAGTATCTGTCACACTGAGTCCAGATGTAGGAACACATTCTTCCCTGACTAAAACATTCTTTGTGTAGATCTTAGCATGCAGGTTAGTTTGCCATCTTCGTTTCTTATAATCTACAGGCAAAGAAAATCCTGAAAGTAATTGAAATGTTATATGCTCAAAGGGCTATAGCACAAATGCTATATGTCCATATTGTATAACTGCTGAAAAGGAATGCTCTCACAAGGGGAAGTGAAGGAGAAAGAGGTGGACCATTCTCTATGGGAAGAAAAGTGTTATCCTGGGTTGTCAAAAACAATAATGTGAATAAATATGCACTGCCCGGCCAAAAAAAGTCGCTGTTTGGATTTTAATAGGCAAATACTTAAGAATCTATGAATGGATCATTATTACAGTGATTATTATGTTTCTAGCATGTTATATGTTTGGCAACGGTTCTTTTAACCCTTAAAGATGGAGTGTGTTTTTTTTTTTTCTTAAACAACAACCATGTAGGAAGACAGATCATGGCCATATTCCAGGATGACAATGTCAAGATTCACCAGGGTTAAAATTGTGAAAGAATGGTTCAGAGAGCATGAAGAATCACTTTCATACATGAATTGGCATGAGTCCAGAACTTAACCTCAGTGTAAGTTTTTGGGATGTGCTGGAGTGGACTTTACAGAGTGCTCACCTCTTGCATTGTCAATACAAGATCTTGACCAAAAACCTCTTGATGGAAATAACATCAAAACATTTATTTCCATCAAGAGGTGCATCATTTTTTGGCCAAGATCTTGTATTGACAATGCAAGAGGTGAGCACTCTGTAAAGTCTCCTCTAGCACATCCCAAAAACTTACACTGAGGTTAAGGTCAGTGCCAATTCATGTGTGAAAATGATTCTTTATGCTCCCTCCCAACAATTCTTTCACAATTTGAGCCTGATGAATCTTGACATTGTCGTCCTGGAATATGGCCATGATACATCTTAATACATGGTTGTTTAAGAAATTAAAAGCTACACACTCCATCTTTAAGGGTTAAAAGAACTGTTGCCAAACATATAACATACTAGAAAAATAATAATCACTGTAATAATGATCCATCCATAGACTCTTAAGTATTTGCCTATTAAAATCCAAACAGCAACTTTTTTTTTTGGCCGGGCAGTGTATCTTGTAATGACAATGCAAGAGGTGAGCACTCTGTAAAGTCTCCTCCAGCATACATACAGCATACATGCAGTGTACATTATGTATAAAGTACCATATAACAGGAAATTATTAACTTTAGACTAAACAAAAAATGCAGTAGACTTCTTGTAAAACTCGTGACATCAGATTTTCACAGATTAATATTATGTCCCAAGAGAATTCACATACTGTATATTTATGTTTTGCATTGGCACAACTAGCATTTGCACAGTACAGATTTACCCAGCAGACTTTGCATTGTACAGTTCAATGTATGACATAAACACAAAACAATAGAAAACTAGATTGTTGAATTTTCTACAGAAAAAAAAAAAAAGTGTTTTTCTAATGCAAGACTCAATGCAATGATGCAAGAGTGTTGTGGGTGGTTGCTTAATGCTCCTCATCAAAAGGGCCCACCCCAAGTCTCTAGATATGGCTCAGGTACCTCTTCAATGCGAGTCTATGGGATTTTCCTTCAGTTTTATTGTCATCATAAAATCTGATCACTTATTAAATTAATATTTAAGTGTCATTCATTGTATTTCTGAAAAATAACCAGGAAATATGCTTATAGCTGAATAGACGGAAATACAGTACTTCTCTGGTTCCATTACAGTACAAGACAAACTGTGAGGATTTATATAGTGGTTCATTTTACTGTAAAAAATACTCACTTTTCACTGACTGTGTGCCACATGAGCTGCACATGAGGGTATTATTAGCGCTCTGTCTGCCTTTTGTTAAATAAGAATTTTGCTGATTCAGACCATCAGCATAGAAAGTGAAACATTCAATACCAGAAATACCTGACCTTCCACTGCAATATGTAGCAAAAGTTGCATTCCTACAAATGCCTGGAATTCTAGCCTCTTTTGCATACAAAGCACAGACTCATTATGTGTACCTCACATAATATATGTTTGACACAGGACCTAATCTGTTTCAGCCTGATAATGACCCTGCCAAACACGAGAGTAGTTACAGATTCCATTATGGAGTACCGCAGGCACACATGGCATGTTATTCAGTCTTGGTGGACAGATCTGTGAAGCACAATCTTGTAGGGGAATGGCCTGAGACTCACATGAGCAGGGTGGAAGAGACACTGAGCTTTGAAGAGAGGATAGGGAATACATTAACTGCTCAAAGATTTGGGCTGAGCCGTGCTGAAAGAAAAACAGCTTTGGAGTTTGGAAAAAAAAAAGAAACAGAGTGGGATAAAAAAACATTTTGAAGGAATGTGTCAGGGGTTGATAAAAATGAGTCTTATCAAGGGTGCATTCCTCATCTGAGAGATAGAGGCCAGGGAAACATTAAGAAGCTGAAACAAGAATATTTGCAGCCAACAGCCAGCTGCTTTCCCTTATTATTGTAGCTCATATTGGTTCACGGGTTGTAGTTAGAGGTGTTTGCAAGGATCAGTATTACTATTCCCCAGTTTAGGATTATGGATTTAAACAATCTGCTAGCCATCCATAATAAACTTTCATCTGCAACACATCACACAACGTTTGCGCAACAAATATGAATCATTCCTCAAATCATGACACTTTTTGGAGGAAGATGCACTATTAGTCTATTACTATCAAACATAAGTATCAGGATATAATAAAAAATCATCTAGTGCTTGGCAGGTCTTAAAATTTGGAAAATAAAACCTCAGATGAACAACAACACATGACATATCACACCATGCCATTATTTATTTAGCAAAAATAAAGCCAAGATGGAAAAACCATGGGTGACAAAGTTAGGACACCCTGTGATTCAATTGCCTGTAGATCCACTTGTAGCAGCAATAACTTGAAGTAATAATTTTCTGTATGACTTTATCAGTCTCTCACATCGTTCTGGAGGAATTTTGGCCCATTCTTCTTTACAGTGTTGCTCCAATTTATTGAGGTTTGTGGACATTTGTCTATGTACAGCTCTCACCACAGCTTTTCAGTCGGGTTGAGGTCTGGACTTCACTGGGCCATTGCAACACCTTGATTCTTTTCTTTTTCAGCCATTCTATTGTAGATTTGCTGGTAATCTTCAGATCATTGTCCAGTTGCATGACCCAGTTTTGGCCAAGCTTTAGCTGTCGGATGGATGGTCTCACATTTGACTCTAGAATACTTTGGTATACAGAGGAGTTCATGGTCGACGCAATGACTGTGAGATGCCCAGGGCCCAAAATCATCAGCCCTATACCCGCATGCTTGACTTTTGGTATGAGGTGTTTGTGCTGATATACTCTTTTGGTTTTCACCAAAATTGGCGCTGTGCATTATGGCCAAACATCTCCAGTTTGGTCTCATTTGTCCAAAGGAATTTGTTCCTGAAGTCTTGTGGTTTGTTCAGAAGCAACTTTGCAAACCTAAGCCATGCTGCCATGTTTTTTAGAGAGAAGAGGCTTTCTCCTGGAAACCCTTCCAAACATGCCATACTTGACCCATCTTTTTCTAATTGTACTGTCTTGAACTTTATCATTTAACATGTTAACTGAGGCCTGTAGAGTCTGAGGTGTAGCTCTTGGGCTGTCTGCAATTTCTCTGAGCATTACACGGCATGATCTTGGGGTGAATTTGCTGGGACGTACACTCATTGGTATCTGTTTTGAATGTTTTCCACTTGTGAATAATCTTCCTCACTGTAAATGATGGACTTCAAATTGTTTTGAAATGGCCTTGTAACTGTTCCCAGATTGATGGCAGCAACAATTGCTTCTCTAAGATTATTGCTGATGTCTTTCCTCCTTGGCATTGTGTAAACACATCTGAAGGCTCCAGACACTCAAACTGCCAGAACTTCAGCTTTTATAGAGGTGAACACATTTGCTGGTGATCAGTTAATCAAAGACATTTGATTAGCAGTGCCTGACTGTTACTTACCCTCTTAATTCCTATGTTAACAGTAAGGGTGTCCTAAGTTTGTCACCCATGGCTTTTCCATTTTGGCTTTATTTTTGCTAAACAAATAATGACATGGTGTGATATGTCATGTGTTGTTGTTCATCTGAGGTTTTATTTTCCAAATTTTAAGACCTGCCAAGGACCAGGGGCCTCATTTATAACCGTTGCGTACACACAAAACAGGCCCTGAAAGAGGCGTACGCCAGTTTCTACGCATAAGTTGTGATTTATAAAAACAAACTTGACGGGAAAATTTGCGCACCTCCACGCAAACTCTGACCCATGCGTACGAACATTTTGGAGACAGAGCAGTTTGGCGACACCGATGGTGAGCTGAGGGACTGACGGCAGATGAAGGAAAACCACTTTAAATCCCCATTATGAGTCCTAATCATAAATACAGTGCATGTTCACAATAACAGTTTAAATAAAAAAAGAATGATTTAAACTCGCGTGGAAACTCACGTTTTCATACACATTTACATTAATAGTCTATTACACTTTCACTAATGACGATAAGCACTGGAATTACATTACGCAGTCATTACGCAGAAGTTAAACAAAACTGAAATGAATTTAGATAGTATATGTGCTTCATTCGATCACTTTTCCTATGACACGCTGTTTTAATGACAGCGAGGAGCGCTAGGAGCACAATAATTCCTCTTTAAACTAAACTGCAGATGTTATGACAAAATATTTTAACGATTATCAGTGATGCACACTTAACTTCGATATTAGACAGTGCTGGATTCGGTGGTCGAACGGTCCGTTGTCCAGTTTGAATAGGTCCAATGTTAATAGCTTACTGTACAACCACAGCTGCATGGAGGTGTTCACTGTATTTGAAGGATACAATTTGAGGAAAACGGTAAGATTTGCACGTTTCCTTTTTAAAATACTTTGTCAGTGACGCGCCGAGTCAGACAATTGTATTTACACTGCAATAAATAAGTAGGCCTATCTGTTTCCACTAAGAATAGCCTATAAACATCCTAAAAGATATGTTCACCTTATCAGTAAAACTGCATACATTTGATTCGAATTGTTTAAAACAATTACAATTCTAAAAACTCTATTCTAAAACCTTTAGGCTGTCTGAAGTTTTTTTATACAATTTTGTTTTTATGGATATTTTGATATATTTATTCTAAAACATAAAGACGATATTATATGATTTTTATCAATGTAATGCATATTGCACAAATGGCATTTATAGTCCGTATCTAATATTTTCTAATGTCTTGTACCTTTGACGGCGTTAACCACGGTGTCATGTGGATGGGAATATGCATGGAAATGACGTGCAGATGAGGTTATGCATAGTAAAACTAGGCGTCGTAAGCTCCATATATGGTGATTTCGGGGAGGATGGAGATGCACGTACACACAATATTCCGCTGACTGGGATTTATAAAGGGATTTTTGCGCAGGTTCTGGCGTATGCATGGTTTTATAAATCTGAAAAATTTTGTGCGTATGCAGAATCTAGCTTTTGCGCGTACGTACACTTTTAGGATGAAATCTACGGAAAGTTTTATAAATGAGGCCCCAGATGATTTTTTATTATGCCCTGATACAGAAAACCATGGAATTCAATAGGGTGTCCTAACGTTTTCACATGATTGTATATAGCTTGAACAGGAAAAACAGGTGAAAAAGGAGGGACACAAGCCATCTTGAGACCAGAATATCTTGTGGAAAATGGGCTCTTATGACTTAGGTCAGTGAGCATCCATCTTGCAACCAATCAGAACATCCTAGCAATGATCTAGCAACCACCCAGTGGTGTTTCCCAAAAGCATCGTAATCCAACTATGGCCGCAAGTTCTGTCATTATCAACATAGTTGATAAAATGTTTCCCAAAATCATACTGTAGTTAAAATGAACACTCTTAGCATCGCAAACTTGTGTGGTCGGAAATACAGCTCTCGACCTATGATTAGAGGCATAGTTTTTTGTTAGTATGACATGTGGACTTGAATAGATCATGCTCTTCGAAACAATAAGCATGCAGTACATTCTATATCTTTCAATCCATATACATTTATAAAACAGTTAGTTCTGGTCCTCAAATCTGATTGCCTTAAGCCCAGAACACACCAAGCCGACGCCGACGAACTAGAGGTGTCGAAAGCAGACTGCAGGGTTGGTTCACGTCGGCAGCGTTCTGGGTCCAAAGTTGCCCTGACACACCAAACCGACGCTCGACACCCGACGGCCAAGTAGCACGTCCATTCTGCGCCTGCGTAAGAAGAAATGCCTTTCCGTACCAGCAGGTGGCAGTAGCTGAACAGCCAATCAGAATGATCAGATGGCCCGACTGACCGACGAGCTCCAATGTTGAATCGGCCGAAAAAAAGCCGACGAGGACCAACTTCAGCCGACGGTGCAGAACACACTGAGAAAACTTAGATAGCATATATATATAGATGAAGCATTGCTAACAGCAAATATATATATTATTTATTGCATGCCATGGGTTCATTATGTCCTGAGAAGAAACAATCATTTATTGTGTAGAATGCATGTGTTGCGATGTTCCACCCCTGAAATAAAAACATATCTGTGCTTGCCTGTGTAAGAGCACCATTTCATTGGAAACTGTCTATAGCTTGATTCCTGTGTGCATCATTGTACAGTCCTTCCAAGCTTTTCCTTCCAGAAGCTCTTTTACATACAAAAGGCTAAACTATCATCTGGCTACACTCCCCTTCTTTCCCCAGTCATGCGAAGTTGAAACGTCTGTGCGCTCAGTAAGAGGCCAGATAAGCCTTCCCATCAGCCCTCTCACCCATGTTGGGGAAGATTTTGTTGATGCAAAGTCAGAGCTCCCCATGGCACTTCCACACTGGCACGTTTCATGCCCTGTCCTCAGGCAAAATATCAGTGACATTCTGCATTCATGCAGCGTTTGTTTTGCGGGTCCAAAACAGAAGGGCAAACTTGTTTGTGTGTAACTTCTTTGTTGACGACATGTGTTTCTGAAGTTACTGTAATGCAAATTTGACATGAGACATAATTGCTCAACAGAGCTGGGGCTCAGCTTATTTCTATGGAGGTATGACGCAACAGGAAATCACACACAGAGATAGAAAAAATATCCTAGACTTTACTTCCTGTAAGCACTATGTGTGGCAGGGTTCCAGATGACCCATAGAACCTGCCAGCAAATAAATGCAACACATTCGTATGAATACATGTCCACATTCGTTCACTCACAGTACACAAGAACATTCCCATTAGGTTTATTATGGCAGTGTTTGACTGAATACTCCCTAAATTCTAAACTAAGATTACATGGCAGGAATGTTTTTCCTCAGTAATCACATACTAATTGCAGGGGAAATCCAATGAGAGCAAACTGGTTGTTTTCTCAAGTGTTTAATAGTGGGAAACCAAGTGTGAGTGAGGAAAGACGTAGTGGGTGTGATGTCAGTTTGTTTAAAATAAAAATGAATATAAAAATATTCAAAC